>RJWH01001138.1:0-455478 GCA_004363575.1 Solenodon paradoxus
TTACATTAAAAAAAATTTATTGTAGTGATTATTCTATACATTAAAATAATTTCCTATGTATAGGTTGCCCATTTCTTAGATATATGTCAACACCATGCCCTCCACCGAATCACCAAGTGCTCTTCCCCATTGTCCAGCGGTCTCCACCACCGTTTGCCCACACCTGCCCCATTCGCTTTTGGCAACCTCAGTTCTGTTGCAAATATTCCAGGGTTGGTTATGTTTCCTCTGTTCCTCTGTCTTGTCTATTCACAGTCCACCTATGAGTTAAGTTATCTGATATCTTTCTTCTTTTGACTTGTTTCACTTAGCATAATCCCCTCTAGTCATCGCTGTTGATTCAAATGACTGATATCATCTCTCCCTAAGGACTGTGTAGTATTCCATTGTATAGATGTACCACATCTTCTTGATCCAGTCATCTGATGTTGGGCATTTAGGTAATTTCAAGTTCTTAGCTATTATGAACAGCCTACCTAGCCCTACATTTTATAAGCTTCCAACACCAAAAATATTATATCGTCTAAAGAAATGATCAAATGTCTTTTGATATTTCCTCCAGGTGGACTAAACTGACCCAAAGTTTCAGGTTGTATCTTCTAACAGAGTCCTTTTCTGGCCACCCCTTGCAAAGTGTTCCGTTGTACATTGCCCTTTGGATTTTCTTCACCATGCTTCTTCTTACCATTGGAAGTGATCTTGGTTATTTATTTATTTATTTTTAAAAAAGAAAGGTGCAGGCAGGAATTACGATGAGCAGGCAGGCAGGCAGGTAGAGAGAGGAGGAAGCACTTCATTTATTTATTTTATTTAGTTGTTCACATTGGTTATTTCCTCCTGGGGATATATGTGAACTGCTGACAGGTATACTAGACCACTAAGCCACCAGAGAGCACCTGGACATTTATTTTTTAACCTGTCTGCCAACCATTGCAATTTGAAGACCAAGAAAGCAGAAAACTGATGCTCTTTGTTCATTGTTGCTTCTCAAGCTCTGGGATAATGCCTGGCACATAATAAGAGCACAATAAATATTTGTTTAATCATCTAATGAATTTCACTCAATATCTAATCTGTAAAGCATGTCAAAATCCTTATAGGCCATTCCATTATAGGGTGGTTATTATTACAAAGAGAATGCATACCAAAGGATTCTCTGACTGGTATTTTAACTCCTTTTATTAGCATTCTAATCTTAGATCATGTAAATGATGATTACATTATACCCATCAGCATACTTTGCAAGAAAAAAAAGTGAAACTTACAGGCTCTGTGGGTTCAGAGTGAATTTAGAGATTCAATTAAATGATATAACAGTAGAGTTCAGTTTTTATATGGAAGAATGTTTTGATGTTCAGCTTTAGTTTTAGGTTAATAATATTAGATTACGTTCTTGAGTATTAGAAGGTTGGGTTAATTTTTTTAATTTAAGAAAAAATTCAGTAGTAGAAGCTAAATAGTAATACTATTGACACCAGTTAGTATGATTTGGCACTAATTTTGGTTTAAAATTTATTTGGAAATAAGATTATGAATAGGATATGTTTAAATACCTTCAAAATGAGAACAAATAAAGTCTTTTGGCTCCATATTATGGAAAATTAAAATAATATATTTCAGAATATAAATGCATTGTTCTGATATAGTGAAATCTTTTTTCTACTTCATGCCTGATTGCTTTGATTTCTTTTTTTTTTTTTTGGATGACTCGTTTTGGTAATATGTTGTCAGAGAGGCTTTGTTTTATATAATGTAACTAGACATAAGATTTGTTATTTTTATTCTATTTGTATTATTTTCTCCATCTTCATAGATGGAGAAATTCTGTAGAAGTTCTGCAGAATTAAGCTAAGTGCAAAAAGAAAGTTTCAGAAATCTTTAAAAAAAATTTTTCTGTAATTGGTGCATGCATATTTATTACTGGTATAGTGAAAAAAGTGTTTCTAGGTGCTTATCTATGCACAGATTGTTCTGAAGTTTTGTCTCCAAAAAAGTACATTAAGCATTTTAGTTACCTATTTCTGAGTAACAAATCACTGCAAAATGTAGTGGCTTAAAATAATAAGCATTTATCTTTCACATACACAAACCCAAAGAGGAAGATCTGTTTACCTTTCAAAATTCAGCTCAAGGGTCATATCCTCTCTGAAACTTTTTCTGATTCCATTTGTCTGTACAGCCTTGCTTCAGAGAACAAACACTCATTCCTTTTTATAGTCACTGTATCTGAAACATATTGTGATGACTATAATATTCATCATATTTATGTCTATTTTCCTCACTAGACTAAATGGCAAATGCACAGACACCATGACTGGATTTCTTTATATTATTTTCCTAGTTAACCTACACATTTTCTACCATATTGTAGGCACTTGTGCATAGAGGAATAGGTGGAAGGAAGGAAGAGAGGGAGTGAAGGGGGGAGGAAGGAAGGAAGGGAGGAGGGAGGGAGGGAGGAAGGATGGGAGAGATGGAGGGGGAAAGAAGGAAAGAAGAAAAGAAGGAAACTGAGGACCTTAAAGTATCATAAATAAAAACACGACAAAATTCCTAAGTGGATTTTGAAAGATGGGTCTAGTAACAGTATGAGTAATGGGTTTGGGATGGAAAGAAACAAATGAGCGTAGAGAAACTGGTTAGGAAATTATTACAGCAATCCAGCAGGAGGATGGAAAAGAGAGAAATGAATGGTTTAAAGATATTTAGAGGGTTGAACTATGAGAACTTTCTTGATCAGCATGAATGAAGAGGATGATTTCCAGATTTCTATCTTGAATCACTAATGGGGAAGGAGATTAGGTAACTGAAAAGAAAAGATGAAGGAAGGGAAAAATTAGAAAATAATAGGATCCAGAGAAAGAAAGAGGCAGTAGAAAAAGGAGGAAGGAAAAGAAAGGGGAGAAAAGGCATAAGTGAAACAAGTAGAAGAGATAATAGCAGCAGATATAAAAGACAAAATTAGAGAAATAAGAACCAAAGAAGTAGAGTAAAAAGAGATAATCTGAACCAAAGAGAAAAAAGATCATAAGAAGGGGAAAGAGAGGCTAAAAAAGAAAAAAAAGAAGGAAAAACAGATATTAACCGTTTTAATTCATTTTCTCTACCAGGTTTTAGATCCTTTTCTACTTCAGAACAGGACAGGGACTGACTGGCAGCCTCTTTCTTGGTTTTCTTACTATGTGTTCCTATCTTTTCTGGAGTTTCCTTTTAGTGCCTTGCAAACCCTGTTTTCAGATGGTTGTTCAGACTGAGTTGGCTAAGGGTTTCTGGACGAGGGAGTAGAAAGACCATTTTATTTAATGTCCAACTTGTTCTTCTTAAGGCCATGCTATCCTGTTGGATAAATTTTTTCTAAAAATATTGAAAAATATAATTTAGAGAAATAAAAGATAACAGGCAAAAGTAAGTGATTTTCTGAGAAAATTTTAGTTCTTTAAAAAGTTATAACCATATTTGTGTTTGTTCCCTTTGTGTTTCTGCAGAATTAATACAATTCTTTTTGAACTTTGATTCATAGCTCACTTTAGTTCAGGTTCCTGATTTAATTCATATTTCTGTGATTGAAGCAAAATTCAGGTTAAAAATCATGAAATTTTTTCTTAACCAGTACTTTTATTGTTGTTAATATGAACATAGTTTGTGTTTCAATAATGATTAACTTAAAGATATAAGAGAAATTGAAGGGAATTTAATATATTCATGGTAGAGCTAAATTTTTAATTAAGCTAGAAGGATGCAATCTATGAGAAGTATTTAAGGGATTCTGGCTGTATTAATAAAATTTACATCACCTCTCAAATTACATAATGATTGCAAAATGTTAAAAATTGATAAAGATGAATGATAAGAAATTACAGGTGGTTAGCTTATGCTATAGTAAATATTAAATATAAGACATAAGTATAAGTATATATATATTTTCTTATGTTTGGTATATTTCATAAAAAATATCCAATGGAAAACTATAATCAGGTAGGGTGGTTCAACATTGGAAAATATTTTAATTCATCAAACAGTAACTTAAAGAAGTAAAGAACAGTAAATTAAAGAAGAAATACCTAAGAATATAATGAATGAATAGATGAGTTGGATTTACATAAATGAAGTCCACAAAACTTTAACCAAGGATGCAATGTAAGGTCTAAATAAATAGAGAAACTGCCATATTTCAATGCAGGACAATTCTCTCTAACGTGATATGAACTCTTAATGCAATCTCAGTTGAAATGTTTATACTTTAAGTATTTCAAATTAATGAGGACAAGCAGAAGAAGTGAGACTATGGTCATCCATTAGGAAAATAAAAAGTTGATCTTGCCTTTCCCAGTTTATAAAAATAAATTTCAAATAAAGATCCAAATGTAAAAAGTAAATTAGAGAATAATTGGAAGAAAAGGAAGAGGAAA
The DNA here is from genome assembly GCA_004363575.1 of Solenodon paradoxus. Taxonomy (NCBI): domain Eukaryota; kingdom Metazoa; phylum Chordata; class Mammalia; order Eulipotyphla; family Solenodontidae; genus Solenodon; species Solenodon paradoxus. The sequence continues at coordinate 4,410 of RJWH01001138.1, forward strand.
AATCTTGGAGCAAGAATCCCCTTTCTGAGCATGCTATCAAAATATTTCCTTATAAGGAAATTTCCTTATAGGAAAAGATTCCTAGATTTAAAAGTATGAAAAATGAAAAGCCTCCATATGTTGAAAGATGGATTAAAATGAAACTTGAAGGTATTTTTCTGAGTGATGTAAATCAGAAGGAAAAAGACAAATATTGGACAATTTTACCTATCTTTGGAATGTGAAGAAACAAGGCAAATGAACTGATAATAGAATAAACCTTTAGATCTTTGACAGAATAGATACCAGAGGGAAGGGGATGAAGGCAGGGTAATATAGTAAGCAGGGTTTATTTATTATTTTTCCCCTTTTTTTCTTGTTCTTTTTAAATTGGATATGCTTTTTGTTTAATAAAAAATAAATCAAACAAAACAAAAGATTAAGAAACAGAGTGGAAGAAAATAATCACCACAGATTAATGATTTCTATCCATCTTGTTCAATGACTCCTCTATATTGGTAACATTTTTCAGGCACTTCCCTACGTGGGAACTGTTTGTTCTAAGTGCTTTTTAATGTTAAGTCATTCAAAATCCCTCAGTGACCATACAAGGTAGGTGCTACGGTTACTGTTATTTTACAGGTGAGGAAATAAGCACAGAGAGGTTAATTAACTTCTTCAAAATCATGTATCTACTAAGTGGTAAAGATGGGATTTCAATTTCACCAAGCCATCTCTGGCATCTGTTCTCTTAACTGTTTTCATGCTTAAGAAACAATAGAAAAAATAAATCAAGCAACCCACATGAAGAATAAGCAGGAGAAGAATAGAAAATTCACAGTAAAGGAAATATTAGTCACCAAAGAAGTGTAAATTAAAATAGCGTGAAATGTCACCTTTGCCTTCCAGAGTGTAAAATGGTAAAAAAAAAAAAGAAAAAAAGAAAAAAGGAAGGAATGCAAAAGATATTCTAATGAATAGATAAAATTGAAACTAAAATATTAAAAAAATATAGTAAGTGAGAATTGTGGATACTGTACTTTTATACTTAGTGGGAAATAAACTGCTAGATATTTTAGGAGGGCAGTTCAGCGTATAAATGAAAATAGCAAACACACACTTTTAGGTTAGCAATATATTTTTTGGAATAATTAATCATACTCCCAATAATGTACACAGATATGGCAGACCTATGCCATTAGAAAAAAACTTAGAAACATTAGGGAAAATGCAGTATATCTATGTATTCTGATATGGAAAATGTTTAAACAGAGCAGTGGATATAGGGTGATTATATCTGGGTTTAAAAAAATTGCAGACGTCTCTGTCATAAAGTCAGGGCCATTTTAGAAAGTTACCACAGAGACTTTGAGAAATCATCATGCATCTGAGAGCACACTGAGGGACTTACTCTTGACAGAGAATTTTTTTTATTTTTTCTTTCTATTTTTCTTTCTTATCCTATGGATTTTTATTTCTTTGATCATTTCAATAAGATTATGGCACAGGGTCAGCTGAAACACTTATTCAATCTATCATAGTAACTATAATAATTGTTATGCTTTCTTTTCCTCTCCATTTTTCTCTAGTGATTTAGGAATACTCTGGGAGTTCTAATGCCAAATGACTTAATATTTAGAAGATTGCATATTTGGGAATTTTGCCAGAAACAATTTAAAAGAGCAAAGTTTTGATAGAGGAACTGATAGGGTGTGGTAAAAATTAATGAAAACCTGTTTAAGCAATATAATTTATTTTGTATAGTTAGAATGGACTTTATTTTTCTATGCACGTAAGACTGTGCAAGGATTTTTAATTCGATATAGACCTTTCACTGAACTTGAGGGTATAGTTTACATCAGAGGAACAAAAGGATCGGACTGTGATATCAGTGAACGACATAGGTCTGTTTTTTACAAAACAGGTGCTGTGTGGTGATTATCATTCAATAAAGCCTACAGGAAGCAGGGAGATGAGAATGGTGTCACCAAAGACACAAAGGTATTATCAGTCACTAATGGGCAGCATATTTATCAACCTTGCAAATGATTAGAGATATTAAAAACCATCACTGGATGACCATATGGCAAGCTCTGCATTGAAAGAATAAGTTCATATTTGCATATTTTGTCAGCATTTATCATATGCTTTCTCATTTTTCATCTCATAGGTTCCTTACAACCACCCATGTTAGATGGACAGTATATTATTCTTATGGTGCAGATGAGGAAACTGCTAGTCAAGCGGTTAAATGATTGAAGTAAGATTGCATAGTTGGTTAGCAGAAATTCTCATTTATAGAAGATTTTAGATCAGATCAGGTTTTAAAAATATAATGCAGTCAATAGTTGTAGGGGCAAACCAATACATGGAAATACCTTAAGTTTTTTTCCCATGAAGGACAAAACTTATGTAATTTGAACTTTCATAATAGTTCCCTTAAGTTTCAAACATAGTGACAAACACAGTACTCTGAAATTGGCTGTCAATCCTGCAATTCTAAAAAAAAAACTGGGAGACATAGCAAAAATTCTTTTGCCCAGACTAAGAGAAATTAGCAAAACAAAAAGAGATACTGTGTTTATATGTTAATTCAACGTGTGGTGTTCTCTCCTCATTTTCCATTTCATTGATTTTCTTGAGAAATCTCTTTTTACATAAGTGTAAACTGGGGACATCTAATTAACAAGCTTTTATTGAACACCCATTATGTTCATAATGAATAAAGAAATGTACCTAACATTATACAAAGTATAATGGGTGATATAAGAGTGAAAAAAATTTAGTCATGATTCCGGAGAAATTTAGAATGTAAATAGGAAGAAAGTAAGTAAATGAGGACAAATATGGAGAAGTGTGAAATAATCTAACATATATTAAATACATTAAATAGGACAATACAGAATAATGACTAAAACAGAAAGGGGTTAGTTTTAGAAAAATGTCCTCAGTTGGTATTGAACCAAAATTTGAAATTTGTTTTAGTCGAGGATTAATGGGATGAATGAGATTGATTTCTTGGATGTGTGTGGGACATATCAGAGTCAGGAGATTGTTGGTAAGTATAAAGTGATTGCTAGTAAAGGTAAACTATCTCTAGTGACTTGAGAAATGATTTAAAGAAGTGAACTGGAAAGACAAATGTTAATACACGATCAAATCTTGGTCTAATACTGAATACTTCTAAAACTTTTGGTCACTTGCTTGAATGTGTTAAAACAATGTTAGAGGGTTCTGTGGAGTTTAAGTAAGGTAATATATGGGAAATTACCTGGCATATGGTAGGTCAATGTGTTTTGTTTTTTTTTTTCCTAAGTGGTGGATCTTCATGGAGAATGCTATAAGGCTTGTTTGAGAACTTAGATGACTATAGAATACATGTTGGTTCATCTTTTATGTGAAGGGTGAAACATATCTTTTATACCTTTTCCATGGAAATGTTCAGTAAGCTCCATGCCTCTGTTTCAGTTTTCTGGAAAATGTCTAGGTGGAAGTAGGCTGACTCATCGCCAATCACAAAAATTGCTTTTATCACACAGAGTAAACATCTATAAAAAAATCTATAAAAATGTATTTTATTATAGAAAATAAGGAAAATCCAGAATGTGAAGAGAATCTGTAATCACAGTAGCCAGAGAAAACTATTTCAGTGTATTTCCATGTAATCTATTTTATGTAGCATATACCTAAATTGAAATGAACTGTAACCCGATTTTGAAAAAAAATTTACACTAGACACAAAGTATATTCTTATGTTATTTATTATATGTAGTGATTTTAAAAACATAATTTTGAATGATTACATAATATTCTGTAGTTTTTATCTACCAATAAGCTATCTAATTATTTTCCTATTTTTCAGGTTGTTTAAAGTATTTGCCATAATATCTATCACTGTAATGAGCATGTGTTTATGTAAATCTCTGGTACTTCCTTTAAAATATATGTAAAGAAATGGGATTATTACATCAAAGTATATATCCCTTTAAAGCTTCTTAACTCCTATCGAAACATTATCCTATGGAAAGCTACTGATTTTACATTCCTGCTAGCAGTGTCTCCGATTCAGCATTTCCTAGACCCCTTGAAGCAAAGCATTTCTATAAAAATTATTTCCCAAGTGACTGTTATGCTCATCTGTGTTGATTAATTTCTCATATCCTTTGTTAATGGTTGTTTATTAGCAATCATTGCCATCGTACCTGAGGCTTTTTATTTCTTGTTTACCTTTACTATAATTTGCATTTCTTTTTAAAGTATATTCTGAAAAACAACAAAGCAGTAAATGTGCTAATAAAATCAGGATTCAATTTCTTAGATAAAAGGTTGACAAACTCAGACTTGTGGGAAGACTGGATGGATAGTTGCCTGGGAAATATTTCATGAGTCATTGTTTTCAAAACCTCCAGAGGCAGAAAGAAGGGACTGATTAGAAGGGATGGGCTATCATATTCACATTGTATTTATTTCTAAAAACAGAACAGTTTTCTGCATGGGTTAAATGGTCCAAAGTTAATAAATGATGATAAAACCAGAAGATGAGCTGACTTAGGCAAATTTGGCTCCCTGGCCTAGTCATGAATCTCTATCAAATAGGGTCACCAGCTGTCTTTCAGCAATCTTTTATACATTTATATTTTTGTGTGTGTGTCTGTCTTCCTCAGTGACTAGTAGAGTTCCTTGAGATAAAATATGAGTGTTTTCATCTTTCTTTTACACTTAGAACTGGAGAATGATACCGGTAATATAATAATATAAATAAATAATTACCAGATGACTGGCTAGAAGAGAACTTTTTTATAGTAAGAATGGAAGATATCCCAAAAGAAATTATTGAAAGATTTAATTATATGAAAATTTAAAGTTTTTCTATTATCTCCCTTCTCTATAAATTTCCAAATCCATAAACTTAAAAGACAAGTCAAATAGAGGGAAATATTTTCAATAAACTTGACAGCAATGTGTTTAGTGCCTTTAATATATAATGCAATCATAAAAGCAGTTTAAAAAGTTTAAGAGTTCAGTAGTTAAGTGGGAAAAAGATTTGAATACATCATTCATCAAACAGAAAATAGAGATGACTAATAAATGTTAAAAATTCTCATCTGTACTTTTTTCATTTCTTTATTGTGGAAAAATACAATAAAATTTACCATCTTAACCAATTTTAAGTGTACAGTTCATTGTCCAACTTCACTTTTAATCAAATAATGGCAGAACACTATTACTATTTACAGATGACATCATATTATACCTAGAAAATCCTAAAGGTGCCACAAAAAAATACTCTACTAGATACAGTAAATGAATACAGCAAAGTGACAGGATATAAAATCAACACACAAAAATCAGTAGCATTCCTGTATACAGACAATGAAGTAGGGAAAAAAGAAATTAAAAAATAAATCCCATTCACAATAGCACAAAAAAAGGATCAAAGACCTGGGAATAAACCTAATTAAGGGAGTGGAAGACCTCTAAAATGAAAACTATAAGACTTGAACAAAGGAAGTTGAGATGACAAAGAGATGGAAAAACATTCCATGTTCATGGACTGGCAGAATCAACATAATAAGAATGGCCATCCTACCCAAAGCAATACATAGGTTTAATGCAATTCCCATCAAAATTCCAAGGACATTTTTCACGGAAATAGAGCATACAATACTGAAGTTCATATGATACCACAAAAAGCCATGAATAGTCAAAACTATCCTAAAAGGAAAAACAACAACATTATCATGACAACACCAACAGCAACAAACAGCAGAGGAATATACTCACTGACTTTAAAGTGTACTACAAAGCAATCATCATCAAAACAGTATGGTACTGGAATGAAAACAGACAATAAAATTGACAGCCCAGATAATCTATGACAAAGTTGTCAAGAGCATATAATGATGGAAGAAACGTCTATTCAGCAAATGGTGTTGGGAAAACTTGAAAGACACCCGCAAAAAAATAAATAAAATAAAATTAGGTTATACATTAGCACCATGCACCAAAGTTAATGCAAGATGGATCAAAGATCTGGACATTAGACCTGAAACCATAAAATATTTAGAAGAAAATGTGGGAAAAACACTCCATGATTGTGGAAGGAATAGTGACAGCAAAACAATCCAAAGCAAAACTAAACAATAAGGACTACATCAACTGAAAAGTTTCTGCACAGCATGAGAAACCACCACTAAAACAAACAAAAACAACCCACAAAAATGCAGAAGATATTTACACAACATTCATCAGATAAGGGTTTAATCTCCAAACTATACAATAAGCTCATATATCTCAATAATAAAAAATCCAAATGATCTCAAAAAATGGACAAAATAACTAAATAGACACATATCTAAAGAAGACACACAGATGGCCTGTAGATACCTGAAAAAATGTTCTATATCACTCATCATTAGGGAAATGCAAATAAAAATTGCAGTGAGATACCACCTGACACCAGCAAGAATGGTCAAAAAGACTGGAAATAGCAGGTGTTGAAGGGAATGTGGAGAAAAAGGCACCCTCCTACACTATTGAGAATGTAAATTTGTCCAACCTCTTTGGAAAAGACCAGCAATCCGATTCATGGGCATACACCCAGAAGATATAAAATCTCTAACCAGAGAAAACATCTGCACCCCTATGTTTATAGCAGCACAGTTCATAATAGCTAAGACATGGAAACGACCTAAATGCCCATTAACAGATGACTGGGTAAAGAAGCTCTGGTATATACACACAATGAAATTCTATGTTATTGCTGAAAAAAAAAAAAAAAAGAAACTGTGAACTTTGAAACAATGCGGATAGAACGGAGGGGATTATGTTAAGTGAAATAAGTCGGAAAGTAAAAGAGAATTATAGGATGGTTTCACTCATATGTGGACTATAATGAAATGGAACAAATGAACACACAAATCAACCCAAGTAACAGGACAAAGGACCGTGGTGATGCATGGAGGGTGTGGTAGGGAGGGAGGGAAGGACAGAGGGATGAGATAGTGGTAAAGGACACTGGAACTCTAGTGGCCGGTGTGGTGTAAATTACAGACCAAGGAGCAATGCAGTTTCCTAAAATGAATACAGCATTGTGAACTCAAGAAATAATATATATATATATATATATATATAAAGAAATGCAGAACAAAATAATCAGATGCCTTTTTTGATCATTAGATGACAAACTTTCTTTTTTAAAAAAATGTTAATGAACCTGGCAAAGGCAGACTAAATAAGAGTGTGTTTTGGTACAACCTTCCTAGAAAGAATTTGCTTTAAAACTTTAAAGATATTCATATTATTTGGCACAAGAGTCTAAGATTCAGAAATGTATTTGAAGAAAACAATCTGAAATGTGAGTAAAGGTGTTTATAATACACAATGCTATTTATCTTGACAAAATCTAGAAAAATTAAGACATTCAATAGTAAGAGTTAAATTTTGGTATAACCAGGCAATACATTATTTATACATTCTTTAAAATGATGTTAATGGAAGAAACTTTGAATAACATGGCAAAATACTTATACTTTGAAGTGGAAAGTTTTTATAAATTCAACATTTATACATGCTTGCAGGTATCTACAGAAAATTACCAGAAAGAAATATGCCAATCTAGTAGCAGGAACTATTTCTGGATAGTGGAATTACAAGTAATTTTTCTCACAGTCCTTTACCCTGATAATATACTACAAATATAACTGGAAGTGAATAGTATATATTTACCTTAAAGAAAGTTGGTTGTTAAAGAAAAGCACGCAATTAGTAACAAAAGGAAAGACAGTCTTTTGATAATGAGCAACTTCTGAAAGCTATGGACTGTGGGGAACAGTTAGTGGAGATGTAACCATTCTAAGAAGAAGCTCTTATTGGGGACAAGGTCCTGGGAATAGGGTGGAGCAGATCTGAAGAGGCACCCCTTCCACCAAGGCCTGAAGGAGGAAGATGCAGGCCAGTTAGTCAGTGGGAGGAAATGAAGTGAAGAGACTATTGCCTGATGACTGCTTTTACCCTGAAGGAGAAACAAGTGAGATTTTCTACTGGGAGTCTGTGGCAAAGCTTGAGAAAAATGTGAAACTTAGCAATTGTCACAGAAAGGAAAGCGCTCAAAGCCTGCTTTCTTCTTATTCCTCTGATCAAAAATTGGCATTAGTGATCTAAGACATACATTTGGAAATAATCCTCTCCATTGTTGTTGATCAATAAAGTTCTCATAGTTCAATCCTCTAATATTTCTCAAACCATTCTCCTCTCCCCTCTTCCCTCTCCCACTCTCCCTCCCTCCTCCCCCCTCCCTCTCCCTCTCCTTCTCCCTCTCCCTCTCTCTCCCCTCCACCCTCCTACTGCAAAATATTCCTAACCCGTCTCTCTAGGCTCATTTACTTCTTCCCATTCAGAACCTATTCCTCACACTGTTACTAGGCCCATCTTTCAAAATCCACCTAGGGATTTTGCCATGTCTCTGTTTATGATACTTTAACATCTTCAATTGTCTTTAAGGTAAAATCCAAATTTATCTTCAGGCTATATAAGCACTTCTTGATCTGGTCTTTTATTCAACTTTAGTTCTTTCTCATCATTTGTCTCTCACTTCTTCTCTCCTTTCCACTCTCCCTCCCTTCCTTCCTCACATCCATTCTATGAAAAGATGATGTATAAGTGCCGACAATGTACTAGAAAAGCTGCAGGCTAACTAGGAAAATAATACAAAGAAATCTAGACTTGGTGACTTTGCATGAGCAACTGAGTCTGGTAAGGAAAATAGGCATAAATAAGTATGATGAATGTTATAGTCATCACAGTATGTTTCAGGTACAATGAATATAGAAAGGAATGAGTGCTTGTTCTCTGAGGCATGGGTTGGGAAAGGAGATGTAGTCAGGAAACGTTTCACAGAAGATACAATTTTGAAAGATTAGGAGATTTTCTGTGTGTGTGTGTGTGTGTGTGTGTGTGTGTGTGTGTGTGTGTGAGAGAGAGAGAGAGAGAGAGAGAGAGAGAGAGAGAGAGAGAGAGAGAGAGAGGAACTTGGTAAGCATTTGTTGAATAATTGGAGACATGAAAAAACACGGTATGTTATTAGTGGAATGTTAGAGGGGGCTAGAAAATACAGATGAATCTGGACAGGTAGACTGGGGCGAAATAATGAAGATTGGTACATGCTGGATTTAGGAATATGCAAATGCTGTCATGAAATCCTTGACCTTTTTCACACCCATAGATGTTACATTTTCAATGGTCTCACTTTGAGATAGGTACACCAACCACTGCTGTGCTAGTACATGTTTAACAGCTGTCTCCTCCCTCTCTAACCCATCTTGATTTCCAGTGTGTACACACATCTATCAAAATTTCAAGCTACTAATGTGACACTACTGAGCATAGAAGTGGGAAGAGATGTGCAGCATCATGCCATTATAAACTGTTTCTACAACACTGTTACAAGGGATATAAATGACCTCAAGAGTACAGGTAAAACGTGAAACAGATAGGTAATGTTGCATGCTTATTACCATTATTTTTTAGCATGTCTGTTATAGTAAATTTATATAAGGTGATTCAGAGCAACATGTTAAATAGCTAGCTTAGAAAATTCTTTAAATTTCAACAATGGCTTGTGAGCTGATATGAGCTGGCTCCAGTGTGCCACTGTCCCAAACCCCCTCACCTACACATTCATTCAAGTCTGGCGTCTGCATCCAATCTGATTTCTAAGCACGTCACTGAGAAGTTCTGAGTTAGAGCTTTTTGAAGTAGCATCAGCTCTCTTGCTATCTGCTTTAATGGTTGTGATCCAATTCACCAGCACTTGAGTTTCCGCCTTCTGTTGCTATAACCAGCACATTTTACATGCTAGCACAGTCTGCATTTTGTCCTGGATTGCTTCCCTCTGACTCTCACGAGTCAAGATTGAGTTGTACAAATTCTACGCTGTACAATGGAGTGTCATGCATATATGGATGCTCGCTTCAGCCATCACATGCTACACCGCTTTCTGTCGCTTGCTTGCACCACCACTGCTTTATGTGTAGCCCTGCCTTAGACTCAAGATTCCATATTCTTTTTGCTCCAATGACAGATACCTGACCTTATTCCATGATCGGATTACATGGTTGTCTGGCCTTCTGGTTTTGGTCTAGCCAACCACAACACAAATTCAAACACTGAGGTAGCAGCAACATGAGAAAATCAGTTGTTTTAAGCAGCTGTAACTATTTCAGTATTATTACTATCTGCCAGTAGTTGCAAAGACCAGGGTTACCTCACTTTTAAACAATTCCTGGACTTTCAAGACAGACTGCTGAGTTTTGAAAGGTACGTAAGCTAAAATAGTGGTGCAGAACGCTAACTTCAGGGTAACCTCAAAATACATCCCCAGGGAGAAAGCGAACAAGAAAACAAAAGGCAAAATCAATCAAAACATAACCGCGCCATCCAACCTAAAAAGAGAAAGAGAGCAAAGCCATCATCTGGAGCAACATACAAAAGATATAGCTTTGGGGTAGTTTCTGCTATTTAGATATTTTTAAGATATCACACATATGATAGAGGATAGAACTGGACTGTTGGTGGTAAACTTAAGTGTATTATACGCAGATGGTGAGTTATATGATGCACACTTTAGACCTACATGTTTAGCTGCGATGTTCTTTCAAAATATATTTTAAAATCACACACAAAAAAATAGTGGTGTAAATACATTTTTATAATGGCAGCTTTTTCCTAGTCATCAGTTCAAAGAATATGTGGATCTTTTATAGACTGAGTTTCTTTTTGCTGTAGCCCACAGACAGAACACATGGGATAAATCTAAGCTATGTACTACACATTATTGAAATGAAAGACACTATTTGTACACTTGTTTGTTCTTTGAACTAATAAAATTAAGGCTCTTCATCAAGAAAAGGGTTTTTTTCAATAGATACTAACTAGCCTAATATTGATTCAAAATTAATGTTAATATTTTTCAACCTTGAACATTCTTGAATGATCTAGGAATAAACAAGGAAAACACAAGCGAAAAAGCTTTCAGAAATGTTCAGTGGGTTCCCTCATTGGGAATGAAAACTGCTGCTGCCAGTTGAGGCCCCATGCTGTTTGGCAGTGAAGAGTTGCTCTGTGGCTCTGTCTTCTTCATTGCTGCCCCAGCTTAGAGGGCAAGAAAAGTCCAAGAAAAGTTGCCTACGCTTATCACAGAACAGGACGAATCCTGATTAATTCCAAGACTGACTTTTCTACACTCTAGGAGAGCGGTAGTATATAATTAATGACCGTAAAAATCTGCTCTGACACAAGAAGTTGGTTTTTGAAGAGGATTTTGATGTTCAGACTATTTCCAAAGAAAGAGAAGTAAGTACCTTAAATCTTTTTGTGGACAACATAGGGGTAGAAACAAATAGTCTAATAAATAAATAAACAACAGAATGAAAAGAATGCTCCGAGTCTTCTCGGAGCATTTATGCCAAGTGTGCTGGTTTAATGGGCATGTGACCTGCATGACTGCAGAGTCCTGCAGTTTGAGGAGTTCCACGCTTGGCTTAATGCTGCTGCCATCTTGGAATTCTGAATAGTTTCTGAGCAAGAAGACCCATATGCCTATGTTTCACTGGGTCCTGCAAATGATGTAAAAGAGGTGTAAAAGTCTTCCAAATAGGGTATTTTGTTGTTGTTGCTGAATGCCCAACAACAGCACTGAAAAGATACCTTGAAAAAAATGCTATAGTTTTTATTTATCCAGACAGGCAAGAGTAAATGGAGAGCAGAACCACAAATGGTTTTATACACATCCAGGTGTGTACCATAGCTTAACATTTATAGTGCTTACCATATGCCAGTGTTTGCATGCATGAACTCATTTAAATATCATTATATCCTCATTTTACAGTTAGTTGAATAAGAAAATCACCAAAGTTTACATAATATTTGGCAGAGTCTAATTAAACCAAAGCAATATGGCTCCAGAATTTTGAAAAATGTAATGTCTCTCCTTTCTGCTAAATAGAAAAATGACATTAGTTTTCTAAAAGATACTTTGCAGTATCTCTGATGATTCTAGTTACTACTTCTTGATTCAGAGAAAACTGATGAGCTAGGACCCTGTAAAGTCCTAAGCCGATGAGCACTTGGAAGTTGATAGTGAAATGCACTATAGAACAAGCACATTCCTTCTTTGGAACATCAACTACTGACTATTTTATAAAGAGGAAAGTACTTAGCATTTCACACTTTCTTGTCTCATGACTGGCATTCACTTTTGACTAAAAGATTTTTAACTCTGCTACTAAGTTTATCTAGCATAGAGCATGTTGCCTATACAATGTTTTCAACCTTGGAAATTTATACTATACTTTATTCCATTCAGGAAGTCGGGGTTTATCTCATACTTTCTTGATATGTTACAGGATCTTATAAAGCTATTTTCAAATTATAGAGTTTTCCATCAACTTTATTTTTAGAATTCTTTATAGGTACTAGACCACAATGATTTAAGGCATGAGCTCTTGCACCCCACAGCTAGTTTCTGACTCTTAGATTTGCATCTGTAATAAGACTAATAAAAACAGACATTTCACATGACTTCTGTGATACTAGAAGGTATTTAGCATTTCACATTTCCTAGAATATCGGTAACTCAGTATATATGACTTTAGCATTTCACATTTCCTAGAATATCGGTAACTCAGTATATATGACTAACTGACTTATGAAAACTGGTATAGAATAGTACAGTAGTTGGGCTTTAGGAATATAACTTATCTGAGCTTCAGTTTCTTCAGATAAAGATAAAATCAATAACACCCAACTCACAGGGTGTTATAAAGTTTAAATAAGATAATGTATAGGAAGTGCTTACCAGAAGGCTTGGCACATAGTAAGTTCTTGCTAAATGGTAACATCTATTATTCAATTTGAATTTTCTCTTTGTTTTATAGGTCTAGGTAGTATCACAAGGAATTTTGGGATGCAGTATAAAGCTAATTTATTTTTAATATTTTTCATCTTTGTTGGTCATATTCTATTAAGGGAATGAGATAAATATTGTTTTTGTTTACTGTACAATGATATTTTTCTGTATTAATTCTGCATTTAAAAACTTTGGAAAGAGATGGTCTTTTTCCAATGGTCTTTTTATAAAGAGTTATTAAAATAATGCATAAAATAAATAACTTTCATTCATTATTAATACCTAGTAGCAGTGATTACATCAGCTCAGTCTGGCCATCGATTGTTTTCAGAACTCAGGAAGCAGACAACAGAGAGAAGGAGAGCTTAGAGCACATTTTCTCCTGTGGCCTGCAGATCTTGCTCCATCAGAGAGACCCTTCTCCTTTCCTCCAGATCTCCTCCTCTCTTGACCCTTTCCCTTTGTCTACCAGCTCTTTACCACCTTACAAACAAGAAGCAAAGCAATTTTCCCCCCAAACTTGTTCCCTTGAAATTCCATTTCATCTTTCCCTTTCTTTCACTAATAAACTTCTCTTAAGAGATCTTGACTTCCTTAACATTTCCCACTCTTAACTCCCTTCTTCCAACCCACCTTTTACTTCATAACTTGCCAGAAACTGTTATCTTGAGAGTATTAAGAATCTCCTACTCATTAATGCTTTTGATCTCCTCTTAGTCTTCATTCTTCTTTGCAGAATGCTGTGAGGATAAAAAGCGGTGTCATTGCTAACATAGTTAGCATTCAATAAAAATCATTTGAGAATGGAATTTACCCCCAGTTTAACACTACACAAGAGATGTCTATATTTGTATTTTTGTTTCAATCTTTCTCTACATGTGTATTCTCCCTTTTTAACAGACCGTTTTTCATCTATTTCTACATATAATAATAAAAACATGGGTGGTTTGAGCTAGTCTTAGACTACTCTCAATCCGCAGTGAAAGAAATGATGGTGTGGAGTCTACATTGATTTGTTGGATGAGTACAAATGGCTTCAGTTTCCAATAATGGAGATTCCAATGTAATTGGTTTAAAAATATATCTTCTACAACAAGAAGTACAAAAGGCCTTCAAGGGTTGCTTAATGTAGTAGTTCAATAGCAGCATCAAGGGTACATGTTCTCACTCTGTTGACTCTGCCATCCCCCCACCACATTGGTCCATCCAGATCCTGAAGGTTTGATGGTAGTGGCAGCAACTAGTGTCCTCTTCAGATCTGACAATGTGCAGAAAAAGGAGACGGCATCACTTCTGGTGCAGCTTAAGACTGAGTATACACTACCTGAAGCACACAGACAACTTTCCAGAATCTCATTGGCCAGACTTGAGACATGCGGCTCATGATTGACTTAGACCAATTAGAATTGATCCTTTGAGACTGAGTTAGGCCTCTTTTGAAGCAATTGGCATCACCAAGTTGGGTAGATGCAGAAACTAAATCTGCTTTCTCTTCGATTAGAAAGGAACATGGCACAGTGAAAAATAAATGTTGGCAAGTCTCTAATGTTGTCTGTGATTTTCTCACAGGGAGTTAGTGTGTCACCTAGAACCCAGGTTTCTTGATCTCTGCCTATTGAAACCCTATTCCAGTAATTCTTTCCGCCTCTCAACATTTGAACTAGATTTCAACATGTATACCACTTAAAGGATCCATTTCCACCTAGACTTGCTCCTATCACTTTGGCAAGACTGTATGATATAAGATCATAAACAAAATTCAATTATATATCAACACTAGCAAAAACCAATCAGACATTAAATAAAAATCATTTACAGTTATATAAAACTACAAACTATCTGGGGATTAGTTTGAGAAAAATGTGAAAGACCTGTATGTGGAAAACTGGAAAAACATTGTTGAGAAAAATCAAATAAGCTAGAATATATATTGTGTTTACAGATTAGAAAACTCAATATGGTTGAGATAGTGATTCTTCCTAAATTAGTATAAAGATTCAACACAATCACAATCAAGAGTCTAGTAGGGTTATGTTTTGGAGGAAGAGGGATATAAATTGATAAACTGATTCTAAAATTTATATGGAAATGCAAAGGATCTAGAATAGTTTAAAAATTAGAAATAAGAAAAATTAGGAGATCTGATACTAACTGACTTTGAGGCTATCAAAAGCACTATCATAATCAAGACAGTATGATACTGGCATTAGGACAAATAGATCAATGGAACAAAATAGAGAATCCAGAAATAGAGCTACACATACATGGACAATTGATTTCTAAGAAGGATATAAAAATAATTCAGTTAGAAAGGATAATTTTTTTCAACAAATGATGCTGAAACAATAATATTCATCTATAAAATAAAAAACAACTCCTA
Source organism: Solenodon paradoxus (assembly GCA_004363575.1). NCBI lineage: Eukaryota > Metazoa > Chordata > Mammalia > Eulipotyphla > Solenodontidae > Solenodon > Solenodon paradoxus. Next base: position 19,676 of record RJWH01001138.1, read on the forward strand.
AATTTCAATCTATAACTTGTACCATATACAAAAAAAACTTATTCAAATGCATCATAGGCTTAAAAGTAAAACTATAAGCAGGGAACAAAAGAATATAGGAGAAAATTTTTGTGATCTTGAGTCAGGCAAAATTTTCTTAGGTGTAACAGCAAAAGCACAATCTATTACAAATGAATAATTAGACTTCATCAAAATTAAGAACTTCTGCTCTTTAAAAGATAAGCCAGACTGTGGGAGAAAACATTTACAAATCATATATTTGATGAAGGACATGTATCCAGAATGTACAAATGTATAAATGTCTAAAATATCAACAGTAATAGTTTCAAAATGGGCAAGAGATTTTAAGACACGTCATCAAAGAAAGTATAAAAAAAAGACAAATAAAACCATACAAAATTCAATGTCATTAGCCATCCAGGCGATGCAATATGATATCACTACATTATTAGAATGTCCAAAATTAAAAATCAATGACTGTCAAGTGTTTTCAAGGATGTGGAGCAACTGGAATTCTCATATATTCCCAGTGGGAGAATAAAGTGATAAAACACTTTGGTAGATACTTCAGCAGTTATTTAAAAAGCAGAACTTAAACCTACTATGCTGCCCAGCCACTTTACAGCTAGGTAGTTACACAAAAGAAATAAAGGCATGTGTCCATACAAAGTCTTGCTCATAAGTACTGATAGCAGCATTCCTTGTGATTGTTCCAAACTGGAAATGATATGAATGTGCATTAAAAAGGTGAATGAATAAACAAATGTGATACATCCATACAATGTTCTAGCACTCATTAGTAAAAGGTAACAGGGAAGAAAACTAATGATACATACAACTATAGGAATAAATCTCAAAAAATTACATGGAGTGAAATGACTCAAATACTTCATCCTGTATGAGTTCATTTATATATACATTTTCAAAGTACAAATTAGTCTGTGGTGGTACAAAACAGATCAGCAGTTGTCTGGGGGTATAGTGGAGGATGGACAGGTGGGGAGATTACAAAACGGCAAGAGAAAGCTTTCACGGGTGGGTGATACGTCCATTATCTTGACTGTGGTGATAGTTTCATGGGATGTCAAAATGCATCAATTTTTGCAACTTAAACACATGTAGTTAGTTGTATATCAATTATTCTTCAATAAAGCTATTTATAAAAGAGATAGTCTCAAAGTACAAGTAGATAAAGTGAAAAACAGTGGTTCTACCCAGCGGATCTGCATTTCTCAGCTTTAAAACCTCAGACCTCAGATTTGTTCTCCATGACTCCATCTCAGGCTACCATTTCTGCTGTATCTCCCATTGATATTTTGAATTTCAGTCAAAGAAGACCGTTCCCTCAATAGGTGTTATCCTTTCTTGTGTATTTCAATAAATATGTTTCATTAGCCTGGAATAGCCTGCTTACCGTCTTCTGCTCTCCTCACAGAGATGATCATTCCTTCCTCTGAACTCTGATAATGCTTTGTACTTTCCTTGATGACCCTCACCACATACTTTTTTATATTACAGCTTACAAACACACTGCTTACTTCCCCTATAAGATAGAAAGATTTTATTGAAGATAGTGACCCATATATTTATTATTTACCATGGTGCCACAATGATGTCTTAGAGAATGTTTTGCCAAATGTATCTATACACAATAAGTATGTTTGAGGATTTTTTAAAATACTGGCTCAAGGATTTAAAATGAGTATTTTATTATGCTGAAAAAAATACGAAAACTTTCTTAATTTTACTGTAAGTCATTTTCATTCACATATGAGTGGGAATTTTTCCTTATGTTTAGATTGTCAAATCCCTTAAACTATTGTTAATACCTTTTGTTTATGACTTCTGGAGATATTTTTCCTTATCTAAGTACCAGAAATTATTGTTTGTAATAATAGATTTGTAATTGCATAATGATCACTCTTATAATGTGCACACTTCAATTTTGAGCACAAATGGCATAAAGACACGATGATTATATTATAGAGAAAAATAACAAAAGTCCTTCTGGAATATTTTTTGTATTTTTTGACCCTGTGTTGAAATAATGAAACCCACGTTCTATCTGTGAAAAAGATCAGTGATAAAACCTAAGAATTATTTTGTTGCAGAGCTGAGGTGAGCAACGAACTGGGCCAAGAGGAAAGCTTTATTTCAGTTTCAATATCTGACAAAATTGGGAAATTGGATAAAAGGAGTTTAGGAAATTGTACTGGATGAAAATGGACTAATATTTTGTATTTGTTCCAACATGAAAGCATCTATTTCCCTCACAGAGACGGATATGTAATGGTCTCAAATCTAATGGAAGTGCTCATTTCCAGGGGTATTGTGGTTTCGAAATGGGTTTGTTTGAGAATTCTGGATCTAATTTCATATTATTAAACTCTGAAATTACAGAAGCCTTTCCAAAGTAATCCTTGAACCTTCAAATGGCCTCCTCGTGTACGTACCATGAGCTTGTTGTGTACAAAGTTGTGTACAAAGAAGGACTTGTTTGCAATACAATCCTCCTTTCTTTAACAACTGGCACTGCATTTTCATTCTTAACTTTCCCATGGGTTGGGTTTCTTCCTGAGCTCAGTATCCCAGCTCAGTCCTGATGCTGGAATGGCAGCCAGTGAAGTTGTCTAAGCAGATAATAGGCAGAGATGGTGAGCTCTGAGCTAGGAGGGGGATCTGGACTTCAATTCTAATTTATCAAGTATGAATTTTGGGGCCTGCTCCAGTGACTTAGCTTCCCGAGCCTCAATCTCCTCATCTGCTAAAAGGGTGCCGTGAATGCCAAGAGTTTAGCAAGGTGCCTAGCACGGAGGGCACACACTCAGAATGTTGTCATTGGTATTATTAGCAACCAGAAATTATCTTCATCTCACTTCACAAAAATAGCCTTAGCCTTGCGGATAATGTTAACAAATGGTGGTGTGGATGTGGATATTTTTCTTAGAAACATTTCTGGAGGAAATTTGGTGGTTGTGTATCTAGTGTGAAAAGGCCTGCCCAAACTCATCCCAGAGATAGGCAGTATCGGTACCTCCAAATAGATTTGCAAGTGGTGTAATGGAATCCCGATTATTGTCTGCTCAATTCACTGTGGGCAGGAAGAGAATCTATTTTTAAAGGGAGGGAAGACCATAGCTGGCTAACAATAGGATTCTTTTCTGTCTTCCCAACCACCTCTCCTTTTCCTGAAGTCCTCTTATCATCGCTGTTCATTTCCCCCCCACCTCTTTCTTTCCTTTGGAAATGGTGCATATTTTGAAAGAGAAATACTTGACACCATCCCCAGAAAGTCAGTGGTGGGGATAATGCATTTTTAATCCTGAACACCTGGTCTCCTTTTATTTGCCTGCCAGAATGAGAAGGTTTTTGATTATTCAAAAAGTCCTCACGCTGGCGCTCACGAATGACTAAAAAGGTTAATAAATTTCAGAATCTGCTTGGTAATCCAGGGAGACAGAATTGGGCAAACACAGAATTTTCCTTTTAGGTTGAATCTGACATTATGAAAAGCTACCGCTCTCTTCCCACACTCAAAGTATTTATCTAGGCTTTAAATACTGAGTAGCAAGAATGCGGCAAGAGTACTAACTTTAATCGTGGATCTCCTTTGCAGAGGGACTCATACCCATTAGCTCATCTAATCTTTAGGACAGTTCCCATGTGTCTTAGATGAGGGCATGGGGGGACATTAACAGGGAAGGATTCACTCCAGTACCATTTCCCTAAGTAAACACTGGTGGCTCCTTGCAAGATTTAGCCATGTTCTCCAGTTGACCTGTCATACCTGCAATGGCCTCACATGTAATACCTTGATGCAAGTACCTGTTTGCCACCATACAACACCAACTATGGCAAGATGTAGCTTCCAATTCCAACCATACTCTGGGACCAGGAAATTTTTGTCCCAGTGTAGCATAGAGGTTACAAGCATGGACTTGGTTTTGAACCACAGCTCTTATACTGCTAATGTAAAGTTCAAACTATGTGTTATCTGTGTGATGCTCATCTGCTATGACTCAGTTTCCTCTTGTCTGATAGGAAGAATAATAGTACTGACGCTATACTGTTGTGAAAATCAAATGAGAGACCCTGCACAGTAGCAAGTGCTGTCTATTTTGTCTCCGTTTTCCAGATAAAGAAACAAACACCAGATGGATTACATATCTGCCTAAGATCACATAGCTAATAGGTGCTTAAAAAACCCATGCTCTTAGCCATTCTTCTATGGCAATGCTTCTTAGCCTTTTTCATATCCCAGCATACGTGGAAAATGATATTATTCAGAGGACATTGGGAGAATGAAGGTGATAGCTCAAGGTGTGAGGTAATTGGTCGGAGGGACTCTGGGCACCTCAGGTCCTCTCAGGTCCACAGGCACTCTGTTGAACTGGGACAGAAATAGGAACTGCTTATTCAAGCCAGGCATATTAGATAAGTCTTCTTGGAGAAAATAATGTCTTGTAGCTTGAAGAATTAATAAAATTTGCTAGAGGGGAGAGAATAAAAGTGATGAAAGGCATCACTTAGTTTTTTCTTCTGAAAAAATGGAGATCACAATAATATCTATTGCATAGGATACTTGAAAACTAAATGAAGGAATCTATGGAAAAAACTTTGTAAAATGTGATAGCAATTTTATCTGTTGCTATTCTTAAGGAAAAATGGATAAAGTATTTGAAATCCTAAGAATGATCTAGTGATCACAAAGATGGGTCATTTCTACCAAACATTTCATTCACATGGGGATGTTACAATTTTAATAGTATACAACTTTAATAGCACACTCCTCCCTCCCTTCCTTCCTCCCTCCCATTCCTTCCCTCCCTCCTTTCTTTCTCTCGCTTTTCATTCATTTATCTTTACTCAAATGAAAATAACCAGTAGCTTTCTTCAAGGTTTGTTATGAGGCTTAACCTATTTTCATTAAGTAACTAAAGCAAGTAGGAATAAGGTTAAACAGTCTATAATACCCAACCTAGTGTATCTCCGAAATTTAGACTAGTTTGGGCATATCTGAGGAAATGACATGCCAGAATGTCTCTCTGATATGGTCTTACGGGTTATTTAGTAAAAATTTGTTCTGATAGGCAAGGTAGCCAGGCCCAAGGTGTGTCCAGAAACAAAGTTTTCACCACTAGAGGGGTAAGACTTGGGACTGTTAGTCAAGGTGTCTTCTACTCAAGGATATAATTTCTTAGTCTCATGGAAAGTGATGTAAAAAGGTTGTGAGTAAAACTTGAAAACACCACTACACTGACAATGCTGCCCATCTCTGGGGTTTAAGGACTGACCTGGTCCCGTCTCTCTTAAGAGTGGAAAAGCCAAGAAGGGAAGAAAAACATTCTTCCAGATGTTCCTCACCAATGTCCTTTTCATCCTAACATAAATTTTGTAGCATTAACCCTGGCAGGAGATCACAGTGTCTGCTGGATATGGTGAGCAATGAAAGAACGGAGACAATTCTGAGACAATTCCAACTGAGAACTGGGAGAAGTAGCAGGTGACATGTGAGTGGTGATAAGACTTAAAGGTCAGCATATGAGAGATGCTCATTGGAAAAGTGATTGAGGGCAAGAGTAAGGAGACATAGGTTATATACAGAACAAGGCAAAAATAGTTTTTTAAAAAAGGTAAATCTTGGCACATTCTCTCAAGTCTTTATTTTATTTCTGCACCCTTGAGCTTATTATGCTTTAAAATTCAGGATGAGTTCTTTAGATTAATTCATCTCTAAGGGTTACCTATTTTAAATATTTCTTTTTTTTAAAAAAAAAAAAGTTCATTTAAAATTTGTCTAACTTTGACATTTTCTTTCCTAAGTTTACTGTGGAATTCAAGTTCAGTAATTTGTGCAATCAATATTTTAAAAGCTACTAATCTTACGCATGAGAAAAGGTGGTTTGCAATATTCAGTAATCTTTAACATAACATACATTCTTTGTATATGAGCCCTCAAAGGAGAAACCTGTGTTGTCCAGGCTCCTAAGGACCACACAGTGGTGGTTAAATACAATTTGCTTTGCAAAACCATCTCAAGTGACTTTAGTAGATTAACGCTGAAAGCCATAGTAAATGTTTTGTCTTTAATAATGTAGACCAAGCACAGAGACACTTTCCTCTGATGTGACAGTCTTTGGCTCATAATTTTAACAAAACACCTTCTTTGCAATTTGACTCTGATGTTGGAATGCTCATCAGGTCTTGGAGAAGCTGGCTCATTCTTTGTGGCTAAATGCAAATGTCATCTCCGCTGTGAACTGGTCCCCAACACTTTGAGCAAAATTAATTGCTCCCATGGAACTTGCCTTTGTTACAGCACCATTATTGCTAGGTGTCTTAGCTCTTGTGTTTGTTTACCCAATAAACTATGAGCTCTTTGAAGTAGGGATGCTTCTTGGGACAGGAGGCACTAATAAAAGATTGTTGAATGAAAGAGTTTATCTCTCATTATTGATGCTATGCTTAAAATAAAGATAAAATTGAGTACTTGTACAAACAATCAGAAAAAAATTTGAAAGGGCTAGAGCCATCCAGATATAGAACTAAAAAAAATAAAGAGAGAGGGAGAATTTTAGGATGTTATCATCTAAAAATCTCCTTGACTGAATGAATTAATGAATGAAGAGAGAAGATTTTTCTGTTATTTAGTGCGTGCTTGATTTATACTGATATTTAAATCTAGAATTGGGGGAGGGAGTAAATAGGTTTATTTACTTATTAAATATTAAATATGTATTGAGTGATGGTCTACTAGGTTCTATTTTAGGAGGTTTCTATTACATGATTCTACTTAACGGGCAATTGTCCTGCTAGCTCAATGATATTAGCTCCTTTTGTCAAATGTGGAAGTGCGCTTCAGAGGTTCTATAATACGAACAAATCCATTCCCATTGTAAGTAGCTGAACCAGAATTCAAACCAAGTCTGAAATAATTCTTATCCTATGTCTATGTATGTATGTTATGGAAAAAGGGAGAATTCAACAGTTATTAAGATAATTCAAGGTATCCCTAAGCTTGTAGCCTAATTTTCCCATCCTAATGAAATATCTAAGGAAATAGTCAGGAAAAAGGGGCTTCATGTGACCATTATATTTGGACCCAGAATCGGTGAACCTTGTTAAGGAGCCTGACTCTGTCTGTCAAGTTTTAGTGGTGGGACATTGGGTAAATTAGTTAACATCCTTGAGCCTCAGCTTTTTAAAATGTAAAATGTAAAAAGAATTGGAGAGGAATAATCATTGTATCTTACAGGATGTTGTGAGGATGAAATGAGAGAAGGTACTAAGCACTTATTGAGTGCTTGGCACACAGTATTGCTCAATCAATTATAATTACCCAAATGCTCCATGTTTATTATCTGAAGTCAACAGATAATTGCTCATCTTCTTATTTTCTTAATGTTTAGTAGATGCAATCTTAGAGTAAATGGAAGAGGAGGACATCGAATGACTTTCCCTGCAACCTGCAATTGGAGTGTGGGCTTTGAGATCATTTGATATGAGTTTGGTTCTTGGTTCTGCTTTGCCATCTTGGGTGAGACAAGAGAGAGTTTCTCAATTTCTCTGAGCATGGTTTTCTTATCTGTCACTGTTGGACTGAAATCACATCTAAAAGAATTCTTGACAGGCTTACTTGATAAGGAGTCAAGGATAAGATAAAGAATATATGAGATGGTGTCCAACCTGATCTAAGAAGCATAAAGAGAGTCATCTTGAGATCAACGGCGTCCAAACGGCCACCTAAAAGAGAAACATGAAACCTACTTATACTAATAATAATTAGGTTATCATTTTAATAACATTTAAGCTTATTTCAGACTATGCTTCCCATTCCATTGGTTCATTTTCTAATGTCACCTTTGAATTGCATTAAATTTTTAAGGAGAAAAATGTGATTTTTTGGGGGGGGGGCTATAAATATCTCCAAAATTGGATCCATCATTTTCCTGAAGGTTAACTTCTAGTAGACTAGCAGAATTCTGCAGTCTTCAGTTACCAGGTGTGTAATATGAGAACCAAATAAATATAGATGGTGGAATTCTATCAAGCTATTATAGTGAGTAGGATAAGTATATGAAGTAGTATAAGTATATGTGTGTGTGTGTGTGTATGTGTGTATACATACATGCACAATTGAATTTGATCATGAGTTATTCCTTGGGTATAAATAAGACACTAAAAGCTGTTAGGCTGGCCCAGAAGGACAAAATGGCGGCCCAGAAGGACAAAATGACGGCCATACCCGGGAAAAAGGAAGCCGAGGAAACCACGCCTGGAATCACAGGACCAATCCCCAATCGCGACGTATGAAGCCTGCGAAATTCTTTTGCATAAAGATCGCGCTTCCCTTTGTTGGGGCGCGACTTCCCCGGCCCTCGTTCTGCGGACCGGAGAACCTCGCCCGGGTGCGCAAACCCCAATTAAAGCCCTGGCTATTCGACTTTTTGTCTAATTGACTTTCTTTCCTCGCGGAGCTCAGAAAAAACCTTTCAAAAGCCACATTAACTTTTCCAGGCCACTAAGGTTTTCATTAGAATCTGGACTATAGTTTCCAAGTGGTTTAGAGGAAATGATGTACCACTCCTTCTCCCCGCAAAGGGTTTAGTGTACCAGAGAACAACGTTGACTTGCAAGTGTCTGACTCATCAGGTGCTGGTATTGTTTATATGGTCAAATATTGGATTAACCATTTGAAATTTAAAAAAAAAAATCAGGCAAGCTTGTCTCCATGAACATTTTGCTTCTCAGGAAAAATTATTTTACATGGAATTTACCTAGCACACCACAGAAAAATTCTTAGCACAGAATATTCTAGCACGGTGTAAACATTTATTTCCCATTTTGCTTAAATGTCATCATGTTTGGTACAAAATAGGAAATATGTCATTTTGCAAATAATCTTAGTAGCACTTCTCTTCTTTATATGATGATGCTGTCTACATAGAATAAGATAATTGAGTATTGAAGACTATTAATAAACAATGTTCTTTTGAGTAAATTTGAAGATTTAATTGCCTTTATTCAACAATTCCTGAGTTGGGCTACATCCCATCTAACAAACAGAAGGGTTCTCTGAGGAGCTGTACAAAATGGAAGGCAGAAGGAGGATGGGAATATGGTAGAAAACCTTTCCTTGACCTCAAGGCAAGAGTTAGTTTGCCTGAGGACCAAGGGCAAGCAAGCATAGCTTCCTTCTCCTGCAGCTATAACTGCTGATAAGAGCCATCAAATAAAGATAAACCTCTATCCCAGGGTATATAAGAAGCTCCCCACCTCACACCCACCCTCCTCCACCACCCCCCACCCCGCCCCCTGGCTTCTCAGCTTCCGGTAAGGATACCTTTGAGCCAGCACCGAGCCAGTACCTGGTGCTCGTAATAAAATGCTGTTTTCCCTGCCTTCGAGTACCGAGATGTTGTCTGGAGGTCTTGCCAAACAGGAAAAGGAAGTTGAACGAGTAGATGATTTCAGGTAAAGTTATTTTCCCTCAGAGGCAGACAGTGGATTTTATTAGGTGAATTACCTCAGTGGTATTAATTAGGGAACTCCAGATGGATTGGTTTAAAATTCTACCCTTGGGAGAGGCCAAAACTGCAGTTACCTTAGGTAGTAAGTCATGTTGAGTAGGCATAAGTGACTCCATTTGGGGCCTGTTTCTTTTTAATAATACAAATGACATTATCAGCCACACGACTTCTATCTAGCTATCTATTTTAATTTGTATTGATTTTTTTTTAAGCCCTATCTGTATATTTTGAACCTGGGCCTGTAGGCTTTACATAGTTTGCACCTTAGCTGGCTGAGCTCAGGGGTGTGGTAAGATTTAATTCTCACAGTCCTTATTCTGTTTTGCTATCTTTTAGAGCAAGTTTATATACCTAAAGAATCTGAAAATTGCCCATATTGTTTCCAATGATTATGTTTGAACTCTTTCTGTGAGATCCACTGAACAGGTCATGTTAGAATAAAGTGGATTTGGTAGAATAGTAAAATCTGCCACATGGCTGGACTTATCAGGCTATAAGTTGCTTGAGGGTGCAGATTATTGTATTTATCTTTGGATATCTTTGATGTTAAGAATGTAATAGATATGCTCAAAATAACTACTGAATTAATTTAAATTGATCTCATTATGAAAATAATTTCCAGGCCTCCTAAGAATTGGACATTGAAAAATATATTCCTTGCTGCTCTTTCTTTTTCTTTTTTTTTTTTTTTTTTAATTACATCTGGTTTAGCTTTCCATAAGGATCCAAGTATGTTATGAAAAGATAGGCATTTATTTGTGACCTGAAATTATGAATTATGAGGCAGAAAATAGAAGCAAAAATTGGATAATAGTTCTTGTAGATATGGATAAAACTAATGCAAACTTATCTGTCCTAACAGAATTCATATATAGATAAAGAACTTTGAAAACCGTTTTTATGGAAGCAATATAATATACACTTTGTCTTATTTTTCTCTTCCTGCAGATTTATTATTAGTTAAACTTAGAAATCAGAAGATATATGTGCATGTGTATATAAACAAGAGATAAATAAAATTTCACCCCAATAAGAGGAGTCTTTCTTAGTATGATAATAATTCTTAATTGAGAACTTAATGCATGTCAGTCTTCAAATTCAATAATATATTTAATACATTCAGTAAAACTATGAGTTAACTTCTATTTCCGTATTTTAAGATTAATAAGATGATGCTCAGAGATGGTTAATAACTTGTTCAAGTTCTCTAGTGTCAGGGCTGAGATTCAAACCCCAAACTCTCTTGACTAGTAAATTGGTATTCTTCCCACGTATTGTGCTCGACACAGGAGACACCTACACATGATGATTCGTAACAGTGTCAAAACAACTTTTTCTTTTGGGACACTACTTGTCTGTAATTATTACCTGCAGAGTCTTTCTTTGGATCTTAAGGCCAGATGAAAGCTTTGCTTATGTAGAGCAATGACATAGTCCAATCTCAGCTTCCAGCACTGGCAGCATTTCCCAGGAAGACAGTAACTGGGCAAAAGTGAATCACCTTGAACAGAAGCGAAAAGGTGAAACAAGGAGTTCGGTGCTTTGTCTTTTTAAAGCTGCTACTAATTAAGCAATTTAAATTCTGAGTGGAAAGAAACAAGAGAAAATGTTATTTCATTTTTCAAACAATGTTGAATTTTAATATTCTAGAATTTTTACTTTTAGGAAGTGATGAAAGAGCAGTGAGGGAGAGCTGTAGGTAGAAGAGAACAAAGAGGCTCCTGTGTTTTATCAGTTGATATTAGAGCTAAGGTTTATTTTGACTGAGAAGGAGAGAGGCAATATAAGCAAAATAGTCACAAGTTTTTAGTCAGTCTGCTTTTCTACACACAAAGGATAATTATGAAGTTAAAACGCTAAAACTAAAAAGCAATATATCTATCTGAGTCTTTAATTCAAGGATTAATCTCAAAAACAGGTAAAAGAGCAAGCAAGGAAAACTGGGTCTGCTGAAATGGGCATCTAAACACCTAAATTTCTTTGTTGTACTATATGCTAGGGACAGTGTGATTCCTGCCCTCATGGAGCATATAATCTAAAAAGACAAGACGGTATCATACATCACTATGTAAAGGCTTTTGAAAATATATCACAGTCAAAGAAAATTTAGCAACTCAGAGGGAAAAAAATGGTCTTCAAAAGGTCCCTGGAGTCAGCCCAGGGTTGAGCATGTTCAAAAGGACTGTGGGGAGACAAGATAGTGGAGAAGGAAATTAAGGACTTTAATGAAGTTTTCAATTAGTTAAAGATTATAACATCAGTAGGAGATCACACAGCTTTCAATTAGGGCTGTGTTATTAAACAATAAAAAATGTGTGGGCATTAAAAGCTCCGCCTGCAAAGCAGTAGTTAAATGTAAACTAATTTGTATTCACCAGTGACTTAGGCAAGTATCTATAAACTTTAGCAGCTTATCACATCCATTTCTGTGAAGAGGCTTTCATAATAATGAAAAATGTTAATTTTACTTACTTGCTTTATTGAGGCAAAATTAACATTACATAAAATCAACCATTTTAAAGAGAGCATTTTAGTGGCATTTGACATATTCACAAGGTTATGCAACCATCATCTCTATTTTATCCCACAAGAGTTTCATCCCTCCAAAATGGACTCCCATACCTATTAGATAGTTGTTTCTCATTCTACCTATATCCTGCTCTTTGTAATTAGCAGTCTTTTTTGTGGGTCTACAGATTTAATTATTCTGGATATTTAATATACATGGAATTATATGGTATATAATCTTTGATGTCTGACTTCTTCCACTTAGCATAATGCTTTCAAGGTTTATCCATGTTGTAGCATATATCAGTACCTCATTTTTTATGACTAATGTTTAAATATATATAGATATGCCACATTTTGTTTCTCATTCATCCATTAATAGACATTCGGAATAGGTGGTCTACATTTTAGCTTTTGTGAATTTAGAGAGGAAGGAAGGAAGGGAGAGGAGAAAGAAGCATTTGAAGGAAAGGTGGAAGAAGCATCTTTTATTTATTTACTTTGATTTTTTTCATACTGGCCTCGGTCACAAACACAAGGTGCATGGGCATGCCCCATAATTGTACTTCTAGTAACATGTACATCTTAGTCCATATGAGCTGGTATAACAAAATACCCCACAGATGGAAATGTATAAACAACAGAAACTGCTTTTACTGGAAGATGAACTTCCAGATCAGGGTGTCTTCTAAACAATAGACTTCTTGTATGTTGGTGAAACTAGGGAGCTCTATGAAATCTCTTTTGTAAGAACAATAATCTCGTTCATGAACCAATCCACTCCTATAGTCTTCACCTTTGAGCCTCATCACATTGGGCATTGAGATTCCAGCATGTCATTTTGGAGGAACACAGGCAGACATTTAGATTATAGAATATATATATCCATACTTGTTTGAATACCTGCTTTCAGTTCTTTTGAGTATATACCTATGAGTAGAATTACTGGCTCATATGATAGTTCTTTGTTTAGTTTTTTGAGGAAACAGCAAACTGTTGTCTACAGTAGCTGAACCATTTCACATTCCCGTGTGCTATGCAGGAGGATTCTAATTTCTCCACATCCTCACCAATATTCTCTATTTTCATTTGTTTTCTTATAATAGCCATTCTAATGGCTTTGAAGTAGTGATTTTGATTTGCTTTTCCCTAATGATAAACATCTTACTGGTTGGCCATCTGTATATCTTCTCTGGAGAAATGAGAAATGTCCTTTCCCATTTGTTAATCATAGTTTTGTTTATTTTTTGTTATTGCTGTTGAGCTGTCATACACATTTTTGAGCAGTGTGGTTCCACTACCTCATGTTGCAAATCTAACACCTACAGCCTTAAAGTTGAGGTTTGGACAGGGAAAAGGGAAAGCAAAGAGCCCAGGAAAGTAGAACTTGGGATGCGGCTGAAAGGGTATTTACACTCAGCTCTATCTTCTTCAATAATTTGTACATCAAGATTTCTCTTCCCTGTTAACTCAGAAGGGGCAGTGATAATTATGGCTTGGCACTTTGATAGATATGCATTTCTAGAATCTGTGACTTCATCTTCATTCTCACTGCCATTGTCTAGATCAATAATAAAGAGCTACCATTTTTGAGAGGACTTCACACTTGTTATTGTAAACTTGGTGTTATCCTAATTTTACAGATTAGCAGGATTGAGGTTTAGGGAGATTCAGTAACTGGTTCAAGATCACAACTAGGAGAAGGCTGAATGAGTAGAGTTTCCATCCTCACATATTCATGCCCTTCCCCCATTACTCCATGTATGGCTCATCATTTATTTTTATTACTGTAATAGGCTCCTAACCTTTCTCTCTTTCTTCAGTATTACCTACCTCCACACTGCTTCCACACTGCTGACTTGGTAGTTTTTCTAAAATGTAAATCTTATCATGCCACATCTTTGCTTAAAGTCTTTCAATGGCTTGTCATCCATCAAGATCCCTTGTTTTCTTTCAAGTTATCATTATTTGCATTCCTTATTTGTTCTCTACTTTTCAGTCATGCCAAACTGCTCCCAATTTCTGGAATATGTCAAAAAAATTTTTATGACCTCGTACTCATAACAGAATTTCTTTTTCTTGGGATACTTTAATGGCTCCCCTTCCTACCACTACTACATTATGAAATTTTCCCCATGTCATAAAATGCACAGTTGTTAACAAGTATAGTGAGGAGGCAGAGAAGGGACTTTCATTATTCACATACTTTATCTTGATTACCTGGAATATCCAAGTGGATCAACTGGAAAACTAACCAATTAGTAGACAGATACAAGAGTCAAAAAAAAAAAAAAGCAGTAACTCTCCTAATCACTCACAGAGGCCAATTAGAAAATGCAGTGGAAATAAGATCTAATTCACAAGAGTGTCAAATGTTATAAAATACTTAGAGTTAAATTTAATAAAAAATATTTAAATACACATCTAAAATATTTTTCTAAAATGTTTTTGAAGTCTAGAAAAAGAATACATAATCAATGAAAATAGAATCCATGTTTCTGCACAGGAAGTTTGATGTGGTTGTGAGCCTGAGGTCTGTCTGCCAGGCCAAGTTTGAATGTCATTGTTACCAATTCCTTCTTGTGCTGTCTCTTGAAAGTTGCTTCATTCCTCCGAGACTTAGGTTTCTTGTTTATAAAACACAAGTAATAGTTTTAGTTAGCTCATGTATCAAGTATCAAAATTAAATAAAATGATCTGATTAAATAAAACAATCTGTTGATAACATCCAGCCCCATGCCAGGCACATAGTAAATACTAAATAAATAGTAAGTTATCTATTATACTAAAGATGCCAATTATCCTTAAGATAATTTATGTATCTAATGTTATTCCAACTGAGCATGTTTCTGTGTGATCATAATTTTATTGAGAGTTCATCTGTAGAGAATATTCTTTTTTGTTTGTTTTGTTTTTTTGTTTATGTTTCTGAATTGTTATCTCTCAAGAAAGCTGTTTTGCTTTGCTTTGACTTTGATTTTAGGGAATCTGAAATCTTTACAATGTCGAATTTTTGAGTCTGAACATGGTACACACCTCATCTATTTAAATTTTCTTTATATTCTTTCAGTAATATTTTATAGTTTTCTATGCATTCATTTGAAAACGAATTTTTTAACTTGAAACTCCCACATACCTACATATGACATAAAATTTTAGCGTCACAATAATATTTTTCTTCCAAGAGTCATCCTGAGTTATGGCAAGCATACTCGTAACTACTTTGGATTATAGTCTTCGTGTTTCTTACTCTTTTTCATTAAATGTCATTTGATGATCCCAGCTTCTTGCAGAAGCTCAGTTCTAGTTAATGTCCTTCTTGAGGTCTCATCTTCTTGCATGAAAACCTCAGACCCCCGGTGTCTCTAACCAAGATTGATACTCCATTCTGGCTTTCCATTTCCTAAGTGTTTCTGGTATTGTGAATTTTTCTCTTCTTCTTCGAGCTTAGCTAGGTACTTAAAACATGATTTTGATCATAGTTGGTTGAGACTTTCTACTGTGTAGAGTGGGAGAGTGTCTTTGATGCTGACTTGGAATGCCGTATTTCTGAAAGTCTTCTGTAATACTGCTTGTAATTTGAAAAAAGATCCACCAATAGAAGAACAGTTCAAAAAGAGGTAGATCTAAATAAGAAAAGTATGTAAAGATTTCTAAGATATATTATTAAATAACAAGAAAATGTTCACAATTATATACAATATAATTTAATTTATGTAAGCACAATGCAAAGCAACTCTAAAATATTGATAGCTCTAGATTTAGAAATCCACACATAAAATCATCTCTAAAATGAGATTAGAGTGAAGGGTAAATAGAGGAAGGTGACCATCATGACATTTTTCATAGTATTTTGTATTATAGGATGTGTTTGATTTTTTTATTTAATTACAAATAATATAATTTACATTGCTTATTAAATTTAAGAATTAACCATTCCCTACCCTCCATTTCTCTGCCTCTCCTAACTCAGACTCCAAACTTCTGACACCTTTTATAATCTTTTCCTCTCCTCATCTCTCATCCTTTGTTCTCCAACTACCTTTCCATCTCCCAATCCCTTGAGTGTCTTTCTTCTTTTCCAGTGAGGGATTTGCATTTCCTGTCTCTGTAAAGTCCTTCCCTCACCTGGTTGCCTAGTTAACTAGCTCATCCTTTGCTGGCTCTCAATTTCTACATGTCCTTAGAGCAAACTTCCTTGAACTTGAGGCCAGAAAACATCCCCTGTTATAGACTCTCCTAGTTATTATGTTTATCTTTGGCAGAATATGTGACAATTTTATTTAAATAATTAATTGTAAGCAATTTGTATAATATAGTAGAACTCCAGTAGAACCTGAGCTTCATTCCGTCAGAGACTAGGGTTGTCTGGTTCACTGATTAAGTCCCAGGGCCCGCCAGAACAACTTGTATATAATAGGCCTTTGGTAAGCACTCATTGAGGAAATCAACAAATGAATGAGGGAATCTTGAACATATTTTTGATTCCCCTAAGCTCCTTATGGAACTTGAAGGATCTGAGACTCCCATGTTGGGAACTATGAATAGCTCCTCTGTTCCTATTTAAATAATACACAGATTTGTGTAATGCAGGCAATATAGTTCTGTAGCCCCTTAGTGTCAGAGATTTTGAGAATATCATCTATAAAATATGTCCTCCAGAAGAATTGAACTGGTAATGGTAAACGTAATGTATTATACACAGATGTTGATTTACAATAATGCATGCCTTAAACCTATATAATGTTATGGTGCAATGTTTGCAATTTTCCATCAATAAAATTAATTTTAAGTAATAAATAAATGTTTCCTCTAGAATTTCCACTGCCTGCCAGTCTGGGAAGGCCTTCTGCCCAGGAACAAATGAGGAAAATAATAGATCTCTAAAGATTTCAGTAAGAAAGGTAATTGTTTCCTGAGCTGAGTGCTGCCCAGGAGACTCTCCCTCTTTCCCCAGGAACCCTTTCCTTTATGCTTATTTCCAGATTCCCCCCACCCAACATCTTCAACTGCATATGCAAGTTGGTCTCCTGCTGTCTCACTGGAGTTTTATCGAATAATTTCCTGTCCATGGATCCTGATGAGGTTATGCTGAAATTTCACTCCCAGTGTCATCAGGAGTGAAGTTAACTAAATTGAACTCTAGAGAATGTGCTTTCATACATAACACAGCTAAGTAATTGCTGTGTTGAACAGAGGAGGAAATCAGTCACTATAAAACTCAGGTTGTAGGACAACTCGCTTGCAAGCCAGCTTGTAAGGGGAAACACCTAAACAGAATTAAACTTTGATGAAGTTTTTAAAAAAGGACCCATTCATCCATCAAGCTAAGAAAAACATTTCATTTCACTTAACTAAAAGGATGGAGCTTTTTGATGTCCTCATTACATAGGAAATATGTTATGCACATGCTCATCAGAACTTAATGGTTGACTGCAGTTATAAAAAAGTTCAACCATGTTGAAACTCCTGCTGAAAGATCTTCTTGCTACTCACTCTGTACTCAGATGTTTCAACTACCCGCACACATTTTTTTGAATGATTTCTGAAAGTAGAAGCCGTTAGTTCAGATGTGCCATATATTGCCTGTCAAAGGGCAATTTGCAAATGAACTTTACCTTCTAGAAAGAAAGACTCTTCCATACTTAGAAAAGTAATAATATTTGAACTTACATGTGTTTCCATTTTTGAGATACAGACCACAGAATTTGTTTATGACTATCTTTAGCATTAACAGGAAACTTGCAATGAAATTCAAATGAAGGGGAACAGAGTTAAAATGCTAAAAAAAACAAAACAAAAACAAAAACACACACACACACACACACACACAAAGCAACCCTCGTGGGAAATATCTTCCAAATGATTCAATGGCTTTAAAAAGTCCATTTTTAAAAAACGAGACTAATGCAGAATAGTAGTATAGTTGTTTTTTCGGTAGCTGGGGCAGGCATTGCTCTGCCGGCCACACTTTCTGGCCCTGTGACCAGCCTTTCATTATTTGTGAGAAGAATAGCTAGGCGGGACCACGGCTGCACTCTGTGGAAAAAGTGTTTCTCTATGAGAAACATACAGATTTGTAAAAGGTCAAAACAGAAATACCGACTCTTTGGCAAAACCCTAACCCTGATTTTTTGAAACACTATTTATTGAGGTAATACTGATTTACAAAATAATATAAGCTCTTATGTATAGAATCTCTGTTCCTCAAATATGACAGCACCATGCCCAACACCAACTGTCAAAAGTCCTAGACTATTGTCCATTGGACCCCACTACCTCTTGCTCCTGCCCTCCACCCTTTTCCTGCCTGGTAACTTAATATCTATTGTCAATATCTAAGGGTTAGTTTTTGTTTTATCTGTTTGTCTATTTTATTTCTTTATATTCCACAAATGATATGTGCACGAGATCATCTGGTAATTGTTTTTCTCCTGACTTGTTTCACTTAGCATAATCCACTACAGTTCCATCCACGTTGTTACAAATAACAGGATTTCACATTTTTTAGGGCTGTGTAGTATTCTAGTATATATATGTATTATACATGATATATATGTATATATATGTGATATATGCATATATTTATATATCACATCTTCTTTATTCATTCATCTGACCAGGGGCTCTTAGGTCATTTCCATTTCTTGGCTTTTGTAAATAATGTTGCAATAAACATGAGGGTGCGTGTATTTGTCCATTAGTGCCCAAACTTAACCTTAATCTAAGCAGGTACTTTAGTTTTAAACAACAGAGTTTATATGAATAAGGCAGGTAGTGTTCAAGGACATTCACATCACCTCTTAAATGGTACCAAGCACTCTTCACTATTCTTGCTTCCTCTGTGGGTCCCATCTGTGCCATATGGTATTCCCATCAGTCAGAATAGGAATGCTACTGCAACAAAAAAAAAAGCCTAAAATCATCTGGCACTGTTTTAGGGGTTGCTGGTAGCAGGCAAGAAAATATCATTTGAGGCAGGAAGAACATTGCTTGTTCCCTCTGCCCTGGAGACAGACTGTACAGTCACTGGAGCAAGGAGTCTTACTCCTCACTTTTTTTTTTGTGAGCAGGTCACTCATTTGACCTGCAAATATGGTTTTATTTTAAGCGACCAAGATTTAACAGCACAACCTGTTTATCCTGACTAATGTCATCAAACCAGTTTTAGAGATGAACAAATGCACACTCACATAGCTTAAGTAACTGGCCCCAGACTCAGTCAAGGGCAAGGGAAGCCATGTTTGAGCTCTATGAGCATGTCAGGCTGACCTTCATTTGTGTCTGGCAAAACCATGGAAGACCATTTGTTTTTCTATCAATTACTGAGTATTCAGTCTAACAAGGTCATTTTGATCCCAGTGTGCCCCTTGGTCTTTCTAAAGAAAAGCAAATATTTTTGTTTTGTTTTGCTTGGCCTCAGAGGGAGAGTGACCAACCATCTTGGTTTGCTCAGGACTGGGGGAATTAGTAGAGAGGACTATCTGTGGTAAAACCTGGAAAATCTCAGGCAAACTGGGATAAATTATACCCTAATTACTGAGGTGATATCTCCTAGCAACACTTAGGAATTTTGCAGTGTGGATTCCCACTGCACCTTGTAATTCTTTCCATCATAATATTTATTACATTGTGTTATAAATGACTCAGACTGTTCAGTGTCTATCTGAACGCTTGAGACCAAGGGCTGTTTCTTTTCCATTTTATATTCCCAATACCTTGTATGGTGCCTGTCACTTCAAAAGAACACAAAACATGTTTATCGAAGGGATGTTTGTGATTTCAAAAATATGGTCTGATCTGATTGACTTTTTTCCTTTTGAGGCTCAGTTTTGGCTTGATAGTAGTTTAACTATAAAGAAAGGTAGGAATCTTCTGTGATTGCAGCTATAAGCTTACATAAAGCGTTCAGTGTGATCCTTCTTGTAAAATTACATAAACCCAGCATTGAGTTCCAACATAAACTGATTCCTTATTAGACTGAATAATTGAATCTCCTTGTTTGGCATTTGTTTAAAGACAGAAGGTCATGGGACAAATGGTGGGTATTTGAGGCTGTGGAAACATATGTTATAAATTTGGTTTAGCTGTTTCTGTAACTGAAATTATTGACTGAAGACCCAGGCTTCCCAAGTCTGCCCTCCACCCTTGGGAATGCATAACATCATGCCCTCCCAAACTAGAGGCAGGCGTCTCTGTGGGCATGCCTCACTGATGGACTGCACTCATGCCCAGTTAAGGACAGCAAACAATATATTGAGGAACTTGTTCCGTAAAATTAGATCCAGGTCTTGTCCTTTCAAATACGTTCATAACAAGGCTACAAGGTGTGCTGAGAAAGAGTTTGGAACTTCTTGACTCCACTTCTAGACCAAATCTTCAGACATTGTTTCCATTAATCACCTCTATTGAGTCTCTCTCAGAGAGTGACTAAAGTTTTCTAAGACGTGATCGAACTTCTGTAAAGAGACTTGTGGGGTGGTAGGAAAATGACTGAACTTGTACTGAGGATTAGAGAAAACTGATCCTCAGTTTCTTCATCTATAAAATAGGCTTAGTAATAGCTACCTTTTTTACCTCATAAACACCTTCTGAGGAGTGTTAATGAGAATAGTTTCCAGATTTGTAAAATGCAGATTGAATAAGATAACATATTTTTTTTTTGTCTCTGCTAATTCATCTCATTCTTTCCATCCTGCAAACTCAGGCTTGTCCTCTGCTTTAAGATGTCCTTTCATTTATTCCAATATTTTCCTTATCACAGAAAGGAAATAAGCATTTTGCTCTTTGCCTGTATGTCCAGTTTCTTCATAGAAGACTTGTGACACAGGTACTATTATCCAAATTTTACATACAAGTATTCATTGATAGTAATTCATGCCCAAGATCATGCAACTAGATCTTATGTTTACATTCAAATTGCCTATCTCATTGTCCATGAAATTTCTGTCACCCCATACTACCTTCCAAATTTTAAACAGCTTCTTTCACTCCTTTTCTTTTTGAATTGATATATAAGTTCACCTTGGACTTCTTTATAATATTATGATTTTCTGGAGCTTGATCATATTTCCTCATCGTTCATCAGTCCAGAGTGAAACGTCCTGCTCTTATTCCTTTTCCTGGATCTTTGTCCCTACTTTTATATGAACTTTTATTGAGATAAAATAGTCAAAGTTGAGTGTAATATTCCAGGTGCAGGACCTCCAAGGTCGCATCTGCTATTAGGGCAAGATAATGTTTCCAGATGTATTGCCAATACTCATTATGATGCTCAGGGTATCATTAGCTATTTTGGCTAAAGTAGGGCAAATCTTCCAGCTATAACCAACAACCATGTGATAGTCGTTAGGAAATACGATGTCTCGAATGCTCCAAAATTCACCAAGTTATTTCAAAAGCACTGACCCTGGGTCATTCTCTGTTCTAGCAACTGTGGGTAAAGTAGAGCATAAAACACCCCAGGTCCTTGTTTTCATGGGACATATCGAGTAATACAGACAGAAAGTTGACAAACAAAAATGTGTATGTCAAATCCTAAGTGCTGTGTGGGAAAATAAGGGGGTGGGGAATTGAGGAAGACTGGGTAAAAGGTTTCCCTTTTTACACAGTCAAGGGCATCTCTGCTAAGGTTAACATTTGAGCAGAAATTTGAAGGAAGTAAACTTTATCTCAAGGAAGAACATTCCAGGCGGAGGGAACAAGTGCAAAATTGGGGGGATGATACTTGCCATAACTGAACTATTCCAGTGCTGCTGGAGTCAAGTGAGAGGAGGCATGAAGGAGACAGGAGATAAGGTCAGAGCTTCAAGGACAAGATAGATAGGATAGATAGTACATGGTCTTACAGTTATGGGAAAGGACTTTGGATTTTATTTTGTGTGATCTAGAAGGATATTGAAGTATTGAGCAAATAGCTGGCCTGATTTGACTTGACATTTTAAGTTCACTTAATGGCTGTGGGGAGAATAGACTGTGGGAAAGAAACGGCTGTAGGAGAAAGCTTATATAACCAGTGATGTAGCTGAGGTATGGATCCAGTCCTTTAATTTCCAACAAAGTTGTTAGGAGTTTACTTCAATTTCTTTCTACACAGCAGAACCTACCTCATCTGATAGACAACCAAAGCCATGTGTGCAAGAAAGTGAACTATTAACAGGTTAAAAAGAAAAGAAGAAAGAAAAAGCATGCTCTCCTTTTATCCTATGGACCCCTGAACTCTCCGTACCGTGCCTCCACCCCAGTCCTAATTTGACTAGGTAGGAGCAGGCCATTAGCTCCCAAGGAGAAGTGGAGTCAGGGAGCAAAGTTATCTTGGTTGCATTTGAGAAGACTTTATTTTTATAAGACAGAGAGATTTGAAAGAATAATAGCAGAGATAAGACTTCTTTGGGCCAGGTCATAGAAGGGAGACTTGTAGAGGAATCAGAAGCCTAGGACACCGATGGACACTGAGAAAGGGTGGTGCCTCTACATCTGCGCTGCTACTTCCTTATTTCCAAAGACATGAGTGGGGTAAAATGTAACTTCTCCAAACAGCACACCTACTCGGTCCTCATTGCTGAAGTTCTAGAAGGAGCTCAGATTTCCCTCTGACTTAGTTTCCCAGGAGGAGCTCTGAGATGGTCTATTACCAATGGGGCCACTATGATGTCCAGTTGGGCATTGGTCGAGGGAGAGAACGGGAGCCCTTGCTGGAAGAGATACAGAAGCTTTGGGGCTTCCCTTCCGTGGGACACTGTCTTTAGCACAAATACTCTTCTCTCCCCACTTCTGTGGGTTTGGGGAGTAAGATGGGTTGAGGCTGCTGCCCTTGGAGAGTTAGCAGAATCACTTGGATCTCTTTTTGGATACTTTTCTTTTCATCCTTGTATACATTTATTTTGGGGCGCCTTCTTTGTGTAGTAGATTTAACATCTGCTTCTTTGTGCTCCAGTGCTCTCTCTATACAGCATTTATCACACCGTGCTATTTACTTGTGGGTCACAGGTAAGACTTTTGAGAACGAAAACAAAGTTACAATTATCTTTATATTTTCTAACATCCAGGATGGTGGCAAGCTGTAATGATTTGCTACATCACAAAACAAACACATTCACTCTCTAAACCATGAATAGTCTGTTACCTGCTGTGAGTAATCAGAGTAGGTAGAGGGGAGTGATTTGGCTTCAGCAATAAAACTTTCTGTTCAACAGATGTTACGTAGTAATAACTAACAACCTACAGCATGCCTTCTCATCTTTCTCCATTTCCTTCCCTTCAAGTAAGGATTGGGTCTTACTTTCTCAAAACAGCCTGTGCTGGTTATCCACTTTGTGATCTGTAAACCTGTCTCTTTCTTCCTAAGACATTTCGTGTTAGTGCTTTGACTGTAGTTGTAAACACAAGTATCTAGATTTTACAGTAGTCCTTTTGCCACAATCTGTTCTTGGAAACCATACCTTCCATAAAATGGAACATTTTTCTTGCAGCAACAATGTTGTAATTAAAGGCTGATCAAGGACTTAGTATCGAGTAAAATACAGCTATGATCAATAACATGTCAAAAAGACAAAGCTGCGACTGCGATCCTCTAAAAAAACCATGCCCCAGGTCTTAGAAAACAGTCATAAACATGCATCGATTATATCAAGATACCTGGATTTATGTAAAGTCTACGTAAAAACATAAATTTAGATCATACTTTTTCATAAGTTTTCCCCAAAAAGGAATATACACATTTAAATGAATATTTTCAACACATTAATGAACAGTAATTTGTTCTGCTCTTAAATTACCAACGGAATATTAGAAAATTCCTTAGGTGGTTTAGATTTCTTTTTAAAAATGTCAGTGCCAGCAAATTAGAAGTTCTGTCCCTTTTGCCCTTCACAGGTTGTCCTCTGCAAATAGAGCTTTCCAAGTAATTCAATTGATCCTGCAGTTGCACCAGAATTAGTAGGCTCAAGAAATGTTTCCTGTAGTTTATGACAATGGTGGTATTTTTTTTCCTCCTCAGAAAGCTGACCCAGTGTTTCTAATGTTTCTCCTGTCCTTTTCTTTATTTAAAGTTAAAGGCATAACTGCCTAGTAGAAGGCCAAAGGAGCTGGGAGAGACATGAAGTAACCTTAAATCATTCAAGCAGTGCTCCCTTCTGTGTATGAGTCTTCTTTATCTAATGGTTATTGTAAACACAATAGAACACTAGATGATTGCAAGCAGACTCTAAAAACGAGCACTTCGAAACATCTATGACAACATTAAAATTATTTATTTAATGTTTAGTTAATCTTATTGAAGGAGCTTTGCATCATAACATGATATACAGGTTTAAAATATATAACACTGTAAAGCAACATCTATATCCATATTTATACTTATATTTATATCTATCTATATAAAGTTAATCACCACCATTCCAGTTCTTCCTTTACCATACAATCGATCCCCTCTACCTAATTTGCCCACATGCCCTATCCCTTGCCTTCTTGTAATCGCTAATTTGATTTTACTGACTAAAAGTCTATTTTTGTTTAATTTACTTCATTTGTTTGCTTCGTTTCTCTGTATATCACATATGAGCAGGTCATGCAATGTCTTTCTTCTGGTTCATATCACTAAGTATAATTCCCTCTAAATCTATCCATGTTGTTGCAAATGGCAAGATTTCATCTTTTTGATAGCTGAGTAGTATTCCATTATATACATCTTTATCTCCCTCTCTTGCTCTCTTTAGCTATACCATATGCTCTTCATCTACTCATCTGTCCACTTAGGTTGTTTCTAGCTTGTGTCTATTGTAAATAATGCTGCAATGGACATGGGGGTGCATATATTTCTGTGAATTCGTGTTGTGTTTTTAGGGTAAATATTCAGCACTGAGATTAACTAGATCATATGGAATTTCCACTCTTAATTTTTTGAGACATCTCTATACTTCTCTCCACAATATTTGTACCATTTTATACTCCTACCAACAGTGAGTTCCCTTTCCTTCACATCCTTGTCAACACTTGCTGTTTCCAGACTTTTGCATGATAGTCATTCTCACAGATGTGAAATGTTATTTTATTGTTGTTTTGTTTTGCATTTCCCTAATAACAAGAGAGACAGACTATCTTTTTCATATGCTTGTTGGCAATCTGTGTGTCTTCTTTGAGAAGTGTCTATCAAGATCTTTTGCCCACTTGAAATACTGGATTATTTTTCTGTTATTGGGTTTTGTGTCTTTATCTATTTTGGATGTTGACCCTTTGTTGACTGTATGATGTGCAATTATCTTCTACCATTTAGTAGAATGTCTTTTCGTTTTGATGATAATTTCATCAAATATCTTCAAAAGCATAATCTTTTTAGTTTAGCATAGTCCCATTTGTTTATTTTGGATTTTTATTTCCTTTGACATTGTGTTATGGCTCTCTGGGATAAACCAAGCAGGCACTCTTTTGGAAGTATTTCAGGCAGATTTATTAAGTGCAGGCTCAGCAGGGTTCCTTCCTACAAAGGCTGTGCACAGGCTTCCGGTTAGGACACACTTATATAGGTTAGAGCAAAACCAGGAAGAGAGGGATGTAAATTAGAGGAGGGGGTTTCAAGCGTAGGAAGTTCTTTGTCTACTGGCAACATTCCAGCAATCTCAGATCACATGATTTTTTTTTATGGCTTTGCTAGCGCAGCAGTTTTTATGGCTGTCTTCATTGCTGCTGGAAGTGGCCTTTTCTTCCCACAGAGTTGGAGTTAGTGTTCTCAAAGACATCTCTTAGGTCAATGTGTGACATGATTTTTAAGAGGTCTAGCTGTCTTTGCTTAATTCAATAAAACAATTCAATTAATACTTATTGAAGACCTACAATGCAACAGGACTGCTGTGGAACTCAGGAGATGTGGAGATGAAGGTAACACAAATTGACTTTCAAAAAACTCCAGGTGAGAGGTGAGGGTGAAAAAGGCAACATTAAACCTAGTCTTGGGACTTCCTATAAAACCACAGAGGACTTGGGAAACCTTCTCTATGGTATTTTGATCATATGACCAACAGGTGGATGATATTGATCTACAATCCTTTCTGGTAAGAGGAAGGATATTTAGAAGGTTTAACAATAAACCTCTGAGTTTTGAGTATTGAAATTTGCTTCATGTTTAATTAAGAAAAATGTCATAATCACATTGAAAACATAAGCTCATCAAACATAAATAAGACCATTATAATCTTTAGTAGAGGTTCATGTTATAGATGATAGGGAATCCAATGAAAGAAATACAAGGGTGAGACAGTGATATTGAAGAAATGATCCCCTTATCCTTGAAGTGTGGAATATATTGAATAGTTGTTCAAATAAGAACCAAATTGGATGACCTAGCCCAGATTTATACGGTTTAATTAAATAGTTTTTTGAGAATTTTTAAAGATTTTTTCCAGGATCCAGAAAATCCCACTCCTATGAAAGGAATAAATGTTCATGTACATGTTAGTACCTGGGAGAAACAAATAATATCAGGGATAAGATTATTTTCAAATCATCCAAAAAACAAGACACGCAAGTAGAAAATTAGTGCAATTCAGATGTTGATGATTATATCTAATTTTTTTGGTCTAGAAAGTGGTTGCTGTGCAGCAGACTAAGTCACCTTTGTTTACTTAAAAAATAATTCTCTAGCGACTTTTGGTAAGGATGAATGCAGTCAGAAACAAGACCCCGGTGGCTTTCTTTTTCTCAGGGACTATATAGCTCTGTGTTTAGAAGCACTATCTAAGCTCGTTTTATATATAGTTTGCATAGAATGCATTTCTAAAAATAGAGTATGACCTCAGTGGAAAAATTAAGCAAACACATGTGTTGTCTTTGTGAGCTTAATGCTCTAGAAGTCAAAATATGTGCAAATAATCAAGAAGGAGTCCTGAGTGCTACCACCCACAGTCATCCCTGCCTGTCTGCTTTCTTCTCCTCTCTCCTTCCTCCAGTTCAGCTTTCACAGTAACTCCCAGGTTATTTGAACTGTCAGACTTCTCCCTGACTAGTCCTCTGTCAGTGGCTCCCTTCCATACTCAGAGGAAGGCCAAGCTCTCTCACATAATCTGAGTTTTGAGGCTACTCTCCTACCGTCACCCAGCACACACCCTATGTTCTTACTGCTCCATGTTCTTTATGGAGCATGCCTTATTTATCTCTTCACACTTTTGCATATATTATATACCTTCTGCCTGGAAAGCTGTTCAAATATCACCTCTTCTAGGACATCTTTTCTAATTCCTCCAAGAAAATGAGAAGTACTTTTTTGTGTAAGGGTTCTCTTTTATAGCACTTGTCAAAAAGCTTTGATTACATTTGTAAAAACTAAACTGTTTTTTAATTTTCGATTTCCCTAAAACCCCAAAATTTGATATAGAAGAAAAATAGATGCCAATATGACCATACTTCAAAGTGGGATTACACATTCTAGGCTTGCAAAGGAGATGTTCTAACAATTTTCTGAGCTCATGATCTATTTCTGAAATAAAAAGGAATTTGAAGAGTCCAAGAGTACTGGCAATTCTCACTGCAAGTTCTCTCCCCAAGCTTATGAGGGACTGAAGGGAGGGATTTCCTTTTCTCCTTGAGTCCAGCAAGAGGGTTTCAGTAGGACCATTTAAGAGAAAACCAGAAATCCCAGGGGGTTTGAAGGCAAAAGCATAGTCAATGGTCCTCGAGAACACTTAGGGCAAGAAACAGGCTACAGTCACCTGGCTGCTGGCCTAGCAGAGGAGATATATTTTCACTGGGAATAAGAATAAGCTGCACGTTCACCTATGATGGCTGTGCTTAAGTGTCTTAGCGTTTTTCTTTGACTAGAGGTGGGACTTATAGGAGCAAATCAGCCTGGAGTCATTTTTGAATTCTACCCCAGAAGGTGGCCAGAAGAGCTACTCCAGTAGAGGAGGCTGGACACTGAATGCCTGGAGGCTAAAGAAAGAATCAGAAGCCAGAAGAGTGGCAGTGCCTGTGGCAAGGGGCCAATTCAGAAGGCTCCAGTGTGATACTCTGAGGGTCCCACAAAAGCACCCCATCACCATTAGTGTCAGCTCCAAAAACCTCCAAGACGGTCTAGAGAACAGATCACAAGACTGCTTGGTAATTGAGAAGCCTACCCTTTAACTCTTTCTCGCCACAAAAATCCTGGAGGAGCCAGTGACAATATTGGAGGGGTCAGAAGAGGAGAAGCAAAAAGTGGAAGAGAAACTCACCATCTCCCTTCTGTTCCAACGCTTGCTCCCCAACCTGAAGTAGCCTCACACTGAGGAGCTGAGAAGCTCTAACTTTAAATGAGGTTCAAATTATTAAACGGAACTAAAATCAGACTGTTCTTGTGACTAAAAGAAAAAAGGCGACTTTGCAGTCAGGGGGTTCAAAAGAACTTATGGAATCTGTCCAGGATTTCATTCCCTTCCCACATAGGGAAGACAGAGTCCACAGAATGTAGCTGGAGCACTAGGAGAAAGAAAGACTGGACCCCCGACTCCAAGCCCAGTTTGAAGAGCTACCTGCTCAATGTACCAGTTGTGTTTGCTATTGATTTGTTTTTCCTTTTACACTGAGCACTTCTTGGAGACAGATGATAGATTTATCTATATAAATCTAGATGAGTTAGTCCCTGACACATAGCAAATGTGTACTGAGGGAATAAGTGAACAAATTATTTGATAAGTGGGAATGATAGAATGTAGTGATTCAGGACCCAAAGTTGGGTTTTGCCAGGCATTAGCTGTGAGTTCCTTGGCCAGCTACTTAACTGTAAAAACCTTGATTGACTTACCATCTACAGGGGTGACAAAATAGCACTGACTTCATAGAATTTGAGAATTAGATGTGAGACTACACATTTATAATGCTTAGTACAGGGACAGGGACATAGTAGATGGTCTATAATGACAGACGCAGTGGTGTCACTGCTGCTGCTGTCACGTTGGAGGTGCACGGTGCAGTGCACACCTATGCTCCCAGACCCCACCTGGGGCTGGTGCCTTTGATCTGGATTAGTATGTCCTTGACCCCCAGCTGAGCCTGGTGCCTTTGATGCCTGGGTGCCCCCTGCTTTTCCTCCTACAGGAGGAAGCTTGGTTTTCTGCTATGTTGGTGAGAGGTGATTGCTCTCTGGGTGGAAAAAAGTTCTGATTGGAAAACAAAGTTCTTTAAGAAGGACACTCAGCCAATTCTGCTGTCAGCCGTCCACTTTGAGAGGTATATGGAACCTCGCATTCCTGAGTCTTTCTGGGGTTCCACAGCACACACCAGCCTCCTGAGCATCCCGCAAATCTGTTTCAGTTCCTTGACTTGCTAAGTCAGTTCCCACTGACTTGCCAGTTTCCAGTAGCTTGTTGCTTTTGCTTCCTCTTTGCTGTGTGTTTATGCTGTAAACAAAATCCTTTTACCATCACTAGGGCAGTGGGAGGAAGAGATTGGGAGAAGTCAGACAAATAAAGGTGAGTGTTCAATCTGCCATGTATAATTTGAAGTATATGTAACTTTTATAATAAAAAGATCATGGAAGCTGTAAAAATGAATTAAGTTGGATATATACAATGTGTATGTCAGCATTTATATATATATAAAGTTAAATACATGCTAATATAAAGCAACACATGCAAATTTGCCAAATAAATAGTGCAGGCAACAAATGCTTCAGCATTTTTCTTCTTTTTTCTTTCATTGAAGGAATATTGCATCTTGACATTAACTTGTTTTGAGGTATATATAACAGTATTTTTATATTTACATGTAGTACCGTAGGTTTACCAATATTCCCGCTCCCCTTTTTTCTCTCTCTTCATTTATAGTTAAGTCCTTTTATACCATTTCTCCCACCCCAGCATTTTGACAAAGTCACATCCTTAGAGGCAGAGGTTGCAATTTGGTGAGGGGGTATTGTGAGGGCTGGTGGGGCTTGGAGGGTGGGCTCTGAATAATGGGTAGAATTTGGATTCTTAAGAGAGTGGGTCTCTAACTCTTTTCTTTATTAATACTCCTGTGTAATTCAGGATATTATCTAATGTAGTAGTCATTGCTTAGGTTTCTCAACATGTTTTTCCCTTGTTAGCCTTCATTTTGATAAAAGAAAAAAAAAATCTTAGAAGAAGCCAGCATAAGAGAGGGAAGCAGAGCTGGAGACAGAAAACTGATGATAAGATTTGAGTCTGATCCAGCTACATGACAGCTAGAACATCTTTGGATTTCTAAATTTCAAGAAGCAATAAAATTTTATTTCACTTAAGTTAGTTTTAGTTGGGTTTCCATCACTAACATTAGAAAGACCCCCAGCTATTATGATAGGATAATGGGACTCCATTATATTTCACTCTGAATTTTAGAACAATAGCACAGGGAGGAAGAGCTAGCCCTCCCTTGATAGGTTAACCTGCCATTACAACTTGGAGGTTGTTTCTCATTAAGTTTATTGCTGGTAAATATTTTTTGATGGCAAGCAGTATGGGAACAGACTGGGGTCTGTATTTTCCCTTTGGAGCTTGTTATTTTTCTCATAACAGATGAATTATTTGTAAGCAAAAATTAAAGATAAAAATCAATTCCCATCATCTCAAAAAAAATGTGGTGAGCATATCCCTAGAGTTATGAGGGCTGCAGAGTAATTCATCTATAGAGCACTACTGGAAGGCAGAGCCCCTAGAAGTCAAGGTTAAAAGAATTGATAGTTTCATGCTTATAGATTAGCAGTTTTGCTACAGAGCTTGGGTAAAGATAGCAAATCTCTAGGTGACCTGGCAAATTACTTAACAACAGCTAACTAAGAATAGCCAATTAATAAATAAGTATGCACTACAGGCCTACTATTGTTTTAAGTGCTTCTTATGTATTGCCATAAACCAGATTAAATATTACCACTATCTTCTTTCTCATTTTCCAGATGAGAAAACGAAGATACAAAGTGGCCAAGATGGGGCAGGCACCCAGGCAGTCTTATGGTAGCTGGACATAATCTTAGTCACTGAGTACACTACTCTGGGTTATAAGACAACTTATAGCATTGTTTGTAGCACCAGCAAGTTTCAGTTTTCCACTTATAAAGTAGAGACATTGGAGTTTAGGGCAAGAGACAAAATTACCTGGATAATCAGGGAAAGGTAAAAATAAATCAATTTCTGCATAAAGGGCATCTTTCATTTCCTTTAGTGGTGGTGCACTTTTCTTCAGAGTTAAGTATTGTTACTTAAAAAAAAAAAATAACCTTAATTACCATAACATTTCCACAGTTACCTCTCTTTGTGATGTTAAAAGAGTTTTATCCACTTACCAATAATTGGTTCATCTCTGACTTGCAGACCTTGTGCCTTTACCTTTACCTGAATCCCCACTGCTTCTTTGCTATGTAGAGGCATCATGTATGGTCCCTTGTGCTCAAGGATCGTGTGAAGAATCCCAGCGATGGCCTCCAACGCCCTAAAAGATCAGGCCCCTCCAATACCCCTCTGAGTCCATCTCTTCCCACACTCTCTCACTGGCTCACAGCTGCATTGACTTTTTTGCTGGATCTTGAATATCTCAGCAATGTCCTCTTTAGCACTGACTGTTCCCTCTGTCTGGAATGTTTTTCCCCTAGGTAGCTCCCTACCTTCTTCAAGACTTTGCTCAAATGTTCCCTTTTCATGAAGTCCTTAGTCACCTTATTTATATTTTATACCTTGTTTCTCCTACCACACTCCTACTCCCTCTATTTTACATAAAACATCGATTTGAATACTCAAGATCATTAGCTTATTATGTATATTTGTTCGCTCAGTATTCCTGCTTGAACGTATAACAGGGCAGGGACCTTTGTCGATTTTGTTCACTAGTGTGCCTCATGTGCCCAGAGAAGTGCATGGCATGTAATAGCCACAAAATAAATATTTGTTAAGTGAATGAACACATAAATGAATGCTAGGATTTCTGGAAACATTTTCCTCTTGATAAGAGAATGAAAGAAAGTGGAAACCCTCCACTTACCCCTGCAGCCCATTTTCTGTCCTTGAGAGCCATTGACAGAGGACCTGGGTTTGCACTGCTGAAGCCCTCTCACCACTGAATAGTCTTTAAGAGATTTACAACCCTGCCACTGAGCTCTGCCTTTGCTGAACTATTGAATTGAGTCTAGTGAAAATTCATCTCAGATTTTGGCTTCTGAAAAAATTAAATCCTTTTTAAAGTTACTATTAAGGAGGTATGTTTTTACTTGCAACCAAAAGCATCTTTAACAGATGCAATGCTTTATTGTGGTATAATAAGGACCTTTGAACTTTTGTCCCTGGCTCCTAGCACAAAGTTCCTAAAACCCTTGGAATTCCCTAGTGATAGGAATGTCTTTTGTTCTAAAGAGCTGACCAGGAGTCAGAGTGTGAAAGAGTTGTCTTGTGAGTTTCAACAGTTTTGGTTTTGAATGTTACAGAGTGGAAGAGGATGTCTGAGTTGAGACTTAAAGAGGCTCTAGCCAGATAAAGCCAAGTAAAGCAGGGGAGGGTGGAAAGGAGAGATTCTGGGGACAAACAATGGCATTGGTATTTAGCTTAAAACATGGCTTGAGACTTACTGTGCCCAGCAAAGTGCTGATACTTTAACTGCAGTATGTAATGTACTCATCATGATATGATTATTCTTACTCACAGATAAGGAAACTGAGGATTAGAGAGGTTAAGTGAATTGCCTATGATCACAGTTTATATTATCTGAGGATACCTGTTAGGTGTCAGGCACTTCAAGTTGCTGGCAGTAATGAACAAACACACAATTTACCTTTTTCACAAAGTGAACTTTCTGATGCCCTATTATAGAATGAATCTGGAGCAGAAATACCTGGCTTATTCAGATAACTAATGGCCCCTCCATCCCCAAAGGGAGCTTGGAAATTGCTGCCATCTTCTTTTTGCTGGATGAAAGTTGCTGGATGCTGGTAGAATGTTGAAATGCCAAGGTATCACTCCCTGAGATTGACTTTGAGCTTTGGGGACATTCATACCACATTTTAAAAAACTGATGAGAATTTATTTTGTTGAAACATTTCTTGCAAATATTTCATCTATTAGGAGAAAAAAACAAGTTCCACAGGGAAAAATGTGCATATTGTTGTACTTCGTGTCCAAAAGAAAGAGCATGCTTACCTGCTGCCAATATGCTTAATTAGGGTAGACAAGGGAGGTACCATTTAAAACGATGGTTTTGTAAGAGGTCACTGAAGGAAGTGAATATGACATCGGGCAGTTGGATATCTATATTCCAGGAATTAAAAAAAAAAATACACTGGGTGTTTTATGAGAAGAGAAATTCAGAGACAAGAGTGGGAGTTAAGTATTATTCTATTATACAACATAATAATACTGGTGCACCCTCGTGGAGTAGCGATTAGGTAAAACCTTTCCAAAGGAGCAAGCCACATACCTCTAGGAGTGAGTTCTGGCTCCAGGAGGGAAACAACCAGTGTGAACAACAAAATAAAATGCTTCTTCCTCCTCTGTGTTCTTGCCTGCCTACCTATTTGCCTTCATTCCTACCTGCATCTTTCCCTTAAAACAAAAACAAAAACATCTATATCTATATCTATATATATAATGTGATACTGTAAGCTTAATTATTTGATTCTTTAAAGTATGTCATTTCTGCAAAGAAGAGATGTAAAATTTTAAAATAGCATACACAATTTTTGATTTCTTTGGGGGGGTAATGTTTAAATTATCTTCCCTTTTTTAGCTAAATTCCTGAAGTAAAAATAGAAGATTAAGGTACATTTATTTATATGATAATAATATCTTATATTTGATGAGCTTATTACATTTATATGCTATTTCATTAAATCCTTTTAACCCTGTGAGATATGTTATCATTGATATCACCTTAGTTAAGAGTAAAGTTTGGTTCAGGATGGTTATGTGATCTTCCCAAGTGTAGCGGGGACCAAAACACGGGAATTCAGAGCTGACTGCATACAGGGGTTAAGAGAATGCACTCTAGTATTAGCTGGACCTAAGATTGTTCTCCAGCTTTATCCTTACAAATTATTTAATTTTTCATACCTCTGTTTCCTTTTCTGTAAAATGGGGCTAGTAAAACCTACCTCATAGCTTTGTCATGAGGATTTAATAATTGCTAAAGATGAAATATTTGCTTGGCACCTAGCTTATATTCAGTGAATGGTTGTTAGTAGTATTGAAAAGAATAAGGGAGAAATAAAAGTAATGATTTAATATATTCTTATTAGGTAGGAAACAAGATTCAAACAGTGGGTCTCAACTGGGAACACTTTTGCTGCCCATTGAACACTTGACAATGTCTGGAGACATTTTTGGTTGTTCCATCTAATATGTGCTACTGGAGTCAAATGAGTAGAGACCAGAGATGATATTAAACCTCCTACAAGGCACAGGCCAGCCCCACAACAATGAGTTATCTGATCCAAGTATCAATAGCACCCAGGTTGAAAAATCCTGCATTAAAACAACAAAGATTCATTGAGTACACTTTTTTTTTTTTTTCAAGGTCAGGCAGGAATGAAGGTGAGCAGGCAGACAGGCAGGAAGAGACAGGAGAAAGAAGTACTTCATTTTATTTCCATTTTAGTTGTTCACACTGGTTGTTGTTTCCCCTGGACCTGGGACTCAAACCCAGGAGTATGTTGCCCGAGTCCTTCAGAGGCAATTGACCTAAACCCCACGCTACCAGGGTGTGTCACATCGAGAATACTTTCAATGTCGTGTAAGCATCATTTCTCCAAGCACAGAAGAATTTGAAGATAGGGCACAGTATATTATCTTGGCAAGTGCAGAACACAAAAATAAGTTTTAGGAAATGACATAGCTTATGCTGTACATATGAAAAGACAGATACTGGGGCTTTTAATTAGAAAGAAAATTTATCAGTTTATGAAAAGTTCTTTGTGGTTTAGAGAGGAAAATTTTTAGAACTGTCAACTTAAGATATAATTATTGAAAAAAGTTTCATATACTGAGGCAACTTTAATTCATCAGCAAGTGGTCTTAACGGAATTTCTATCATTCTTTTAACATTTTTGAGCAGCTAGGACTTTAGTAACACCAACAAGACGTGATTTAGTAAAAACAGAAATTTTTATCTAAGTGGAAAAGTAATTTGGATTTATTAGTATAAAGTCCAAAATGCAGTATTCTCCTACGTAGATATGAGACTCCATATTTTTATGATGATCTTAGTTTCCTTAACTTGAAAATTTCAAAACTAATTATATAATAAAATTGAATCCCACACACCCATTCACTTAAATTATAGCAATTGTAATAAACCAATTTCTTTAAATTTATAATATGAATAATGTATTACATAAAATCCACTCCATATTAGTGGTTTTTACAAAGTAGTTCAGAAAAGCAATCTTTTGCCAACTTATATTATTTGAAGAAGAATTTCCTGTATACATGTCAAAAATTGTCAGCACACAGCTCAGAGATGTCAGGTTATATATTGTGCTGACATGGAGACATAGGAAGTATTTATAAGAGGAAATTGTTTATTAATGGAAGATATTAAGGAAAGATATATTGCTGCAATTAAACCACGATGACTATACTCTGTTGATCTTTCAGGTAGAACCTCAAAGGTGTCCACATAATTTTTCAGGGGCAAGGTTTCTCATTTTAACAAGGCCACCCTGAACATCATAGCTGGAAGTGAGGACTAGGTGGGCATTGAATGATGAGTAAGGATGGGAGATAGTATCATTCATTTACTCATTCACTCAACATGTGGACTTATTGTTTTTTCTTTCCAGCTTTCTTGACAATTAAAAAAGTATATATTTAAGGTTTGCACTTGATTAGATGTATTTATAAATTGTGAAATAATCACCACAATAACCACAAATTAGTAGTATAAATAGGTAGGCGTAACTATCTCCATTTTATAGAAAAGGAAATATAATTTAATATATCTGTCAACTCCCATGTATAATTACCATTTCCTGTGTGTGTTTGTATTACATTCAGTATGTATTTATCAATAATAGAATATATAGCAATCCATGTGTTTATGCTGGCAACAGAAAGTAAGGAAGACAGAATAGAAAGAAGACAGTTGGAGAAAGAACCACTTGACTTTCCCCTGCTCTCATAAAATTCCAGGTCGCTTGGGAAAAGTATTAAACATAATTAGACAAACAATTTGCTTTACTGGTCATAAATACAACAAGGAGTACAGGATATTATGAAAAAGAATGACGAGAAGAATTAATCTAACCTAGAGAGCCAGTGGATGTAGCGGGGAGGCACAATTTTGCTGAGTGTAAAAAAAAAAAAAAAACCACCAAAAAATAAAATCAAACCAAAAACAACAACAAAAAAAGGTTTAAGTAGTGAGTCAGATATTAGATATTTCGAATAAAGTGTGAAGTGCTAGGTCTTTAAAAGACATGGGATCCTGCAGGTGGTGGTGATTTCACTGTTAAACTAAGAGAGCAAATCAGAGTCAACAGGATACTGAAAAGTTCCAATTTGCCTCAGTTAGCTACAGAATGATTTCTGGGAAAAAGTGATCTTAAGGAAGGATGAGTTGATGAGTGGGTGTGGACGCCATGTCTGGGAGACAAATTCAGAAGGACTAAAGAACAAGCAAGAGGTAAACAAGTGACGTGACAGGCTAAGGAGCACAGGAGCCCATGGGGAAAGCTGACATTACGTTCACAGGAAATGCAGAGTGCTGAAGGCTGCAGGAAGTGGAGCCCCGGGTTGATTGATGGCAGGCAGAGGACTCTGACCGGGACAGGAAGTGAAGGGTACCATCCTAGGAGCTGGAAGGGGAAATTCCTTTTTATGCTGGTCGTCATGAGGAAAATAAGTGTCAGTGCTAAGCTTTCATCCTGTTTGGGGTTTTAGACAGCTTGGTGCTTCTCTAACAAAATAACCTGGCCTTCTGGGAGGTGTTTGTGGGGAACGAGAACAGAGAAGAAAGACTGACGTGTGGGGAATTGGGCCCGAACTCTGTCTGGCATTGGCTCGCGTTGAGTGATGTGAGGTTCTGTGTTGGATCCAAATCAGAAAAATTAGTCCCTTTACCTCCTCACCTCTCGTAATGAAATGATCTACATATGACTTTTGGTTGGGATAAGTCTCTTGTATTGATAAGACCAAAGGTTGAAGAGTGGAAAATAGTTAAGAAGTTGTTTGTTGGAGATTATAATTGATAATTCATCCTAATTAGATGGAAGAAGAAAAATGATAAAATAAGCGCCAATTTTTCAAATAAAACAACAACAAAAAAACAGCCCCTAAAACTAACCCATGCTTCTAGGGAAAATGGAGAAAAGGAATACACTGAGAAGTTAAAATGAAGAGAGAATATATGTGAATATAAACTTTTCTTTGTTACTAGTTGTAAACAATGTGGTATGAGGGAGGATGGGAAAAGATATAAAAATAACCAGAATTAAGTTAAAAGGGATCATTTGAGAAGCCAAAAATAAGAGGTGAATGTTACAAAAGATCCAACTAACTTTTAGAGACTAGAATTGCCTTCAAACATTTCCTTTCAGGAGACTGAATGACTTTATATCTTTCATGATTTTAACAGGTTCCTACATGTTTATGTTTTAAATACTTTCAAACCTATTTTTGCTTTTTTTTTTTCCTTTGGAGGGAGGACTGACTAGGAGATGTCTTCCTGGCTGTCATTTGGAGAGTAGCTTCCAGTACATTTTATTTTCTGTGAAAAGCTCTGGAGAACAGTTGGCAACTAGAAATTGGTCTGTAGAAATAACATGACTTCCTGGAACTTAGGGGGAAGGAAATGGGTGGTTTCTTTAATTACTGTAGTATTTGTCTGTGTGTATTTTAGAGCTAAAGATAGCATTCTGGCTAATGTCCATGGGAGAAAGGTAAATCTGGAAATTAATGAATTTGGAAGTATATATAGTTGTGTTGAGTTGGCTAGGTGAAGTCAGACAATAATGCTCTTTGTTTTCAATATCCTGGCTAGATCAGAAAGAGAAGACTGAAATTTGTTCTCTGATATTTAATCAGTTTAAATTCAAGGGCATTATTATTTACATGTGGAGAGCTAACGGTTTAGTGGGCAAGAAAGCTTATTTACAACAAAGACGTGATTGGGGGTGGTAAGAGGAATGTCGATAGGACCTTAATTAATTTATTTGCTAATTATTCTTTTCTGCAGGATGTTATAGTACTTTTACTAAAAGTACTTGTCTCTACAGTGGAGACAAGAATGCTGCAGCAAGCTATATTAACTCAGTTTTAGTAGCAGTAGCTTCTTGGTCATTTTGAGATATATTTAGACTATTTTAAAAATCTCTCCTTTATGCTGAAATTGTGGACTTTATAAAACTGAAGAATAAATACATTCCTATATATACATTTGTTTGTCAATTGTAATTTAACCCAGGTCTGGGCTTAAAAGGAATGTAGTAAATCTGGAAATATATTAGATCACAATTTTGATTTTAAATCCCCTAACAGTGCCATATATTTATTTCTTTGGACTTCTGTAAGACTTTGATTGGTGACAGATACATCCATGCTTGTTGGTATAGAAAGTTCAACTTTTCTGTAGATTTAGAATCTTTTTACACTTGTTTGAAAGTCATGGTACTGAAAAAATTTAAAAATCCCCAGGAGATTCTATGCAATTACAAATTCACTTTTATTTTGACATGTTCACTTTTCCTAATTCCTAGACCTGCTACCTCCACTTAATCCAGTTTGAATCCCTGTGCAATCTCTTCCCTAAACATGCTGACTCTTGACATGAAGCTATTGCTTCGGGGTACCTCCTGCCTATAATGCTGTCCCTTCCTTTATGAACATCATTTCTCCAACTCATTTTTGTTCTATACTCACTGATTTGGGAGCAGCTAGCATTTATGAAACATGTATCATGTTTTGGGCACAGTGTTGGTATTTTACTTGCATTGATTAGTAATATCCCCACTTTACAGATGGAGAAACAGAGGCTTAGAGGATGCCAGTGGGTTCGCAAGTAATAAGTAGTATAAAGCCAGAAAATAAATAATCTTTTTTGTTGTCATTGTTATTTCTGAAATTAATATTATAGTGTCTTGAATTACTCAGGCTTTATTTTTGAGCCAGATTGTCAGCTGTTGGGAGACAAGGACCTTATCTTTTAGTCTGCCTAGAGTAGGCATTCCATAATGATAGCTTTCTGCCAAAATAGTAAAAGAAAAATGTAAATAACTTTATACATTAGTTAAACATTGGAAGAAAAAAAAAATCCCAAGAAATTAGTGTCTCAAAATCACAGACGAGCACCACAAGGCATTCGTTGTGTGTGAGAGTCTGTTGTCCCTTTGGGTTCCTGGAAACATGGGGGTTTTCTTAGGTTGTCAGGCGAGTGGATGGAGGTGGTGGGTGAGAGAGAGGGACAGATCACTCCTGGCCCTGCTGAGAAGCAGCACCTGGCTTAGCAGCCTAGTGATATGGACCCAGATGCCGAGAATGAACGCTCACCTGGCAACACCTTTTTCTACTGTGCAACTATCATTACTTTGCTATGTGCCCTGGACTTTTGGCAGAGTTAGTGCCCAATAACATTGGCTTTAACTCACTAGTCTCCAGACAAGTGTCTCCTATGGCACAGCAGGATCTTGGGGGAAAAGATAGAACTTGACTAACTGTGTCAGATGAAAGTGTATTTTAACACAGAGCTCCAGACTTTAATATGCTGACAAATCTCCTGGAAATCTTGTTGAAATTCTGATTCAGGAGGTCTGGGAGTGGGGCCTGTGTGTTTGCCTTTCTGACAAGCTCATGAAGTCTGTGGAACACAGGCTGAATGGGAGGATTCTAAAGTAATTGGGGAGGAGGAACTCACTTAATAAATCAATCATACTTTCATTGCATGTCTATTGATAGCATAAGTTATAGAAATGGAGGTAATTGAGGGTGGATATAGAGTATATAAAGTATTTGGTTTCTTTACAAAAGAATATTATGTCTGCTTTGCCATTTTTATGAGAAGTGGAGAGAGAGATGGGGATGACTAATAACTGTATTTCTCAGGGAAAAAAAGCAGAGAAATATTCCCTATGTGTATTTCATCACTATAAAAAGAAAAAGACCATTTTGAGTCCCCAGAGAATTTTCAAGGTGATATTGTACCACATAAAGGAGAAATTTGGCCACCATTCTAGGATGTGGGTGTAAGCCTTGGGTATCTCAGAACAAGTGTGCGCCGTTTGTGTATGTGTGTGTGTCGCTGTAAATGTGTATGTGTGAGCAGGGAAGTATCTTAAGTATACTAGGCAATTGCTTTTTTAACTATCTCTGGAGAAGGGGCATCAAATCTCTCTCATCCACCCATACTCCTCCCAATCCCCTCCACACTAAGGAAATGAAAGCTCTATGTTAAGGGGCAGGGGTTCCTAAGACAGCCTTGAAAGGGAACTTTGCATATTTTAGGCAGTGGAAGTTATTTGAATATAGTCATTGGGAGAAGAGACTACTCATTATCCACTTAAAATACTTCCCGGCTGCAACATGGCCTTGTACGGAAGCCAAAGCAATTGGCTCTGCATTTGGCCAGCTGATTTAGCAAGAAATTCTGCAAATTATGCAGTCCTTACAGATGGTACTGCTGGGTTTGTTAGAATGTTTTGAAACACTGACACATTTGACCATGAACTGAATTTCCAGCTTCTTAGAGCTACCTCCAGTCCATTCTAGACTTTCCATAGGCAGCTGGAAACCAGGAAGAGACCCTTCCTGCAATGATAAGTGATTTCCTTTAAAAACCACTTGTGCAATAAAATAACGTGCAGGGACACTTAGCCAAGGGGTACTCCTGGGACATTTCAAGTATCTTTGCTTGAGTCACATTTTAAAATGGCTCTTAACTGATGCTCTGGTGCTCTCCTTGGAGATCAAGGAGGAGCCAGGATTTCTAGGAGGGATGATGAGTGGTTCTGTCAGTGTGGAGTGTAAGTTACTGAGAGATTGTGATGGGGTCTCTGTTTGAATATGTACGAGAGAACTGGGGACTGGCTTTCTCAGGGAAGATATTTCTCAATTTGCATCCTGGAAGCTCTCAGAAAGTTCAAGGTAGTGTATCATTTTTATAGGTCAAATTCTTGCCCACTTCTTTGTAGGAGGGATTAGCTCTGCTTGTAGCTGTTGACTGCTTGCTTGTTTGCTTGGCTTCTATTTGAATTGCCACCTTTTATCCATCTCCCTCAGTGCCCTTTGGTTGTGCTTATTTTGGCTTTACGTAAGCAGCATCTCTGGAAGCATGAATGAGGCAGATAAAATTCCCCGGGGTTACTGAACTGCCCTTCCTCTATTTTTAGCACAGCAGTGAATTTGCTATAGCCTACAGCATATCTCAATCACTCCAAGCCAGCAAGCAAATTCTGAATTTTTTTTTTAACCTTTTCCTGAAGCATTTGGTAGAGGCTAAGATTAAAGGTACATGATTCAATCAATGATTATTCAACATATGTCATGCTTAGATTTCTGTGATCACCAGATTGGCACTGCCAATTAGATATTCAGTTTTGGCTCTGAATTTTGTCTTGGAATTTGCACAACAAAGCCTATTGTGTTCTCTGTGTGACTCTTAACAATGCATAGCATAAGTGATAAGAAAATATCCAGACACAGTAAGGGATTGATGATAATCAATTTGCCCTCTTCTCTACTTCTAAGGGTCTTTCTAAAGAGAAAGCTTATATGTAGCCTGAGATATTTGGTTCTTGCTCTTTCATCCCTTCCAACCCTAGGAATTACCCATAAAATGAAGACAATTAGGACAGATTAAAAAAACAAAAACCTGACTCCTTCCATACCCCTCAGCTTTACATAGGGCCTTAGGCTTTTCTTAATAGATGAGTTAGAGGGAGGCATTCATTCATTTGTTTATTGACTGCTTCACTCAACCAGCATTTATTGATGAACAACTATATAGTTTAGCTTGGAACCCTGGAATGGGGTTTCCCCAGTTTTTGATAGGCCTATGTGTTTTTCATCCACCATTCGATTTTATTTA
The DNA here is from genome assembly GCA_004363575.1 of Solenodon paradoxus. Classification (NCBI taxonomy): domain Eukaryota; kingdom Metazoa; phylum Chordata; class Mammalia; order Eulipotyphla; family Solenodontidae; genus Solenodon; species Solenodon paradoxus. The sequence goes on from RJWH01001138.1 coordinate 61,690, forward strand.
TTGCAGTGACTTTTATTTTGCACATTAAAGTAAAACTTCTGTGTATAGGTTCCCCATATGTGTAGTTTCCCCACTCCTCAGCTATATGTCAACACACCCTGCCCTCCACCAAATCACCAAGTGTCCTTCACCATTGTCAGTGGGCTCTACCACCACTCCCACCCCACCACCCCCATCCCATTACCTATTGGTAACTCAGTTCTGTTGCAAGTGTCTAATGGTTGGTTTTATTTCATCTGTTCCTTTGTTTTGTCTGTTCACATTCCACCTATGAGTGAGATCATCTGATAACTACCTTTCTTCTTTTGACTTATTTCACTTAGCATAATCCCCTCTAGATCCATCCATGTTGATTCAAATGACAGGGTTTCATCTCTTCTAAGGGCTGTGTAGTATTTCATTGTATGTATGTACCACATCTTCTTGATCCATTCCTCTGATGATGGACACTTAGATAATTTCCAGTTCTTAGCTATGAAGAGGGCTGCAATAAACGTGGGGATGCATAAATCTCTGTGAATGAGTGTTTTTGTATCTTTTGGGTAAACAGCCAGAAGTGGGATGGTGCATCACACCATTTTAGCTGTATCTTCTCTACTTCTTCAGCGCATGTTCCTCTGAGGTTGTTAGTGCCACTCTTACGCAGTTTTCTTCAATTTATTTGCTTCTACAGAGTTAGCACTATTTCTGCTAACAAAGTGGCCATCTTGCTCCTGAATACCACTGTTTCTGTTACTAATTTCTTACACTTATGGTCACATTGGAGATTAAGGAGATAGTTGTCTTATGATGTGACCTGTGATGGCTTTGAGATGAGTCTGCCTGGCACTGAAGGAGATAGGTGAAAGGTGACAATTCAAATAGAAAACACAAAAACAAGCAAGCAGTCAACAACTAAGAATAGAACTAATCCCCCGCTACAAAGATGTGAGCAAGAATTGAACCTATAAATTGTATCTAACCCCCCAGATTTCCCTTTCTACTCTGTTTATGGCTGCAGTGGGCTGCAAAGGAGATTCTTTTGCAAAAACTGGAGGATGAAAGGGTGGTGGCAGCTATTTTGTAGCAAATACACATTTTGTACTATTTGTTTAGCCCAACAAGCACCAATGGAGGTACTACTGTGAAGTGATTTTAGGAGTGTAGTTGAAGTCCCTAATCAGTTGCCTTTATTTATTTGTATGTATATATTTATTTATTTTAAAGGAAAGGTATAGGCAGGAATAAAGGTGAGTGGTCAGGCAGAAAGGAAGAGAGAGAATGAAGAAACATTTTATTTATTTTATTCAGTCGCTCATCTTGGTTGTTTTTTCCTGGCCCTGGGATGCAAACCTGGGTCCCTAGGATGGATGTTACTTGTGCTGGCCAAAGGCAGCAGACGTATTCTCTAGGCCACCAATGTGAGCCTCAGTTGACTTTAATCACAAGAAAGACTAGTCTACGTGTGAATCAGTACGAAGCTTTTTAAAAAGAGTGTCTAGACCTTCCATGAGGTCAGAGAGTCGAAGCAGAAGGAAGGTTGGTGAATCTTTTTATTCTTTCTGGGACAATACTGATGTTGTTGCCTTGTTGGTGTGAAGTTGCTGGATCTGCAAGTTCTTTTCTTCTCAGTTGAGTTGGATCATCCTTCCATTTCATTTCCTCTTGGGTCAAATGTGTCCATTTAAATGCAGAACAAAGACCCCTGACATCCGTAGGATCATTTTATCACCCAGTTCATCCCGTGGGATAACAACCTGCTTGTACTCTCCCCCTTTCTGACTGCCTGCGCCGCGGAGGTCAGGTCTGCTTAGCCAGGTCCTACAACTATCTGAAGCAATTGCTTGTAGTAAATAAATGGGTAGATTAAAAAAAAAAAACTTGAAAAACCAAAACCTCCTGTTAATTTTAGCTTCTTTTGCTGAATCCTGATGAATAGTGAATTAAAGAGGAAATTGTTTTCTTTATACGTCATAAAGTTTAAGCAGCGTGAGACTTAGGTGGCTACCAGTGTTCATTCAGTTATTCCTAACTATGCTAGTGGAGGCGATAGCAATAAATAAGGCAGACAGGGACCGCCGCCGTGGAGAGCAGGCTGTCTAGCAGGAAAGCAAGAGACAGATAATGTTGGTGCGGAGTTGTTAGAAGGTATAGGTTAAGTGAAGGAAGGAAGGAAGGAAGGACCTGGAAGAAAGAGTGTGAGAGCATGATGACAAATGAATGGAGTTCATCTGTTTTCAGAGTTGCTCACAGCAGCAGATGGGCTGAGGCTGGAGAGGCAAGCCATAGAAGCTCCTGCCAGCAAAGACAACAGTGTCTGACTTTACCCCGAGGAACAAATCTTTTTATTAAAAAATCTTCCCACTTTGGAACTCTGTGTGTGTGTGTATGTGATGATGATGATGTCATAACATGGCTTCATCTTGAGACTTTAAAGACCCCACATTGTTAATGTGTTTGCTCCTGCCTCTGCTCTTTTTCTTTTCAACATTTTCTACAGTCTCTTGTATAACCCACTATCGCTCTTTTTATTGTGCAATTGTCATACTATTTTTAACCCATTCTCCTGCCTCCAGCTTTGAATTCTCACAGCACAGCTATTGAGGGAAAAAGAAAACAAAAACTGAACTCTTCACATCGATTTACCTGACAATTCCCTCATCTCAGTGTTTATTTTCTGTGCTATTAAGACTCATGGAAAAGGCTTCTGGAGAGTAGGAGTTCACCTGCTCTCCTTGTTCCGGGCCTTCTGTCATGTTTGTGAGAGATCTCAGTCTTTCCTTGGGCTATTAACCCCTTCCTGCCTGCTAAACATCCTGGTGCACTATAGGTGATTTTAATTAAGTAATTGAGTCACATGTCATCCTTGAAAGTGGGGTAATAGAGATGGTCAATTCCATAGGCTAGAGCGGTATCGGAGACTGAAGTGGAGAAGCTAGTAGGTGTGTGACAAACTGATCTTCCTTTGCACAAAGTCCTTCATTTTTCCAAGTTCCCTGTTAGTTTTTCCCATGGAGCTATTTTTGAGAAAGAAGCTAAGTGGAGAGGGTTGAACTAAGATTTATAGACTGACTGATTCATACTGAAAGGCTGGTTCCTTCACAGTCTGTTTTATTATCTATCAAATGGGAAGATTATTACCTGTCTATCAAATGACACATGAATAGCAGTATGCGTGGCGTGGGTGCATAGACGAGGTTCTGTAAACCTTGTGTATTAAACATTATAATCTTGAGCAAGATGACTTTTCTAGTCTAGGAAGGAGAGGTTTAGCTACGTAATATTTTACTGATCCAGGCACTAGCTGATATTACAAGGAGACATAAAAATGAGCAAAGTGGAGGGTCTGAGCTGGACTGCCCTCGCTGGCAAGGCACGCACATGAGAATGAGAGTAAGTCAGCAGCAGAAGGGTCATAGGTTTGACACAAAGGAATGCTTTCTGGAGTGATATTAAAGGTTGTTAAAAATGGTTCTGATTATAGAGGAAGACTTCCCTCGAAGCTTCAGAAAACTTAGCTCTATTTCTGCTTGTTATTTTCAGGCTATCACAGGCAGCAGAGCAGGTCAGATATTAGGGTTCAATTGTTCCATTCCTCTGATCCGTAACAAAGCTATGGACACTGTTCTTGCCAATCAGCACGCAAGCAAACACACAAATGGGAAATATGGACAGCCACTTCTGTGGGTGTAAATGTTGCTAGTTCCTTTTCTATGGAACATTCTGAATTTTTGTTTAGAAAATTCCCTCAGTCTTTAAGCATCACAATGCTCTCTATAAAGGACTGGTTACATATTTCAAAGCAAGAACAACAATGAATACCAATTTAACTCTTTTTTAAATTCATCGTTAGATTAGTTTACAATAGTATTTAAATTTCAAGAGACTAGATTCATACCTTGATTGGTGTGTGCATCACACTTCGCCCATCAGAGTTCAAGTGTTACCCGCCACTATCAATTGAACCCCTTCTACCTCTAGTTCCCTCCTCCATTCTTCCCTCTGGTAACCACAGAGTGGATTTCAGAATCTAAGAGTATTTTCAGAATGTAAGAGTACCTGTTCTGTAGTTCTTTTGTTTCTTTATTTTTCTGCACGTGAGTGAAAGCATCCAGTTTTTATCTTTTGAACTTATTTCACTTTGCATATCACCTCAAGTTCCATCCAAGTTGTCACAAAAGGCAAATTTCATCTTTTAATGTTTATAGCTGAGTAATTTTCCTGAGTGTATAGTCCATATTTAAAATGAAATCTTGTCATCCATAAATAGAACTTTAGGTTGATTCCAGGTCTTGGCTGTTGTGAATTGAGCTGCTATAAACATAGGGATGCATATGCATTTGAATTTGTTTTTTCATATTCTTCCACCAGATACCTAAAAGTGGAATTCCTGGATCATACTGTCATTCTATTTTTAACTTGTTGAGGGATTCCCATATTGTTTTGCATAGAATTTGCACTGTTTTACATTCCCATCAAAAGTATATAAATTCTTTTTCTCTTCATCCTTACTAATGCTTGCTTCCAGTCTTTTTGATATAGGCCATCCTACTGATGTGAAGTACTCTCTCACTGGTTTTGATTTGCATTTCCCTAATGATTAGTGTTGTAGAGCATTTTTTCAAGTGCCTGTTGCCCATCTGTGTGTCTGCTTTGGAAAAGTATCTATTCCGATTTTCTGTCCATTTTTTGATTGTCCATTTTTTGATATATGTTATTTTGTTGTTATTTTGTTATTATGTTAGAAATTAACCTGTTTTTAGACATATAATGTGCACCCATCTCCTAATCAGTAGGTTGCCATTTTGTTTTTGTGGTGCCTTCTTTTGCAATACAGAGGCTTTTAAATTTGATTTTGTCCCATTTGTTTTGCTTTTGTTTCCCTTGCTGTTAGAGTCCGCTAAGATATCTCATAGGATGTCATGGAGCATATTACCCATGTTTTCTTCTATGTAGTTTACAGTTTCGGTCTTACCCAATTTAGCTTTTCATTTGACACCTCAGAAAAGTAGAGAATACAAGCTAGATAAGAGGATTAAAAACACAACCTGCTATTCTAATTCTCCTTTACAAAGAAAGCTAGCTGGACATTGCTATGTGTCCTGTGCAGCAGGGAGGGACACGCTTTCTCTTTTTCTGATTTTAAGCTGAGAGAAGGAAATAGACTGAATATGCAAATGAACCTAATTTAATTAACTTTTATGACCACAGCTCCTTTGAGATAGCCACAGGAGCCAATTAGATTCCATTAAAATTCAGTTATTTCCCTGAAGCTTCAATGAGACACCCTTGTCTTCCCTAAGAAAAAGCAAAAAATTGTGAAAAGATCTAATCAGAAACAACAAAAAAGGGTAAATTGTCTGCAGTGGCTCTGCTCTTTGGTTTTACCAGAAGCTGCTCACACAGTCATTTGCTCTGGTTTGTCCCCCTGAGATTGGGCTGTGAGCAGCAGTGTGAAATCATTGCAGGTCAGTCATGTAACTGTCGACTCAGAGTTTATCAGACACTGAAACTAAGAAAGGTAAAGGTAATGATATTTTATACTTCAGGGCCAAATTTTAAACCTCATGAGAGGAAGTGAAGAATTGCTTTGACCTCAGACCAAAGATGAAGAGAAACCTATTTCACTTATTCCTTTACTGCCCAGTTTTGCAATGGTCTTTACTTTTTCTTCTTCCTGATTACAAATGGAATATATATATATATATATATATATATATATATATTTTTTTTTTTTTTTTTTTTTTTTTTTTTTAATGGAAAAATACAGAATGGCTAAACGATTCTACCCACCTCTGGAAAGAGCTTGGAAGGCTCTCTTCTACACTTGTGTTGCCTGTTTGCCCCCTAACTAAGCAAATTCTAGAGGATTTTGTGTGTTTGGGGAGGGATAAAGGCAGGGAGGTTAGGCCTAATGAGTGCTTGGGATGGGGGCATCACATCCCAGCTCATTCTCGTCCTTTTTGATCTGCAACTTATACTGTTCACCTCTCTAGCATTGATTATTATCTCTGACACTATGCCAGTTACATAGCTGCAGTTGCATAGTGGACTCCTAAAACTTCTCCAAGATCAGAATGTTATGTTGACCCCCTAGTTATTTGACTCACTCTAAAAGTGCCTTGAAATGGGTACAGCTGTGTGCAATTGAGTTTCTGGGGGTTGCATTGCCTGCAAATTCTAGAAACAGTTAATGTCATGTTATTACAATATTGCAATTAGTTTTAGCATGAATATAGGAGATATTTCTACTTCACACAAAGGCAAACTATGTCTAAAACAGATATTCTAGGAGTAGGTCCCAGTGCTCAGTATTATGTAATTATACAGACTATTAATAACTATGCAGGTCTAGTTAAAGTTGCCTAGAAAGCTTTTGATTGAATAGATTTAAGAACTCAAATTTCATATTTTTAGGTGGATTTTAAAAATGATACAGTGCTTAAAGTTTAGTACTTGAAGAATAAAAGATGACAATGTGGGAAACAGATACTTCTGTGGTTATATAGTGTGGGGTCAAAAGAAAAATTCTTCCATTTCTCTGAGGTTCTTCACAGACTGAACAAATAAACAAATTGACATTTGTCACGATTAGTAGGAAAAAGCCCACATTTAGTAACATAAATATGGAGAATTCACTGCCATGTAAATTCTGAGGTAGCTGGGGCAGACCAATGATTTACATTCTGAAATGAGGCATGGAAATGGGGCCTGGGCTAAGGGGCAGAGAGGAAGGGATCACCATGTGGTAAGGAGGAATGACTCAGCTTTACTCTAAAAGTACAGATAAGTAATTTCCCTTTCTTCTGCTGAATAGGCACAAATGACCATTTCTGTTTTAGGAGAAGGGTGGAGCCCCAGGGAGTGGCAGATGGCTTCTTTGATTAAGAAAAGGGCTAAAGGGTTAGAAGAATAGGAGTTTCTCCTTTGTCTGTGGGGCTCTCCTCTGTTGTCCTTGACTTCTTTGTGTGGAGTAGAGCAAGTACAAGAGACCAATTCTAAGAAGGTTGGGGAGTTCTGTTTTAAACCCTTCAACGGGGAAAAATTATTTCCTTCGGCATGTACTAGAACAGGATTGAATCATTTTGTGCCTGAATTTCAACAGCTAATGTCTATTGAGCACTTGTTATATGCCAGATATTGTAACCTGTATTAGTTTATTTTAATCCTTTTATCTGTATTCTGGACCTAATATTCATTCTTCCCTTTTCTTGTTTACTAATGGAACTCTTGCTTGAGTGTCAGTGTATACAACTAAATACTTTTCCAGCTGCTAAGGTGGCTCTGTGATCCAGTTCTAGTTAATGAGATGTAAGCAAAAGTCTACTGGGGGCTTCTGGAGGCTTTTTAAAATTTCTTGATAAAATGGGACACACATAAAGTAAAGCTCTCAGCCTGCCATCACTTTTTTTTTCTGCCTTAGGTATCAATGTGAAGCTGAAGTTGCAGCAGACACCTTTGAAACATAAGGCGATGAGCCAACATTCTAAAACAGGTAGAGTTCTAAGGCAGAAAAAACTGTGATCCTGATGGCATTGTTGAACAACCAAATCATTCCCAGTACCTATTCAACACTGTACCTCAAATTATGTGAGAAACATAAACAATTAAAATATACATTGTTAGATGGCTGTTCAGTTACTTGCAGTTGAAAGCATTCCTAATCAGGAAATGGAAAGGCTAAGTAACTGTAGTTTTTCATGCGTGGTATTGTTAGGCAGTTTTGTAGACATGAACTGAGGGAGACAAAAGACATGTATGAGTAGCTGACAAAATGGCGATGGCCTTGTTGGCACCAAAGAAGTAGGCAGGAAAGCGGAAGAAAAAAACTACAAAGGAAGGGGACTTGAAACTATTGATTGTTATGCAAAATAGGGGAGGTCTTGAAACAGTCCATCAGTTAGGTCCCTGAGATAAGAAAGGAGGTATAAACCTGTCCCAGAGCACTGGTAGTACTGGCCTCCTATCTCGGAGCATTTGCGTCTGTCTGTAGGGACTTCTCCTGAATGTACTTTCCCATTGTCTATTAAATTCTTCCTTGACTTCTCCTGTCTAGGATTTTTTATTCTTTCACTCCAAGACAAGAAACAAGGTTTCATTTATTCATGCTAGTAATGGTACAGAGATTTGAACTCATTATTCTAACTCTAGAGCCTACCATCTTAGACATGATTCTATAGAATATCCTTTATTTATTAGGTTTTAAGCTCTACTTATTAGCTTTTCGGGAAACTTAGTCTTGCTCTTAATCTTCCCTCTGACTTCTTAGAGATGCCAATGTGATACATCTAAAACCAAATCTGACCATCTTATTTTCTTGTTTAAAGTCCTCTTTCTCTGCATCAGGACTGCAGTCAATTGTCTTCAGTGTGAACAACTAAAATAAAATAGAATTAAATGCATTTTTCTTCCTCCATTCTCTTCCTGCCTCCCTACCTATTTGCCTTCATTTCTGCCTGCTCCTTTCCTTTAAAAAAAATATCCTGTGTGAACCAGAACCAAGCCAACCAAAAGCCTGCACACACACACACTGTATATATTATGTATATATATCCAGTTCCAATCTATGTGGGTTGCCTGGAGTGGTATTTACAGAAGAATTCTGAAGATGAGTCCAGGTATAATCAGGAATGTATACTATGTTAATTTAGTGCTGCCTGCTGTGGACAAAGTTGACATTTGTGCCTCAAATTGATGCACATGGCCATATAAATTATTGTCTAAATGAATATACTTTTTAAAGGGGGAGTGTGTATGCTATAATAATTGCATTAAAACAGTAATGATGAAATTAGGCTGACTCGGGAAAACTAGGATGCATGGTCAACTTCCACATAGCCTTTCATGAAATCACCCCAATGTCATCTGTCACCATTCCCCTCTACTCAGTTAAGCAGTGAAAATCAATCCCAGGCATACACAGGACATGTAGGAGGATTTACACTGTTGTGTGCACATCTAACACAAACACACATGTCATTGCCTGTAAACCCCAGGCAGCGGGGATGGAAGCTGATGGAGAGCAATGCTTTCCATAAACTCTCATGAATGAAGTTAAACTACAAGACATTAAAAGGATAGTCCTGCGGGACCGAGGTGTATTTTTCTTGGAGGTAGGAGGTAGGGAGAGTTAAAGATAGGGTAGCATTAGATGCAATAAATTGTTATTAATTTTAATCAAAATGTCTGAGAGAGAATAGAGCAAATAAGAACCATGTGGTACCTTTTGTTTGATGAACTTTGATTTGGTCTCCTAAATTAGAAGACTCAAGGAACTGGAACCCTGTTCAGGGGCTGGTCTTTCTTGGCATGTGGTTTGAGGAAAGTCATAACGGTGGTTACGGTTGTTTTAAGTTATAACCATAACCACTGTTTTTTCTCTGAACCCTCTTCATATTTACGATGGAGCTATAAGAAGACTTATTTCATAAGGTTACATGAAATAAGGTAGGTGGAAGGACTGTGTAGACTGGATGAAGTCTAAGAGTGTTAGCGCGACCTATTATTAGGCCGACTTGTAGGCAGTGGTGACAAGAGAAGGGAGGGAGGAAGAGAATGGAGACCCATACTTAAACCACCCCCAGCGTTCCTCTAACTGAAAGCCTGGTTTATCCTGTGATAGCAGGGTTACTAATGCTACTCACTCAAGCACGCGTGCTCAGAAATTAGTCTGGGACAAGGTTAGGTTTGCTAGGGAGGGTGGGTCTGGACATCACAGGCTTTAAACCTGTGGTGGGCAGTTACTTGCTAGGACTGCCTCCTGTGGAAAGGTCAAGTCTAAATTGGAATACTCTTTCCTCTGTTGGAGATGTTTCTGCTGAGTCTCACAGCACTGATTATAGTTCTTACACTCTGCCACTGTCTCTCTCTTGACTCACCTCCATGCTCATAAATATCCCGCAGAAAACACAGAGGTTTTCAGAGCTTCCTGTCTCTTAACCCTGTGCCTTAATGTGTCCTGTGTAATCGTCAGGACATCATATCCTCCCCACTCGATAGTCCCTGGCCTCTCCAGAAACAACAAAAAAACATGGTTTTGCTTCATATTTTTCAAAAGAGAGGTAGACAAACATAGGAGAGTTTCTTCATAGTTGTGTGATCTTGGTTAGTTTCTTCAACCACAGAAAGAGGGATCGTTTAACTAACAGGGAGACTGTCGTGAGCATGAGCAATAATTACTCAAGAAGAACACCTGGTCTGTGACAAATATCTAATAAACGTAATTGCTCTTAATAATAATAATAATGTTAACAACAACATTAAAGGCATTCGGAGCAAAATGACACGTGAAATAAGTCCTGGAGAGATTAATTTATACCTAATAGTCAAGAGACTATCCATCCATAGTTTTCTTGTGTTGATTTAGAAGTCTTTGCCCTAGAGAGAGACAAAGGTCAGCACACAAAATTCTAAAGAACAATGTAATAGGTGGAGGACATTTTAGTAAATTAAAAAGCCATTAAACAAGAGCATGAAAGATGGACTATGTGAACCTATAGTTGCAGTCATTTGTTTTTAAATTGACTAATTTCCTGGATGTCACTCTATAATATATTGAAAACAGCGTAGATTGATATTATACCTTGACCAGGTAGAGGCAATGAGATTGTTTCACAAGCAACCAGCACCCTATGTGCCAGCTGGTCTTTAGCCCACGAGACTGCAGATGTAGCGACAGGGTCTCTTTAGTGATGACTAAATATATGCACCCCTGGTCACTCACCAAGTGCTTGACCTTTTTCTTGGAATTTCATTTCTTAGTTAAAGAACTTGATCTTTATTAAAATAATAATATCCTTGCTGTCATCAATCACTGACATATTTGTATGAGTAAGTTTGGGTCCTGTTTGAAAATTAATCTTTATTGGAGAAGCCTCCTAAAGAATCTGGGAGGAAATCCTCCACTACAAGGAAGAGAAGGAATTAGAGAAATGTGGAGACTGAGGAGGGGGAAAGAACAGTCATTCTAAGACACCTAGCTAGAGAAACTGATCAGGTTATCTTGTATCCTTAATGTGGTTTTTAATTTTCCCCCTTCAGTTTCTAATCTCAAACCCAGGATCATGGCTTTCATAGGCTGCACCTTAATGCAATTTTATTTTTTGTATCCCTTCTCTTGTAATTTGGTGCTGGTTATATCTATAGAATGAAATGCTGGTTATACTTATAGAAATGGAACATGGATTCCCCCACCCCCAATTTACTCTGTTTGTTCTAGGAGCAGTTGTTAATCTGATTAGCATGGGAAGGGCGTCTCATGAGTGGTAGGAAATTGTACTTCTGACTTCATTGTAAGGCCTTGCATTTTGATGTTTTAAATGGCTTTCAAGGATTTTAAAATATTGAATTAAACAATAAAAAAGTAATAAAGAAATTTTAATAGCCTAAGGTGGATAATATAGTTCTTCTGGTGGGAAAATTATTATGTGATGTTAACTCTTTCTCTTCATGCAGATATATATTTTTAATGAAGCAGGAACTCCCAAAGACTGAATTGAGAAAAAAGAAAACTGTTGTTGAATAATATATGATATTGAGGTTTCATAGGCTTTTGTGAATGGCTCAAAGACGTATAGATAAAGTGATATGAAAACTGAAGTAGATTTACTATTAATTTTTATTCATCACAGTTAGAAACTATTTTTTATATTTACTTACTTGTTGATTATCAGCCTTCCCACTAGAAGAAAAACCAATGAGGGAGGGAAAGGACCTTTTCTCTATTCTCCACTGTCTCCTAACACACAGTGACTGGCCTACACTTGTGGGATGACAAGTTCATAATCCAGCCTAATCCACTAGCTCAAAACTGTACTTTCCTGAAATCATTTTATTATAAGCACTAAAAGGAGTTATCTGAAACTGCTTAAAAAATACAACATAACAAAACACAATCCTGACCTGAAAGTTGTATATGAAAATGACAAATACTGTATATTCATCACTAGACCCAGATTAATCTGACTCTGACTCTGTATTTTCAACATTTGCCATCTTCAAATAAATTATTCAACATTATTAGATTACTTATAAATGACATCAATCAATTAGCACTGCACGGTTGAATCTTGAGAATTTTTAGAGGTTAGACTGGTAAAATTTTAATTCGTCATATGGCCCAGAAAGGATTAAGGCATTTTGGTCTCTCTCCAGGATTCCACCCTTCTACCTCTGGTAAAGATCTAATTCATGTGAACATTATTAAGCAGCTCATTTTAAGCCTGCTGGACGTGGGCAGAGGCAAGAGTTTGAACAAGGAGCGTGAGACTGAAGCACCCCGCCTGACCCCCCCCACCATTAAAAGAGTGAAATCTGTCATGTGCTGTCATTTAAGGGCAATGAATCAAAGAAAACTGTGCTGATTGCTAAAGACTGGGTTTTATACAGAAGTCTCTGCTGGGCCTTCACATATTGAAATGAATCATTGTCTCCTGTGCCAGTCTGGCTTTTCATTTGCTTGATGTATTTCATCTGCATTTGGAGATCTGAAGAATCCCTGATTGATCTATCATATATCATCACACACTTATACTTTGGGTTTTCTGCAAACCTGTAAGAAAATATGATGTTTAAAGACATTAAAGGACACTTCACAGCCTGCTTGCATAAGGTTTTGGGTTCTACAGGTAATTCTTAAAGTTTAGTGAGGCATATTACCCCTGTGACCCGCAACTTCACTGCAAGCCACTCGAAGCCCAAGAGCCCAGGTTTGAGACCTGGGTCTGCAGAAGTTTGGTGAGACAAAATGGTTGACTATTTTTTAATCTCTAGATTAGGGTGATCCATTTATCTGGATTTGTCAGGGATTTTCCTGTTATTTTTTTTTCAAAAGTGATGTTTTACATACCTAACACCCTTTCAGTCCTGGGAAAACTGAGAAGATTGGTTTTACCACTGTTAGTTGCGTTGTTGGGAGAACTTTATCATAATTTCTTAAAATCAGAGCATACGATTGATTCGGAGTTCAGCACTTTAAAGGCCAATTAATCTCCTCCAGTGTGGCAAAGAAGCATAGTCAATAGACAGTAAAAATGTGCATGTGTTACGGAATTGCAGAACTGTGCAAGAGTATAGAGTTCTTTGAGGTACAACCCGTTGAAACCCAGCCAGGATTTAGTCATTTGTACCTCACTCCTCTTTGGTCTCCAAAACACAGGGTTAGGTTATTCAGAAACATTTAATGTTGTTTAGAGGACTGAGAAGAATTTCACCAGGCTCCACAAATTATACACGTGTTCATGATTGATTCCAATGGGGCTGAAGGTGCTAGTGTTCATATTGAAGATAGAAGAGATGCCTCTGATAGAATGAATCTTTGCTGCAAAACAGTCTTATATGAAAACAGCTTTCCTGTCCATGCAAATGGGATTGATATGGAAGAAACTTCTGTCATTCTTCTGCTGTACTGGAGACGTGAATGCTGAGGGAGGAAAGTGCTAGAAGCTGATTGTCAGGGATTAAGGACATTGTGTCCATGGTTTGACCTTCCCACTCCTCTACTGTACATGTTAATTCTTTGAACCTTTGAAGGTGTTGGTCTGCTTTTCTAATCCTTTTTTTTTAAATGATTGACACCTAATGGATTCCTGGAGAGTAGAGGCAGCATGACATAGCAGAAAGAGCAAGGTTTTAATGTTAGGCAGACAGGGTTTAAATCCTGGTTCTGCCCAGTACTAACTGCAAAATGTTGGCAATTCTCTTGACTTCTTTGAGGTTCAGTTTCTCTTGATATGAGATGATTTACGTGAAAGTGCTCAGTAGCTACTGAAATTATAATAAAAAGAACAAACAAACTCACACACTGCCATGATATGTAGACAACCTTTGGGGTCCCACGTATCAAAGTTAGTATTAAAAGGGTGCTGACTTGGTAAATGGTGGCATGAGGAAGAGAAAGCACTTTTGATCAGGAGTCACAGGGTATTATCTATCCTGGCTCCACCCTTAACCACCCTTGGTCTTTGTTTTCTGCTCTGCTCAAGTGTGAAAACTTTGTCAAATGGGCATGACCTTGTGGCTCAGGTGATTGAGATCTAAAGGGTGTGGACTATGGAAAACCCAAGGACCTGAGTTTGCAAACTGGAACTGGAAGGAAACAAAACCAGATAAGGTAAGCAAATAAGCCAACCAAAATGCTTCTTCCTCTTCCTTCTTCTTTCCTTAACAAACTAATAACAACTGTGTCAAAACATTCCTAGAATCCTTTACACTTCTAAAATCCCGTGAATCTGTAAAGTGCAATATGTGAATCTGCGGTGTGTCCGTATTCTAGAGAAAAAATTGTACCACTTCTCATATTATATTCTAGAGAAGACACCATCCCATACCTTTGAGTTCCAACTCAGGAAGAGTGGTCCCTTGCAGTCTTCGACCATTCAATATACCTTGTTCATTCTTTCCCTACCCTCGGTTGTAACTGTTTGGACTAAGAGTATAAACCTGTCAGTGGGCCTGTTAGATTCTGTTGCTGAACATTTCAGTGTAGAATATAGAAGTCTAGTTAATAGTGATACTGGACCTGCAATGTCACCATGTAGGTATTTGTAGGCTGAAGTTACCATTTTGTGGAAGTCATGATGGGTCATGTGACAGCAGAGGGCAGGAACAATCAGGGGTGGATTTGATACAGGGAGGGAGGAGCAGGAAGAGCAAGATGGGGAAAAGATGGAGAAAGTAACTTTTTTGCTCATTCTTTGTTCCAATCACCCTTAGGCCTTCCTATTTTTTCTATATTTGAGTTTTGTGAAATTTCCATGCATTCTCTTTTACCTAAAGCAGATTTGAGTGACTTTCTGGTTTTTTTTTTTTTTATGTCTAACTATGCCCTAAGGCATATGGTAATATAGACCAGAATTTGTAAAAGTCTGGTAATTCTCTAAGGTAGGGTTTTTGTCTTGTTCCCATTTTGAACAAGCATTAGGACCAGCACCTTTTGATTGGAACAAAGTAGAAGCGCAATGAATTTATACTGAAATGCCATGAAAATCATGTTTTGGTGTTTAAGAACAGTGTCATGGATACAAAATGAGTTAATTACAAAAGGTGATTATGTCTCAGGAAGTAGTTCCATGGGCCTTTCATTATTTTAAATGTCTGTTTCGCAGAATGGTTCAGGATTGCTTTAAAGACTATGGAGAAAAATAAGAGATATAACTTCTGATTGTTCTACTTTATCAGTTTGCAATGTAGTAAGAAGAGACCAGTAAAACCAAACGCAGCCAAATCAAACATGGTGGTTTCAAACAGTGGAGAGGATGGAGGGTCAGCAAGCTGTCACATGTTTATGGAAGGATTGTGGAAGAACAAGAGTTTGAGTTACTTTCTGAGAGCTAGATGGGAGTTGGTAAGGGTGGGGAGAGCTAGGTGGGGAGAAGGAGAAGGAGAAAGGCTAAGCAAAGGCATGAGGACAATAATGAGCATTTCACTGTACACACACTTATAATTTAATGATTCACATACATAAAGAAACTTGAAGCAGAATATCCAAGTACTGATGGCAATAGAGTGTTAAGCAAAGAATGCTGATACGGGAGTGAGATGTTCAGAATTAAAATCCCAGCTTCACACCTGTCTGCTTCCTTACTAGCTTTGGGATAACTGGGCAGTTTGTTTAAGCTTTCCGTACCTCAGTTCCCTCGCTGGTGAAACTGGGGGTGATAAATAGTGTCTACTTCACAGAGTGGTGGTGAGGATAAAAGGGCTGCTGTTTGTGAAGCTCCTCCACCCATGTTGGGCCCTTAGCAAGCACTTCATCATGCTGGCCCTTGTTATCCGCTGTTGCAGCAGATATCTGGTGATCAGACCCAATTAAAAGAATGACCCTATTAATTTTGAACTGCCTTATCGAATAGCAAATCTCTTGGCCATTTGGGAAGCAAGTTAGCGTCTGAGTTGCTGCTGAATGTGGTGCACTGGTGGGTACAGGTTTGTGGTAGGAAAGAACTTTGAATATGTAGAATCCAGAGGAAGATCTTGAGAGTTAGGAGGAGTAGTTGGGGTTTGGTGGATGACAGGGCACAGTTGTTTATTTCCTGAGCAGGGAAATGATATGATGAAAGTGGGAAAAGGAGAGATAGGAATAGGAGGTTCAATGAGGACCGGTAAGGAATAATGTGCAATAATTTAGGTGTTAGGTGATGAAGGCCAGCAAGAGGACTGTGGCTATGAGAGGGAAATGCAGTGGGAAATCTAAGAGATTCTTCTGAGAAACCCTGTTCATATCTAAACAGCTCTACTGCCGCCACCCGGGGCCGTCACTATCATCTCCTGCTGGATGATTGCAGCCTCTTCCTGCCCTCTTTCTGCCTCTTGCCTCGCCTCTTCCAGTGCTACCTCAACATAACCACTCCTGGGCTCATAATAGTCACCATTCTTGCCTCACTCAGAGGACTAGCTGAATTCCTTTCCAGGGTTGATGAGGACTGCTGTTACCCCTGGCTTCATTCCCTACCACGTGTTCACTTGTTCTTTCCATTCCACAAAACTGTCATTCTTGCTGTTCGTCAAACAAATTTGACCCAATCCTGCCTTTTTTGACCCCTAGCTCCAGATCCAAACCCAGGTCCATAGGTTTTACTTGGACTGCGCCTTAGCCACCAGAGTCAAATGGCTGTGTCCTGTGACTGCTTTACCTTTAAGTATCTGCAGATCTAACCTTATACCTGAGAGACTGACTATTACGAAAAGTCTGGAAACAGCAAATGTTAGTGAAGCTGTGGAGAAAAGGGGACATTTTTGCGCTGTTGGTGGGATTGCAAATTGGTGCAACCCCTATGGAAAACAGGGTGAAGATTCCTCAAAAAGTTGAAGATGAAAATCCCATATGATCCCGCCATACCACCTCTGAGTGTTTACCCAAAAGATACAAAAACATTCATTCGCAGAGATTTATGCACCCATGTGGACTATAGCTCTATTCACAATAGCTAAGAACTGGAAACTACCTAAATGCCCAACATCAGATGAGTGGATCAAGAAGATGTGGTGCATATATACAATGGAACACTAAACAGCCCTGAGAAGAGATGGAATCCTGTTATTTGAATCAACATGGATGAATATAGAAGGAATTATGCTAAGTGAAATTAGTCAAAAGAAGAAAGAGTGATACCAGAAAACCTCACTCATAGGTGGAACAGATGAAACAAAACCAACCTTGGACACTTGCAGCAGAACTCAGATTACCAACAGGGAATGGGATGGGTGGGATGGTGGGGGGCAAGTGGTGGCAGAGCCCACTGGACAATGGTGAAGAACACTTTGTAATTTGGTGGAGGGCCGGTTGTGTTGGCATATATCTGAAGAATGGAGAATTATGAGTTCATTTTAATTATTTAAAAGAATAATTACTATAATAAAAAAAAACGGGAAAAAAAGAAACCCTCCAAGACAGACCTGGGTGCCCTGGTGGTCTCGCAGTTTAGTTCACTGGAGGCACAGTCCACATATATCCCAAGGACCTCAGTTCAAGACCTGGGGCTGGGGAAATAACAAGATGAACAGCTAAATGAAATAAAGTACTTCTTCCTCCTCGCTCTCAAAAATAGAAAAGACAAGTATACAGGAAGTACAGTGCAACACAGTAATTTTTAATTGTACATGCACCCATGTACCCTACACCCAGATCAGGACACAAAGAATTCCATCTCCCTACAAGACTTCTTCTCACCCCTCGCCAGTCAGTACTCGCTCTCCAGAAAAATTGCCTTCTTAACTTCTATCACTCAAGAATGGTCTTGCTTAAAAAAGAAAATAAATAAATATCTGCAGATCTAATTCCCTCATCTCCTTAGGTCTTTGCTCAAAAGGCACGATATTAGTGACTTTATTCTTGGCCACTCTTCTGAAGATAGCAACCTCTCTCCACCTCGGCACTCGGTCCCCTTACCCTGTTTGACTTTTCCTTGTCTTCTGAGCACCTGGTGTGATTTCTTTCTTTCTCTGTGGTCTGCTTTCCTCACTAGTATGTTTGCTCTATGAGGATAGAGGTTTGTACTATCTTGCTCACTGATGTGTCTCCAGAACCTGAAACAGTGCCTGGCATTTAGTCGGTGTTCAGTAAACATACACTGAATGAACGTGTGACTAAAATGCAGCCATATTTGTCATGATGTATGTCATGAATCTTCACACTGTTTTCCATAGGGGTTACACTAGGTATGATGCTGGGTGCTCCCTAAGACGCTTCCTCATTTTCTTCTGGCCAGAACCTGTCAGAAAGTATTGTTCTCATTGTTTTACCTCTGATGACATTGAGGCACAGACAGGAAGTAACTAAGGTCACAGAGCTGGTAATGACACCGTCAGGCATTGTGTTCATTCTTCTAACCTTGCTCTTGCCGCAGTTCTGTGAGGATAAGATGAAGGGAGGAGGGAAGGGAAGGAGTGGGAAGGGAGGAGTCAACAGGATACAAAGATTTCCAGCCTCTGAACAATGGATGAGCAGTAGAGCCACGACAGACATGGGAAAGCTGGCAAATGTTTCAGAAAAAGAAATAGTGGCGGTGAGGAAATGTCAGCTCAAGTAACTATTCAAAGAGAAATCATGCTCTTTTAAGTAAGGTAACTAAATAACATTGTTTTCACTTTAGAGAGTGAAAGTGGGCACCGAAGATAATTAAGCTGGAACAATATCCAGTGGTATTGCCCTAGCCAAGTAGTCACTTAGTTTTTCGGGGACTAGGCAGTGGGTGAGAGGTCATGTTTAGAGATTTGGGTGCCTCCCTTCAAGAAGGACACAAGGGAAGACAGGAGCATCTCATCAGTAGGTTGAGGGAAAAGAGATTATCAAGGCCAGCTTCAAGACCCTCCCACACAGGTAAGAGTGAGAGGAAAAAGGAGTCTGGGAATGACCTAGAAGAAACAAGAGAGAAGAGGCTCAGAGATCAGGACTGATGGTGGACAGGAAGGGGAGGGGAAGTGGGTGGAGGCCACATTTTGCAGGGAAACTTAAAAGTAGGTCAGTCGGAACTTGGCAACAAATATGAGATTAGAGAATCACTTGCTTTTTGATTTTGTAACAAAATCTTTGCCCATCTCAACAAAGTGCTAAAAGGCATTTAATTAAAGTAGATTAAAATTAATTTTGATTTGAGGATATTTTTTCCATTACTGCCCTCATTAAATTTTGAGACACTGGGGTACTTTGAAAGACCGGATCAAGAATGAGGGTTTGGTGTCCCAGCATGAAGTTTTCTTGTTCCTCTGCATGGCCTGAATCACTAAGAGGTCCTATATTTAGAGTGTCATTGACACAGATAAAATCTGGGCTCCAGTTGGAAGATACAAAAGCAAAAGGGGATACTTTTGTGATTTCTTTAGGGTCAGGCAGATGGAAAATTCAGTTTCTGGTCTAATAGAGGTAATATTACCCCAAATCTGATTTTACTTGATAAGCTAAAATTTTTGAAAACCTCATAATCAGTCCAAGCAGATTATTTTCCTATCCCAGCTTCTTATTTCAATGAGGAAAGGGTGTGTGTGTGAAGCCAGTAACCAAAACAACATTTCAAAGCATATTGAAATGATAGCAAAATGCTGGTGAAGTGTTTCCCAACTGGTAATGTCACATAATGGTGAAGAAGAGCTAGGTTAGGAGAGCTGCGTCACTAATCACAACGTATTTGTTTACGCAGACGTGTTTAGTTCACTTGGTTCTAGCCAGTGAGGTCCTTTTCCAGGTAGAGACTATGTGTGAATAGTACATGGCTTAGAGCTCACAGTTTATTACACGGTAAATTTGCCTGACCACGGCTCTGAAAACAGACTATATTCCTTGCATTCTCTGAAAGCCAGTGTTAATAGTTGTGTTGGACATCAGACAGAGAATAAGCAACAGGCGGTCCCCATATTTCTTTTAATCACAGCAAAAGTGTGGTTGGGCTGAAGTCACTATGGCACATGACTCCTGGAAACCTGATCTTGCAGGAATTCAAAAGGAACAAGTGTTTTATTAACATTGAGTCAAAACTTGCTGACATGTATCACAGAAATCAAATGGATATAAAGGACTCCTCTGAGAGGGGAAAACACATGACTTTAGGCTACGCCTGCACAGGATGCTAATAGTGATCCATCTATACTGGTTTTTCCAGAAGCAGTCTGTCTGGTAGCTGGTTTTCACGCCCTGTCTGATGAGTGTGTGTAGCCAAGGCTGACCTAGAACAAAATGAGGAAGCAGAGTTTGTTTTGGCACAACATAGCCCTCTGCTCTTCTCAACCCAACCTAAAGACCAAGTCCCCGGACACAGCTCCATGGAAGGTTTTACATTCAAAATGATGATCGAGTAGCAGCATATGACAGGCCATCGACTGTATTCGGTACTCCTCCTTTTCCCTGTGATTGCCTTCCTCCCTCCTCCTCTCTGGTTCCCATATGTTTTATTTTTATGATTTTCTTTTTCCTTCTCTTTAAGCATTCTTCTTTTTCTTTCCTGAGACAGAAAACTGAGAGACAGAGAATACGAGAGAGAGAGAAGACAGGGAAGGAGGCTGTTATCTGTAGATTATAAAGTTTGTTAATCTCAGGCATTTCTTTGCTTTCTTGGTGTTTGTTTTCATCTCAGAGGGTTGTTGGGAGGATTCAATGGGGCGTATTTAGCTCAGTGCCAGGCATACAGTCAGGTCTCAGTCGATCACTAGTTGTTACTAGTATTTATGTGTTTGTCCTTGGAATAAAGATCTTTGAATCTAGGGCATTCTATTTGGGTGGGAATTTCTTTGATCTTCTTAAAAAGTTCTATTTTCTGAAATTGCTTCAAGGAAATCTTATGTATGTGCATGCATGCGCGTGTTTGCACGTGCATACACACATTCTTTCCCTATTTTAAAGAAATAGTCAATGTTTCGGCAATAACTACTGCCCACATATACATCTGTATATAAAAAAAGCACATTTTCAATAAACAAATCTTAACTGCTTTCCCTATTGCATTCTACTCTGCTGCAATCTCTTTCATTTAAAAGTGTGGATTACAGTGTGCCCTAGTGGAGTAATGCTTAGGTCAGCTGCCTCCAAAGGAGCATAGTTCATGTACATCCCAAGGACTTGGGTTCACATCCTGGATCTGGAGGGAACAACCAATGTGAACCACTAAATAAAAATGAAACAAAGTGCTTCTTCCTCCTCTCTCTTCCTGCCTGCCTGCCTGCTTATTCACCTTCATTCTTGCCTGCACCGTCCCTTTAAAAAAATAAAAATAAAAAGTGTGGATTGTTACATAATAAATTAATCATGACCCATAATATGTTGTCCCCTGCAACTAGAGAAACCAAGGTCTAGTAGATACACAGGGCTTTGCTGGATCCCATTAGCGATGTCCTTCCTTGAGCCTATCACCCCTACCCTTCTCTTTAGACATATCATATTCATAATTCTTCAAGGTCCTGGAATAGTAAATTAGAAATGTCTTTCCATGTTTTTTCTTTTTCTTTGCTACTTATCCATATTTCCTATTTTCCTCCCTCTCCCTCCAACATCCCTTTTATTTCCCAGCAAGAAATGATCAGTCATTCTTAACTGCTACTTAAAGTAATCATCACCATCATCATCATCATCATATAATGATAGTAGAGCTTGCAACAATCATTACGCAATATCAAGAATACAAATACTCATTTAATATCTATTGTGTGCCAGACACCTATCTAGTGTTTTATAATTGTGAACTCATTTGATACTCATAATTACCCTAGATAGACCATACTATAATTACTCTGAAGAAAGTATTGATTGCTTTTTTCTTTTAACACTGGTCAGAATTAGGAAGATTAGCCTTTTATAGAACCTGGGCTAGATACTTGATAAAATAAAAGTGATTGTAAATTTATGGAACAAACTATTTGCTTTCTTAAATCCTGATCTGGAAACACTACCTAAAGAGACACAGACCTAGAATCAATAAATCTGAGGCTGGGTGTATCACTGTGCACAGGCTGAAGCTATTCTTCATCTATTGTAAACTAGAAGGAAAACATATAATGAAAATTTAGTCTCATATAAACATCCATTTAGAGAAAATTCCTGTGGCATCTATAGTTTGTATTTTAATGCTCTGCTTACTATTTTATTTTTAAAAATTTAACAGGCAACATGAATTATTTTCTGATTCTAAAAGTAATGTCATATTCACTGTTAAAATTATGGAACATGTAGTTAAACATAAAAATGAAAAATAGGTGCATTCTTGTGGCTCAGGTGGCTGAGGCAGCTGAGGTGCAGGTGATATAAAGTTCAAGGACTTGGGTTGGGGGAAATTAAAATAAATAAATAAGTTGAAATAAAAAAAATAAAATTGACCCCAAATCCCATCACCCCAAGATAGTGACTATTCACATTTTTGTACAGAGTAAGAGTGTTAGGCTTTCAAACATATTTTGTTTGGCTTACACTTTTTTTTTAAAGGAAAGGTTTAGGCAGGAATGTAGGCTAGTAGGCAGGCAGGCATGAAGAGAGAGGAGTATTTTATTTCCACTTAGTTGTTTACACTGGTTGTTTCCCCCTGGACCCAAGACTCGAACCCAGGGCTGTATGCCTTGTGTCCTTCAGAGGAGATTGATTTAGCCACCACTCCACCAGGATGTAACTGTGCATTGTCTTAAATGTTTTTCTGGATTTCTAGCATCTTTTGAGAAAGTGCGAAGATCTGACAACACTGGTCCACATTCTTGCAGGACAGAGACTGCTGCCCCTCTTAGGCAGAAGGGCCATGCATATTTCATCTATCCCAGCCCCCACCACATCCATTTTTCTTAAACTTGGCCATCATCAGTCATTTGTTTTCTCATGACCTGGAGGGCATTGAAGTTTTCTCTCTTTCAGTTTCAAAATAATTCTTACCCAACATTTCAGGTTCAAAGCTATGCTTTTTGTGGGTGGGTGGTGATAACACAGTGATGCGTAGGAGGGTTCCATCTTTTGTTGGAGAAGGTAAATGCACAGAGGTCTTTTACTTCTGGCTTCTGCTCCTGGTTTTCTGTTATACTTGACATTTAAACAAGCCTTACATCTGGTGAATTAATTTCCTTAAACACCCCTCAAATCTCTTCTACATGTTGTTTATACAACTTGAGTCATATTTCTATGAACTAATAAAACTGATTTTATTATGCTAAGAAAGTAATTTCTCCCTCTTTGCTTTCATACATTGCTGAATAGGGAAGAGAGTTTGACAAGACTCAAATCTCTTTTCCTTCAACCTTTGATTTCCCTGAGGGCTAGGTCTTTGCATTGAACACAACTATAATGATATAAGCATTTCCTATGTCATTACAATGCCTTATGGAAATAAATCTCAGTGGCTGAACAACTGCATGGATAAATCACATTTGCTTGCACTTCTTCTCTGATGGATGAGGCATCAGGGAGAGGCAGGTCCAGGGGAAGACATGTCCATTGATGGGGAAGAGAGGGGTTGGGAGGGATAGGGCACCAAAAGGGATTCCATAATTGGTTACTTTAAGAGGCGTAAACCTAAAATGAGCAGCCAATCCAAAAAGTAGAGTTCCAAAATCAACTGGTTGGGTGATAGGTAGGGGTCAAGACACTGTCATAAGTCTGTATGGAGGTCAGAGAGCTGATGACCAAGGAGCAAGGAAGTCAGTGACTGGGAAAGTGAAACTTTAGTAACTTCTGAGCAGAGGTAGTCGTCATTCCCATTTTACTGATTTGTTTTTTTTCTAAATGAGGTTCTCATTCCTGCTAGGCAAATTAAGAGAGCTTAAACATACTATGCAAAGTATACAATAATTTGTTCATTCTCCTAAAGTTGAAACTTTAAGTATTTCCAATTTGTCATTTTTACAAATAATGCACTGAAACTCAGTGCATAAGATTGTATATTTTGGATTATCACCTCAGGAGAGATTTGTGAAAATGGAAGTGCTTATTCCTTATAAGAATATTGGACTATACTGACAAAATATTTCCATAAATCCCATCAACTGTATGTATATGTTTTGCTGTGGTCCCTTTCATTTGGTCCACCCACATACATTTTTGAAGGAAAAACCCTCACTTGCCAGTGAAGAATCTGTAGTCCATATCTGGAATATTTCTAGGTCACTGATTTAAGAAATTTTGACCGTGATGCAGAATGAGAAGTAAATTTACAAAGTGACTTAACACAGATGTGTACATAACTGAAGAAAATACTTTAACAAAATCACCACTTGCTCTTCTTCTGCGTGATATACTTTGGAAATTCTGACTCTTCTAATTTAAAATTTAAAATCGGCATATTATGACCTATGATACAGATGTAATAACTCTGCAATGGGTTATGAATCTCAGTTTGAACAACATCATTCTAGGACAATTTCCATTTTGTAACTTGACTTCTTAGGACTTCAACATCTCTCTTTTTGCTACTCATTTAAGCCCCAGGGTTGCATTCTTCAATAATCCCCGTCAAACAATGACTTGTTCTGGCTTTCCGCACTCAGAATGATCATCATCACCTTCCAAGGCATGACTACTGTAAGGAGACTGAACAAGCAACAGTTCTACCCAGTGTCTTGAGCCCTAGGTCAATGAAAAATTCCAACAGCAACAGTCACAGATAGCTGGAACTCACTTCCCAGATGCAAGACCCTAAAATGACTGGGAAGAAAAAATATTTCCTTCCTTTCAATAATGCAAGACCTCCAAGCTATGGGACTAACTAACTATCATCCTGCTTCCCCAAAATTTCAAGATACATGAGAAAGTGGAAGACATCCTATTTCCTGAAAGAACCAAAACTGCATGAGAAACTGGCTAACACTCTGAATCTCACCATACCTGTCACACTCATCCAGGCTCCTAGGCCTGTATCAACCCCAGACCTTGACAGTTGGGAGCTGATTAATATCCTAGAGTCTGCCCCACTTCCCCAGGAGTGAATAAATCTGTCTGTTGCTTGCTTACTTGATGAGTTCTTTACGCCCACATTCCAACATCTGCTACAAATCCACCTTGCAGCTACCATACTGCACTGGTCTTGGTCTTGGGCACCTAGTTCCTGTTGTGCCATGTTTAGCTCCCGTGGGAACTGTCTGGAACTGATATGATCCCTTCATAGTTTCCACCTAACAGAGACAGGAAATTTGGTTGGGAATAAGAATTCTTGTCATATTCCACATAACTCTGAGCACCATCATCAAGAAAGAAAGATCTTGCCTAGACTATTCTCATGCCCAATATATCTACACATTGGCTCTGTGATTTCCTTCAGTCTCTACAAATGTCACCTATTCAGAGAGGTCTTCCCTGGCCATGACATCTCAAACAGAACCCTGGTCACCCTCTGTGCCCTCACTTTGTTTTAGCTTTCTTTTTAGCTCTTATCAAATAGATGGTTACATTGTTTGGAATCATAGAATGTAAAAATAGGGAGAAATTTAGAGGTCAAAAGTAGCTCAACACCATCATTTTACAGGGAGAAAATGCAAGCTCAGAGAGGTAAGTTGAAGTTCCACAAAAACCTAGCTTCTTTGTGAAAGAGCAGAGTTAGAAACCAGATCCATGGATATGTGGCAGTTCTTCACTAGTTTATGTTACTATTCTAGTCTGTGTTGTTGCATTTGTGATGAGGGTCTGGGTGGTAATTTTTGTCTTATAATAAGCTCTTAGATGCATTGTGTTAGACTGTATTAGACTCAGAAGTTAATAGCAGCATAAAATGTTCTGATGTCTTTCTCAGTGGAAGCATGAATTACTTAGTTAAAAGGGCTTTGTGCTCATCAAATAGAATTTTCAGCACCAACTTCTTTCGTTCTTGGTCATCTGTATCACTGATCTCTTTTCAGATTTCAATCTATATGGAAGCAAACTGAGGCATACAGAAGTTAGTCTGTATGTAAGTTTCAATTAAACTGAACTTCAATATCAAAGAGGAAACTTTAGTGCAAAGATCCGGAAAAGGAACTGAAATTTGTAGCCAGAAATTTCATACAGGCAAAGACTAGAGCTTAAAGCTCTACAAGATGCAGGTTTAATGACAAACGGAAGGCTTACGTCATAGGATCTGATAAACACAGCGGCACAACTAAAGTATAACTGTTGGTTATGGTCAGAACCTTCCAGACTATGGGGTGAGATTGGCTGGGTGTCCTGTCCTCTGATGACAGCTTTTGTATCTGTAGCAGCTAAATCTTTTGGGGGAATTTTAGAAGCTCTTCCATGTATTTTTCTGCTCTAAATACTTCCTACTTTTTTCAACAATGAAAATGCTGGTGACGAGTGGAAATTTTTGTTTTTTATTTGTTAATTGTATCAACCACTTAGTTCCACCAAAATCCTGCTAACGGGCATGTCAATCAATAGTTCCTCATTCACACTGTGCCAGGTGGAAGGGCAGGGGTTTTCATCTCTGTTATGTAATTTCATATTCATGATACTACCACAAGCCAGGAGCTGTTATTCAATTTCCCCTGATTTGTATCGTAGTAAAATCTGCATAGTATAAAATTTACTATTGTCACTATTTTTATGTTTGCAACTTAGTAGTATTAAGTACCCACCACTTACCTCTACAACTCTTTTCCTCCTGAAAACCTGAAACTCCAGAACCACTGAACAATAACTCCCTGCCCAGTCCTTGACAACCACCACTTTACTCACTGTCTGTATGATTTCGATAACTCTTAAGTATTCTGTAATTGGAATTATATCATATTTGTCTTTTCGTGACTGGCTTATTTAACTTAGCGCAGTGCTTTCAAGATTTATCTATGTTGCAGCAGGTGTCAGAATTCTCTTCCTTTCTAAGGCTGAATAATATTCCATGTATATGTCCGTGTATATACATGTATATATGCATATATACATATTGCATGTGTTTATATACATCTTGCTTGTCTAGTCATCCACTGATGAACTTTGGGCTGTGTCCATGTTTTAGCTATTACGAATAACTTTGCTATGGTGTAGGGCATACGAACCTCTCTTTGACATCCCACTTTCAGTTCTTTTGAGTATATGCCCAGAAATTGAATTACTGGGCCTTATGGTAATTCTCTTTTTTAATTTTTTGAACAGCTTCCATATTGTTTTCCACAGTAACTGTGCCATTTTGCACTCCCACCAATAATGCACAAGGGTTCCAGTTTGTCTATATCCTCATCAACACTTATTATTTTTCTTTTTTTTTTTTATAGTAGCCATCCTAATGGGTGTGAAGTGGTAGCTGTTATTTAATTTTACTTGCAAATATGGAGGTTAAGTAAATTTCCGAAGCTCATATAGCATGTAAATGGCAGAGCTGAAATTTGAATCCATGTCCAGTGGCCTTTTGATGTATCTGTCTGTCCCTTTTCCTTTTCCCCCAAAATGATAACACTTCTGTTGTTAGGATCTAAAGGTAGTCAATAAACCTAAGTTGTTGTGTTTTGTTTTGTTTTTATAAAAATCTATCAGCTATTAGAAAGAAGTTGGAGCCCCCCAAATTATTCTCAAGTCAATATCATGGAAAGCATGTACAAGCTACAAATAACTGTCAAAAGTTTTGTGGAATTATAGTGCTTTATAGCTCTAGAAGTTAATCAATTCAACTTTCTCATTTTATAGGTGAGAAAACGGAGGCCAACAGATTTCTCTGTTGTCAAGTATTAGTGAAATTACTATTTGGCAATAATGAGGTTTGGATTTGAACCAGTTTAGTTTAGTCATGAGGCAGGTGGGACTGTGGAAATTTATATAGCTCAATTAAAGTCATAGAGCTGAAAGGGACTCTGAGGTCTCTTATCATAATGTATCCACCTGCCTCTCTCATGGTGAGTTTAAACAATATCAGCAGGTTGTCTTTTTCTTTGCAGCCTGCTAAGAAGCCAATTCAATCATTTCTTTTGTAAAGCATTAAAGCATCTTTCACACCTCTCAATCTAATGACATTTTTACATGTAAATGTGGAGCACTTTATATGTCTGTTTAAAAACTCATATATTCTATTTAAAGGTATTTAAAATCAGTATTTGAAAATTAGAAGCAGCTTTAAAAGTAGATTGAAGGATTACTAGGCAACTGAAAGGATTGTAATAAGCAACCTTGAATGAACTTTCACAATTAGAAATGTCATAAGCCCTATGTTTCAAAACTAAGTAACAAGGGTGAAAGACGGTTAGTTGAAGCAAGGGTTTTCTCCAACCTGGGAAAAGAACAGTTTTAGAGGGTCTGCACAGTTTAGTGCATACTGGTTAGACTCATTTGCAAATGTACCACACTTGATTCAGTGTAGCAAATGTTTACTGAAGCAGCTTATATGTGAGATATTGAGCAAAGGGCTTTGTGAATACAGTGGCAAACAGATATAGCTCCTGACTTCAGGAGAATGAAAATTAGTCAAATAGCATAGCTATATCAATACCTCTAAATGGGATAATGTG
Organism: Solenodon paradoxus; assembly: GCA_004363575.1. Taxonomy (NCBI): domain Eukaryota; kingdom Metazoa; phylum Chordata; class Mammalia; order Eulipotyphla; family Solenodontidae; genus Solenodon; species Solenodon paradoxus. Next base: position 90,028 of record RJWH01001138.1, read on the forward strand.
GAAAGTGGAATCAGGTCCACAGAAAGGAACTATAAGAAGGCTGACTGGGGAAATAAGGGAAAGTTATTGAGCTGCGCTTTGAAGGATGGATATCATTTTGACAGTTAGGGAGAGCTAAGTCTGATGTGAATAGAAGCCTAAAGATAAGCAATGTTCTTTTATAAACTTTCTATTTCAAGTTCCACGCATGCATCTTAGGAGTAGAAGTTTCCTCTTGGGAATCACCCCCCCACCACATCTCACTACCTGTCAAAATCCTAACCACCAAGAATTTACATAAAAATATCAAAAATCATTGTGTTAAAGGATGGGATTATTGATACATTTGTTCTTTCTTTTTCTTTTTGTTTTTCTTCGAAAATGCAATTATATTGCAAATTATCCTTAAAAATAAAAGGATAGTAGGCATGCCCCCGACCCCAGCCCCAGGCCAGCTCAAATCCTTGCTCTTCAAAACTATTCCTGACTACCTATAATGTTGCATTGAAATTGTTAATGTAAGTGTTATGTATGTGTGTGTATGTACCAGCTCCGTCTACTGCAAGAGCCTCTTAGCAGCAACACCTCAGCTGTCAGCAAGGAGTATACCTAGCTCATTGTGTTGGCTTCTAAATATCATTTTCCACTAAAATGAGTCAAACTTTTTCGGAGAAGTTCTGGGGCAGGGAAACAGAATTTAGCCTTGGTAAGCTTAGGACATCCCATAATTCCAGAAAGAAAAGAAATCCTGCAAGGCTAATAAGGATTTATTGAGAAGTCAACTTGAAATCGTTCCTACTGGCTAAAGTTGGAATAATTTGGGCATTAAAAAGAAAAAAGGGTAAGGAGAAAGACAACTGTTACGTAAAAGAAAGGAAGTAAACATTTATTTCATCTTTTTAAAAGATATTCTTTTTTAGGAAAGACTTCCTCCCCCAAGAATGTTAGGTAAGAAATGTTTAAATTTGAACCCTATAAAGTTGTTGATATTCAACTGTCTTTAATCTACAAAATCTCACGAAGTTCAACCAAATGTGGAATGAAATGAGAAAAACCAGCACGCTGCTTCTCCCAATGAAGCACTTGATTCAGATAAGAATCAGCAGAGAGGCACACCCTAGTGGCTCAGATACTAAGACCATGCCTGGGCAATAAAGCTCAAGGACTTGGGCCTGTGGGCAGGGACCTGGAGGGAACAACTAAAATGATAAACTAAATAAATAAAATACTTCTTCCTCCCCTCTCTTACATCCTGCCTGCTGTCTGCCTGCTTGCCTTTCTTCCTCTAAAATGGAAAGAAAAAAAAAAAAAAGGATTATCAATGCTGATGCTGAAACAACTATGCAAAAAGTTTTGGAGTCAAAAACATTCCCAGGGTGCCAAAAATTCTCCCCTTGGGTTACTTGATGATTCTAAAAGTAAAAATACACCTTTCTGACTCAGTGGTGAGATCTGGCTCTCATCACTTTAACCAAGGGATCACACTTATCTTTGTCAATAGTGAGACCACTACACGTGCTATTTTATTTCTCCTGATGAGATGTGATCTGGAATTCACAGCCTGACCTATGAAGCCATCTAGGCCCCGCCCCCTCCGCCCTGCAAATTAAACTGTGTATCTGTTATTTTCCATTTGCCCTCATAAATTCATTTCGTGCCTTTCACCCTCCTGCTCTGTGGTCCTCTGCCACTCAGGCTCTTTTGTGGTTTGACTTGATTTGATTTGGTGAATGGGGTTTAGGAAGCTCATGCCCTGCCTGGGTGCCATTTTGTCTGTATCCTTTTGTTTCTAACACTCCTGTTGGGAACCTCTCTTCCAAAAAGACAGCCTTGCAGTGCCTTCCCACTGCTTCAAACCCAGGAGGGCGGGGGTGGCATATTCCCACCCATCTTGTCCCCTAGGCCTGTAAATTGTCCTTCAGTTCCCTCCTTCCAGTAAACCCTTTGTATGTGCTGTATGCGTTGGGCAGGGTTTGGATGATTCAGCCTGAATTTAAGAAGGCGTTTATTTTAACAAGACCCCAAGGTCAGATAAACATGTTAAACAACATCTTGCTATAACGAGCAGACAAATTCAGAATTTGGGACCATTTATGAGAAAACAGGTCTAGTGTCTTCAAAGGTCAATTTATTTTTTAAGGAGAACTACTCTTGAGTAAAATAAGCCAAGGAGACAGTTACCAAATGTAATGTAGGAACCCGATTTGCAAAAAACAATTATCATTTTTTGAACAATTGGAACAATTTTAATATAGACTGAATTTTAAGTGATATAATATTCTTACATATGATACAGGTTTTGTGGTTTTTAGGGGAATGCCGTTTTTAAAGAGTGTATGCCGAAGTATTTAATGTGAAGTGTTATGATGACTTCGGCTTTCTTTTAAATGTATAGGAAAACATTTAGAGATAATATAGCAAAGTATTAATCATCGTTAAATCTGAAGAGGACATTGTGCTCACGATTATTCTTGCAAGTCTTCAGGATGTTTGAAATGTTATAATAGTGGGAAATATTAATAAAGAGAGCAAACTACCTAAAAATAATTTATCCTTTTTCCAAATTTCTATATATTTTTTTAACTTATATGCTTGTTTGCTTCTTGCCCCTGCCTTTTCAACCAGATAGTCAGCTCTCTGAAGCAAAGGACTGAACTGTGTACTTATTTTTATACCCCACTGAAGTTTGTATAACAGTTTAATATATTTCAAGTTCCGTATAGCCTCTCTGACAATCATTGATGAAAACACGGGCCAAAGAGAGAGATAGGAGAGGTCTTCTGAGGATCCCAGAAGTTTGTTTACTTCAGAAAAGACATATTTGAGGAATAGACCCTTTCTGTCTCAGGATATTGTTGTGTGAATATGTCATACAACATTAACCCACAATCCCAAAACAAAAAATCTTGATTTTTAGTATTTACTTGTTTCTACTTTGGTGGTGTAAATGGTCTCACGATGACCAAGTTCAAGCTACCCATAGCAAATGGCTAGCAAATTTAGCAAAAGGCTCTTGGGAGCCCAAGGGAGCTGACTCTAACCCACGATAGTTGCTTAGCACCGCTGCAGCCATGTTTGAAAGGAGTAGGCAACATCGTGGGAAGCAGAAGGACAACTGACTAAGTCTTAATGACACCCTGAGCCACAGAATTAACCAGTCTTATAACCAGTCTTATAATCTTCCCACCTCTGGATCTCATATTACATAAGGTTATAAATGTGCTTATTGTTTAAAGGGAGCTGGGCCGGTGTTTGTATGTGGTGAATCTGGGCTGGCTTTACCTTGTACAGATACCTATGGGATTTCATCCAGTGGAGGGAGGATAGGACAACAGCAGCTAAAGTGAGCACTAGATAATGGAAACACTTACTCAATTGATGCTCAGGAAAAGGGGGTGGGGGTCTGGAACCATTCGAGTTAAAACAGGATTCTGACTGGTTGCTGAGAGGAACAGGATAGTGGCTGAGGGCCAGTGGACTGACAGTGCCCTTGCCAAGGAGGCTGAAGTTCAGGGCAAAGTTCCAGTGAGAGCAGGCGCTGGAGCACCAGTCAGGAAGTCAGACAGAAGCCCAAGCCTGGGAAGGGCTGTCCTGCCTGGCACTGCACAGCACATTGCTTTAAGGCAGAGACAAAGAGGAGGCTGGGAGGAAGGGGCGCGTACAGAGAGAAGCAGCAACATAATTCCACAGTTCCAGACTACTCATTCATCAGTGGGGTGAGGAAATGTTCTGCAAGGCTGGGTCAGAAGTTGCTCAGATGCTGACCCATTGAGACTGAAGGTTGGGGCTTTTCCTTAAGTGACGGGGCAGACAAATGCAGAAGGAATCAAATCTTCTCCAGAGATGCTGCAGCACATTTTCTTGGTGACATTAAAGAAATGCACTTTCCATTCCTTCTTAGACCTTGAAAAGCACCATTACTCCCCACTCCACCCGATCGCAGTTTGTCACAATCTCAGGGGTGCTGAAATTTACTGCGGAGACTGATTTTGGTCTTCTGAGAAGTGTCCCATCCTCGCTTGTGTGGGGAAATCTGTTTGCCTGCTTGTGGCAGACACAATTTCATTCTTGTTATAAAATGCCCTTCACTTACAATACAATGTCTCCTGTTACTCATTTACTCCTCTTCCTTCCCTGCCCCCACCCACTCCATCTATCTAATAACCCATCCACCAGCCCATTCTTCTTTAGTCCAGTCTCTTTCATTGAATAACTACCTAGGAAGAGCTTTCAGAAGGGAAGCTGATGTGCCAACAGTATTCTCTGGGGGTTTTTCAGAATATTTCTTTTGCCCTGATTTATCTGGGAAGTCAAAGGGCGGGCCCTTGAATTCCTTTGCATTCTGTTGCTGATGGAAGGTATGGGTAGTAATTTCAATTTATTTTGTGGGGTGAGTTCTGTGACAATATCATTATCAGGGAGTAAGTAAAGATGGGATCACACAGGAAAGGACGTCTTTAAGAGTGACGCTCTCCCAAGTTCATACTTCTGTCTGATCAGTCAAGTCTGGCTTGCTTACAGAGCAACTTTCAATGAAATGAGAAAAGTCAGAGGGTGAATAAAAGGAGTGCTTTTCTTCAATGCAAAGCCTATGATAAACACAGTTAAAGGACACTTCTGAAAAATGAAATGTTTTCAGTTTATGAAATAGATACAAATCAATTTATTCACATGTAATAAACTCTTACAAATCAATAAGGAAAAGATAGACCAACAAAGAGTATAAATGGAAAACCAATAGAAAAAAGGAAATAATGTTTCTTAAAGATATTAAAAGCCAATTAGCTTCATAATATGAGAAATAGAAATTAAATTTACACAGACACCCATGTTCATGCATTAGATTGGCAATGATTAAAAAAATTAGCATTCTGTGTTGATGAGAGTGTGAGGAGACAGGTGCTGTCATCATGACTGGTGGGACAATGAACTGATACAACCTTATAAGAGCTTATTTGGAAATACCCTTCAAAATTATGCATAGCTATAAGCTTGGATGAGGAAAAGTCAGTTCTAGGAATTTACCCTACGGATTTATTCACACATATAGCTAATTACAAATTCACAAAGCAGTACTGTTTGTAATAGCAAATGGTTAGAAACAAATAGATATATACCAAAAGGGAGTAGTTAAGGTAAATCATGGCGTAATAACATAATGAAATATAATTCAGCCATAAAAAATGAGGATATTCTGTATATACACATATTGAAAGATGCCCAAAATATTTTGTTAACTGAAAAAAATTAAGGTGCAGAAAATTGGGTAAGAAAGAGAAAAGGAAGAATACTTATACTAAAATTATAGTATTTGCTTGTGTGTATAAAATATGTCTAGAAGGATATCCAAGAATTGATACTACTTAGTCTGTGGGTGGGGAAGGATTGGGGGGCTTGGGACGTAGGGTGGGAGAGAGAATTTTTTAACCCTCTAGCACTTTTGTTCTTTTTGAGAATATATATTGTCACTTCAAATTAGTACATGAAAATATTTAGTAGAAGGAATGCTCTGACACAGATTAAATCTGAAATGATCTAAATTCATCCAATCTGTAGTGTATCCTCAAATTTTCCTTTCAGTCTCTCATTATTTTCTTTAGTGGCAGTTCACCCTTTGTTTATATACTCTTCCAGGTGCTACACATTTTCTGTCTCTGTTTCTGAACTCAGTTTACCTGTTGACTTCTCCTGCAGTTCCTGCAGTAACTACCCCTCCAGCTGACATCACTATGTAGACTTCTGCTTTATGTGAGAGGCCTGGGGCAATCATCTCACTCCTTGTTCAACATCTCCTCTCCTGGAGAATAGAAAATAAAGCTATGGTTGGGAGAAAAGAAGGAAACCAGCTGTCTTTGCAATGAGACAGGCACTGACAGAGTAGGGTTGGCAACCTGAGTTATGTATGTTGGTACTGATGTAATTTTAAGAGCTGGACTTTAGGAAGGGATACCCATATTCATGGAAGAGCAAGAAAAGTCTACCCTATGTAGAGTGCAGTGGCAGGATTAGAGGTTTAGGTTCAAATTCTTGTTCAGTTACTTACTAGTTATATGACTTCAGGTAAGTTTTCTTCTCTATAAAATGAATTCTATTGTGGTTAATGTAACTGAGATGTCTAATGGTCCACCAAAGTCCACTCCTGTTTTTTTGGGGGGTGTGGTGGTGGTAATAGACATGTACATGGGCACATGGCTAACAATGTATTTACAAAGTCTGTCTTGCTGTTAAATGTGACCAAGAGATCAATTTCTTCCTGGCAGAAGTGCCATGTGACACGTTTGCCTCTGTGACATGAGACTCCTTCGTGTTCTCTCTCCCTCCTATAAGCTAGAATCTAGAGCACCTCAATTTTGACCATGGAGAAAAGGTCAAGACCATATAGATGGCAGAGCAATAGCTTGGGAAGAACTTGGGTCTTGCTGCCCACCTGGGACACTTACCTGTTCACTGTTACAGGAGAGGAAAATGAACTCTGACTTCTTTAAGCACTTATTTAGTGTCAGGTCTCTGTTGTGTCTGCCTAGCTGTACCCTAACCAAATGGTTCAGACTCTTTATATTGCATGTAATAGAATGTCCAAAACAACCTAGGTGAATAAAAATATGGTATTCTTTGACGCCTACATAACAGAAAATGAAAAAGTAGGGGAAACTTTAGGGTTGTTTGATTCAGTATTTGATGACATCATCAAAGAATGGATTGCTTCCTATCCTTTTCTTCTGCCTTATGGTGAAGTCAGCTTCACCTATGTGAAGCTTCACCTTCACATATGGCTGGCTGCCCTGAATGGCTATGGCAATCCCAGGCTTCAGATTAGCAAACTACACTTTCCAGGAGGAGAGCAAGAGAAAGAAAAGAGAGAGTGTGTACAAGAGAATTTATTTTCAACACCCCCAGCAGTTTTCTTATGAATCTGATTTGGGCTTGTACTAAGCTCCAAACACTTTTCCCACCTGGAGCTATAGGCCAGGACAACTTCTCTAGAACATATGGACCATGAAGAGCAGGGGTAGATACCCTCATAGAAATTGGACTGGTCATCCTGCTAAGAGGAACTGGATTTGGGGAAGGCATACCCTGTCAAATCTAGGATGCAGTGATTGTTTTACCGATTAAATAGAATGTGATAATAGGTATAAAAGGCCTAGCACAGTGCTTGGTACTTAGTAGGTAGTCAGTGATTGTGAATTTCTTCTTCCTTCATAGATCTTTTTAGCTGTGCTGCATAGTGGTAAGAGGTTAGAAAAGATTCCCTCTCTGGTTGTCTTGGGGCTGTTTATTTGCAGGACTGGGATATCAGGATTGTGATGTGCACAAAGAAACTACCTCTCAATTTTAAGAGTTCTGTCTCTCATAACAATTGTAGGTGGGAGTGGCTTATGGTTGCTATGACCACCTCATACTCAGAATGAATCAAAGAAGGCTTGCTACTACCCTTTCAAAGGTTCCTTTTGACTCTTGGTCCAAGGTGCTCACTGGTCAGTCAGCTTATAAAGACCCAGTGTGAAATTCCTGAAGGGCATGGCTGCCCAGAGTACAGTCTTAGGTTACGCATGCTGCCTCAGGCAAGATACTGGTTGACAGATGAGTTTAGGACACTTTATAGACTTTTCTGTCTCTGTCCACTTACTAGAAACTATATACTATAAGGAAAAGATTCTGGTCTTGAATCTGAGACCAGATTCAATCACTAGCTGTGTGATCTTGTGGAAATAAATTAGTTATTTGCATCTAGGTTTCCTAATCTATAAAATGGGATCCTAATTCTTGCTCTACTAATTTATAAGGACTGTTGTGAGACTCAAAGAAATGATGTATTTGAGAGCACTTTGTAAATAAAAAAGAATTATTGAATCATGGAAATATTTGACTGGTGCCTAAGTTTCTCCATACCATGGTCCAACCTAACTGGGGCTTGGGAAACAAAACTGGTTGAAAGAGGACAGGCCTGCTGAGATATTTTTGTTCTTAGCAGTAGAAGATAAGGTTTAATGAACACTTATGTATTGATTGCCTGTATGTGTTTATTGTTGGTATTTTATAGTTGTCTTAATCCTTTAATAACCCTGAGATAAATATTATTATGTCAATTTTACAGATGAAGAAATCAAGTCTGAGTGTGGTTAACTAACAGGACCAATGTCACACGTTTAGGAAGTGGTAGACTGGAATCTGAAAGTCAAGTCTATTTAACCACCAAAGCAAGTGAGGCCATCAGCTAACTCAGGCAAGAAAGAAGAGATCCAGGCTGTCGAATCCTAGTTTATAAGGCAAGGAGGCATTCGTTTGGGAGCTTATAATAAACATTTGACTATTCATCCCTCTACTCCACGTATATTTTCTGAGTACCTTTCGTGTAACAGGAGCTGTGAATAATACACTGAATAAAATGCAGTTCCTCAAGGGTTGAAGACACACTGGTGCAGCAGGATAGCTTGTTAGACATCTCATTTACTCTCGGTTCAGTCCTCTTAGGAAAACTGCCCTTGTTGCTTGGCCAGTATTAAAGCTTTAAACATGTTGTTTTGCAGAAATGACCCACTTGCACTGTTCTGCCGGAGAAGGCTCAAGTCCACAGCAACCGAAAGCCGTATTAGCCAATGATTTTGTCTCAGAGGCAACTGCACAATGGCTTCGAAATAGTAATAACTGCCTATTGATCTGGGGATGATCTTATTGTCTGGCAATGGTTCTGAAGACAGTGGAGTTTTAAGAAGCTATTCAATAAGAGTGACAGAAGGGAACTATTTTTAATTTGTTTCTGAATGACACTCAAAGTGAGAATCTAATTCAGAGCCCATAAAGGTCTAAAAGAACTTCTGAGATTAACTCAAAGTCCTTAAAGCTGAAGAGACTGAGTTCTAGAACAGTACAGAAAACTAAAGGTGTGGCTCACACATAAGTGGAGTGTTGTTGGCTTTTGGAGATCCTGAGTAAGCTGGGTGAGACCTAAAATAAAATAACCACAGAAATGATATTTTTGAATATTAAAAAAGGAGGTTATCCCCCCGCCCCTTTTTTTTTTGACCAGGTATCCTTCAAATAAGCAACCTAGCCTGAAAAATTCTACAATTTTATCTGCCCACACCAATATCATTTGATGAAAGTTTCCTTTCAGGAGGAGAACCATACTTTGTTAAGCTTCTACAAAAAGCAAGGCATGCTACCTATTTTGCTCATTTAACACTCACCACAATCTTGTGATTTAACTTGTGTTTTCATCACCTTATAAAGTTCTTTTCCTTACTCAGACTCATTTGATTCATTAAACAAATATTAAGTGCCTACTATGTGCCAGGCATAGTTTAGGTCCTATGAATCTCACAGTGAATAAAACTTACAATACCCCCACACCGCTGCAGCTTTTATTTTAGTGGATGTAACTAAACAAGTAAACAAGCAAAAATATAATGTACCAGGCTTTGGAGAGCAGTGTTATGGAGAATGTAATGGGATAAAGTGGGTAGGAATACAAGGTGGCAAGGGTAGATAGATTTTGTGAACTATAGTTTATACAGGACGGTCAATATGCTAGTTATATATAACTAAGTAAGAAAGTATCCAAAAATGTAGTGTTTTAAAGCAACATTTATTATCTTATAGTTTCTTTGGTTCATTAAGTTGGGTATGGCTGACCTGGTGTCTCTGCTTTGAAGTCTCTAGGAGGACGCATTCAGTGTGTGGGCTGGAATTCAGTGTGTGGCAGTATTTGACCCATTACAGGTTATTAGATTGAGGATCTCAGTTCCTTGCTGGCTAATGGCTGTGAAGCTGCCTCAGTCTCTGTCATGTGAACCTGTCTCCACAGAGCAGTTTGCAATATGGCATTGACCTCTCAGAGTGAGTGGGCAAGTGAGAGAATGATAGAATGTGTCCAAGATGGAAGCCACAGAGTTTTTGTTTTGTAATCTCACAAGTGATATCCCATCACCAATGTCTGATTCTATTTGCCAAAGGCAAGGTTAGTAAATTTAGCCCACATTCAAATGTCATGGATTTTGAAAAAGGAAGTATAGTGAGGGGTTTTGTACATGTTATTATATGCCCATTAAACATTCAAATGGAGATGATGAATTGGCAAGTGGATGTGTAAGTGTGGAGCCCAGGACACACATTAGGGAATCCCAGCATCAATGGAGCGTTAAACCAGTAGATTGGATGAAAATACGGAAGAAATGGGTCTATACTAAGAAGTGAAAAGGCCTGTAGATTGAAACCCTGGGGCACTCATGGTTTAGAAATGTAAAAAATCAGGTCAGCAAAGGAGACTGAGAAAGAGGAACTGGGAAGGGAAAAGGGGAACCAGGAGAGATGAGTGTCCTGAAAACAAAATGAAGGAAGTGTTTCAAAGGGGAGTATACTCAATCGTGTTAAATATTGTCAATAGCTTAAGCAAGACGAGGGTGGAGAATTGGCCATGGATTTAGGAACATGATGGTCATTAGTGGTCTTGATGAGAGTGTATTAGTGCAGAATAAAAGGAGAACAAATGTGGAAGGTGAGAAATTGGTGTCTTTTGACACTGACTCACCTGTAGCAAACTTGCCTGTGATGTGTATTAAAAGGCATAGACTTGGGACTCCATTCCAGAATCTTAGGGATTGGCACCCTGTGATGTTCATTTTAGCAAGTCTTACAGAGGATTTTGAGGCACATTAAAATTTTGAGACCCAATATCCTGCTCTCTCCATTTTATCTTACGTCTAGGAAAGTGACTTAGAAATTTAAAATATTATGTCTTGTTTGTGCAATTCAGGTGAACATTTTGTGGGTTATCATTTGTCCTCAAGACATTCCTTTATTTCCCTTTAGCTTTTTCATTTTCGGGTTTTTAAGAAAACTTGGACAACCTCAAATGAGAGCAAAGACAAATGCATCTCCTTTCCATGATAGATCTTAGGAAACTCACAAAGTTTAAAATCCCTAGAATCAGCATGTTAGCTTTCTGAGGGTTCTAGAAAAATAAGACAAGCTTTAGGAAGATGACAGTAGTTCATGGCTCACATTAGTACTTCATTTATTATTGCAGTTAGCTGAAAGACTGGGGCCCTGGGTCCTCATCACTAGAGCAAAGGTTACACTGTTCAGCAGCATCTGGTGAGTGTTCTTTTCTGCCCTGATTGGTCGACCAGACTTTGTCTCTAGGACTAGATATGAATCAGGATGAAAAGTGCAGTGTGGGAGGAGCAGAGTCAGCAGCAATTTAAACACCTATCTCCCTGCACAGAAGGGCCTCACAGAACTGAGGATTTGGGTAGAAGCCTAACTTGATAGTTCTTCTCTCCTCAATTCCTCTTTCTTTTCTTACAGCCATCTCCCAAAGCCTACACAGGCTTCTGACAAAGTGCCCTCCTTTTGGAATTTCCATCCTGCTTTCAAGATAAATTTTTACCCGGTTGGACCTTTGCCATTTTTGTTAACTTCGGAATCTTGATACCATGGAAATTTTTGCACTTAGGCATTTCAGCTCCAGAAGGAAGTGGGATGTGGTGGGATCTAATCTCCTTACTGAAGTTTCCAATTCCAATCTTCCCTGAATGAGGGTCACTACTGATTTCCTACCTCACTTGCTGAAGAAGCGAGAGATCATTGCCAGCTTTTCTCTTAGAAGTAGCCCAACATAGCTAAGAGAGGTATAGAGAGAGCATATCCCAGTTACTGTTATATGTGTTTATGTGGCCAAGGCAATTTAAAATATGGAAGAGACTAATGAAAAACATTATGTAAATGGTGCTGGTCTTGGGTGTGTGTTTCAATTAAGTTCCCAGAAATGACTGAAATAGGTCCAAACAGTGGTATAATCCTGGTAAAACCCGGCAGACTCAGCAGATCCTAGTAAACATTAATAGTCCTCTAAGCTAAAATCGCATCTCTGAAAAAAGTTGGGGGAGCTGAAGGGTAGAGAGGATTATTGATCAACTTGCCATGTTCTATGAAGACCAAAGGGCCAAGATCATAAAAACTCCAATGCTAGAAGACAAACGAGGCAAGACAGAGACAAAAATCAAGGCTGTCTCCATGAGAAGGCTGCCCTCCAAGCAGAATACCCAACTTAAACCCTCCTTCATGGAAACGCAGTCCCAGCATGCAAGCAATGAATGGTACATCTGACAAGGTAATGCACATGTGTGCAAAATTTGTGAGAGTGAACATATCTAGAAAGGAATTCTGAATCATCTCTACATTAACTTTCTTACCTCAATTTTGGTGCCATTTCCTTTATTCATGATAGTTGTGTCTCTCCCATTGGGAAAATCTCCAGGAAGACCTGTGGTCTTTGAGACTGTTTTTATTGGTGTATGATTTCCTAGCTGATGGTTTAGTGGGTAGTTGCAATATTAATTGCACTTTCTTTACATATTTGTACCAAGTGCCTCTTTAACTCAAAATACAAACTTATGCAAAACAATGTGCAAAGTTAAAGCTTAAAAGGGACTAACAGGACCAGAACACTGGTTCTAATTAGTGGAAATACTTTGAAGATTGGGCTGATTCCTTTGCCCAATAATCACTTTGCGTGTGTGTGATTGTGTGTGTGTGTGATTGTGCGTGTGCACGTGTTTAATTCAAATGAAGTGAAGTTAATTTCTTTTAGTAATATATGCAGATTAAAAACAAAATTCTAAGCTTTTTTCGTTCTTGGTTGAGGAGATTTGTCAAGTGTTTTCCAAATGTACTTCTTTCTCTTAAAAGATACAGCATTAACACTAAACAGACAGTAATTGTTGCATAATTAATGCATAGCAGGTGGATCCGGCAATTTCAGTTTGGAATCTCTGCTCCATAATCCTAACTGCCTTGCCCTGTCATACTCCCACCACATCTCCCATCATGCCTGAGAACCTCCCCCGACACATATAAATAGCACAGTGGACACAATTTAATTTGTCTTAAGGGCAGCTTTTAAATTAACTACAAGGGGGGAAGACAGGCACTCTCAGCTAAATACATGTGCGTGCATATGAAAAAACACATAAATTTGTTTTCCTCAAACCTCATGCTCCATGTTCTTTATTACTTGTTCAGTTCAATACACCTTCCCTAACATTCTACATCCCCATCTAACACCTGCTTGTTAATTTCATTCAATTTTCAGCTAGTCTTTTAGCAAATAGACAACCCACTCAAATGATATAAAAGGGCTTTTCTTTTTCTTTTTCCTCTGGTTCTTTTACTAACAGTAGTCACTTACCTACCACATGCTTTTCATGATACTGGTTCCCATCCTTTTTTTAACTCCTCTTGTGTAATCACTCAATGTCGAATTTCCTTTGTTTGGTACACACAATACTGCAAGCTGGGGTTGGGATGGTATGGAATGAATACCTGAAGGCACTGCTTCCTGCTCCCTGGGAAGTGTCCCTTCACTTGCGTGCAGTGATGGTGGGTGTCTTATCCTGCTCTTTCAGATATGGTTGGTCTTCTGTTCCTACTAGGTTAAGTCACTGATCGAAGGGCTACCTGTTGTTGATTCATCTTTATTTTTCTTAAGTTTTCTTCTTTTCTATCTCCTCCTAACGCCTTTTTAAAATTATAAGGGACAAATAAAAGGTCTGCTTTTGCTGATAAAAAGCATTCAAATCTTTGACAACTCATGTAACTTCTCTAACCCTCAATTTTCTCATCTGTTAAAAAAGAGAATAAAATTAAATCAATTCTAATGTTTTGTCACCACTGATGTTCTCTGAGTCAGGAGGTTAAATGGCTAAGGAGAAAGATCAAGGCTGACTCAGAGCGGGTCCTCACACAGCAGCACAGTAAGAGAAATGCCTGCTCAAAACAGCTGCTTTTTACTGAGCAACTACTGTATTTTGGGTGCTGTCGGATCCTCACACAGTGTTTATTTCATTTCCATAGCAACTCTTGGAGGTAGACATTATTATTACTAAACTTGCTTAACAGCACAAGGTGCTAAGACTCAGAATGTTTCAGTAGCTCTTTCAAGACAGGTAATTGGCACAGCCGCAGTTTGACCACCAAGCACAAATTGTTACCTTCTGCTATCCTATTTCCCAATTCACTTGCTGTTTGACATGGCCTGCCAATCTCCAAAGGCCAGTTCACAGCTTCCATCTTGAAATCAGAATGTCTGGGATCCATTAATAGAACAGTCACATGGGAAGATGCACATGCTTTGGTATTTGTTAATGAGACTAATTGGTTAACTGGTCCATATGACTTCTGAGGTCCTCTGGTGCCCTCAGAAGAGGGAAGAGAGATAATAAGTTACACCATCAGCTTTAATGGACTGCCCATCTGTATTGCTCATGAAGATCACTGTATAAAGCGTAGCTCCTAGGCTTAGTTGATTACAACAAAGAGGAATAGTTGCTCTCCATTGCAGCTGTTCTTGTTATCTTTATGGGCCTTTTATACTATCAGTCAAACTAATCTGTCTTGACTGCTCCTTGGTCCCATGTCACCAGAAGGTAGTTTATCATGCTCCTGATTGGGTAGAATGGGAATCCTGCATAGGTGAGGAAGGGTGAGTGCTTGTTAATAATTCCTATGGAATTGTCACTGATTGCAGCCCTAAGGGCTCAGCTCACTCTAACTCTTCTGTAGGTGCCCTTCAGTGGACCAAAGGGCATAACAGCATCTCCACTAATGCCCAGGGCTCCCCAGTCAAATGGCATGGTGGGAACTCTCTCCCCCTGCTCCCCAAACACCTTGGGACCCTGCTCATGAGGAATTGTGGAAGTTGTCAGTAGCACTGGGGCCGCTAAACACATGGGTTGGACAGCGCCAGAATAGCCTCAAAACCTGCACATTAAGCGGCACAAAAAATGCCACGTACTTTACACACGCCTGTTTAAAATTGAGTTTTACTCTGCTAATAGGACCTTCAAAAATTAATTAGAAAAATTCAACTGTTAGCTGCCCCAAATGTAGACAGTATACTTGTGTCAACTCCTTGGTCCAGTTTGATGACAGCACTGAGTCCATTTACATTTCAAAAGCACACACAGGCGTATGGCTTCCAGTGCATATGTCCTGATACTGCGAGGACTCTGCCTCTCTGTATACTGTCCATCGAGTGCTCTCAAAAATATTACGCTGCTCTAAGTGCTTCATCGGGCTCCTTGTTGCAGCCATTATGGGCATCATTAGTGCTCCTTGTTGCAGCCATTATGGGCATCATTAGTGTCACTGCCACGGCTGCAGTGGCTGGAGTCGCCCTACATCAAGGAATTCAAACTATGCATTTTGTCAACAGTAGCATGCTAATGAGAGTATTTTGTGGAATTCTCAGAAACATATTGATAGCCAATTTGTGGCCAAGGTGGCAGACAAGCTGTCTTCCTCATTGGAGACCAACTCACTAGTGTGCAACATCTGATGAGACTTACATGTGACTGGAATTATACTCAGTTCTGTGTCACCCCACACAATTATAATGCAACTCAACATGCTTGAGACTGGGTGAGAAAGCATCTTATGGGACAGGAGAATCTTACTTTGGATGTGCAGTGACGACAACAGCAAATCACAGAGACTTTTAGTCACTACTCGAAGGTGATTACTGAGACTAATTTAATGGATGGCATTGTAGATGATCTTGCAACCCTCAACCCCCTGCAACATTTGAAGCTGATAGCTGATACCCTGATTGCTATTTGACTTGTGTTCATCTTGCTTTTGTTATTGTTCTGTATAGTCTGGAGAATCAGCCACAAAAACCCGAGCCTCCACCCAGATGAAGATGGCCATGCTTACCTGTTGTCACGATTCGAGCTGCAAAACAAAGATGGGGAGCTGTTGGGGCAGAAAACAGAGCACGGTCAGAACTGGAGCTGGCGGAACGTCAAGGACACCAGACCTGGAGCATCGGGCGAAGGCCGCTGTGTGAAAACACCGGGACAGTGTATCTGTGACTGTTCACCTGCCAAAATAAGACAGATATAGTTATTTCATTAGAGAACAAAGTCTGTATAAGCAATCCAATGTAGCTATAAACTTGCTTGCATAAGCTGCTTGAAGCAATGCTGTGTATGAACTAAATAAATAGGTGGAGAGCAGGATGATCAGGGCCTTCAGTCTGAGAGAGAGAGACTGTTGGTCTCCTGATCCCCATCGCCTTTTCTATCCTCTCACTCTCTCGAGTTTCTTGTCTCCTGCGGTGCCCGCTCGCTCACCCGATCCCAGGATTAGAGCCCGGCACCCACCCACATCTCTGACGCTGATTGCTCTGGTTTTCCCCAAGAGGGTACCCTGCTTGTGTGGGTGGTTCCTCCGTGGCATGGAACACTCAATGGACCACCTGCTGTCATTACATGCCCCCTGGAGTCCATGCTATACCCTCCATTTATCCCTGCTGCTTGTGCCTTGGGCTTGCTGACTACATCCTGAGTATAGTTTGCGTGCTCAGAAGTTACCACATCAACTTGACACAAAATTGTAAAATAACTCTGTAAAGCACTGTGCACCAAAATGGGTATGAGTATACAACTCAGGTGGAAAGAGATAACATATTTCTTTTGTTAACAGATTTATTGAAATATAATTTGCATACCATGCAATTAATTTAAAGCATACAATTAAATGTTTTTTGGGGGATAGTCAGAGTTGTACTATCATCAGTATAATCAATTTTTGAATATTTTCATCACCCACCCCCTAAAAACATACCCCCTTATTTCTCCTTGCCTTAGGCAACCATTAACCTACGCCTATCTATAGACTTGACTATTCTGGACATTTCTATGAGTGAACTCAGATAATATGTGACTTTTTATGGCTGGCTTCTTTGATTTAAGTGCCTAAGATTCATCCATGTTAAAGCCTGTATTAGTCTTCATTATTATTGCCAAATAATATTTGCATTTCTGCATTTTAACTCAATAGTTAATCTTGACTCTGCCTCCGTTCTAAAGAGCTCGTGAGAAAATTGACTTGTCATTCTCATCTGAGGTTGTATCCAGTTTCCAGGCGCTCAAGCATATTTGAGACATCTCAGAGGCCCAGGGAGGCATCGGCCAGCTGGTCACATGGGTTTCTGCTCGAGTGCCACGGACTCTATCTTGGTGGTCCCTCAAGGGATCTTTGTACCAGCTTTGAGCACTGGAACTGTTGCTGGAATAGGAAGTTTGGGCTGATGTTCTTTCTCTTGGTCACCAGTGGCCAGATCTCCTGAGGTCCTGATAACAGCATAGTAGCCAGGACCCAGGGGTCTCTAAATTTTGACTCCCTCCCAAAGTCAGACAGACTTTTGATTTCTATAGAGGATACTTCTCCCTAGATCTAATGGGATCTTTCTTGATGGTCTAGGGTTTTGAAAACTGGAGTCAGGAATTCCAACAAGTTGAATGTTCCTTTATGCCAGAGCCTGGTACTCATATGTTGGGCATCTTGGAAGGGAAACACTGAAGAAGAAAACAAATTAATCTAAAAAAAAGATCTTGTGTCAGAGTTTGTTTCTCATTGTTTGAATCTCTGCAACCAGATACATTTGAACATGTTATCCCATTGTGCCTTTTCTTATTCCCCGGTCCGGTCTGCAAGCTCCATTTTATGTCATTAGCCCACCTGCCATTGGCCACAGGTTGCTTTTAAACTCCTACAAGTCACTATTGCTCTGAGAATGTATTAGCAGAAAACTGATTTCTGCTGCTTGAATTTTCACTTTGTGTAATGGAACACGCTTGTGGTAGAATAAAAATCTATGTTATTAGAAACGTAGGGTTGCATTTCTGTTGTATACTTTCTATTTCTATTATGCATTTCCATTGTATATATTAATTGTAATGATCTCAGGATTCCTTTACAGTCTTCAAATTATTGTGGATCCCAAAGAGTTTTTGCCTATTTGAATTTTATCTAGGGGTATTAACCACACTGGAAATCAAAACTGAGACATTTGAAAAATTGTTAATTCTCTTGAAAATAAGAATAGACTCACAGGTAACATAGGTAACAATTTTTTTAAAAAAATATTGTTTTCCAAAAACCCATAAATTAGTAGTATCGCATGGTTTTATATATATTTTTTGAAAATCTTTTGAATGTCTGACATAATGACAGCTGGATTCTTACATCAATTTCTGCATCCAATCTGGTATATATAGAGTTTGTTGAAATATATAAGAAAACTGGCATCACAGAAATAAGTAGCAGGAAAATGGAAGGATATTTTAATAGTCTTTTTGGATAATTATAGCTAATACCTCAAACCTAAACAAGAGATAGTTGTTTAAATACTATTTGGCAACAATTACTGCCAGACTTTTTTTAAGTGACAAACTCACTTTGTAAATTTTCTGGAAAATATCTGCTGAATATCTAAATCTGACTAAGTTGTTCGTTTGAGTAAAAATAATGTTTCATGGAAAAAAGTGGCTTGTTCACCTTGCAACTCAAACAACGAGATTTTTCCTGGTGACAAGTGCATTGCTTCAGAATGGAGTGAGGTACTTGAGTGTTGTCCCAGAGACTAGCACTGAAGTGTTGCGATTGAAGGAGATCAGCAATTGAAAATGCTTCATCAAGCACATTCCTTAGTAAAACTGTCTCCCCTGAAACCCTCGCCCCGCCCACCCCACCCGTGAGTTTGTGATGAAGGTGGTGATGACTAGGTAGAGTTTGGCACAGCTCTATGGTACTGACTCACTGCTTTGCACCATCAACCTAAATGTCTACATAGTGGAAAAGTGAAATCACGTTTTAAACACTTCTATGAAAGTAGTTTTGATTGAAGGATCCCCGGAGAGGGTCCCTAGGACTTGGCTGACCACACCTGGAGAAACGAAAGGACTCAAGGGAAGAGAGTATTCCCTGCGTTCTGAGTGCTCCTTCTTGCTGCCTGGGACCTGTGTTCTGTGTGCGTCCTGATGTCTTCCTGCACCTCCTGGCTGTCCTCCTCTCCTGTCCTGCTGTCCACGACACAACACAAATGGCTTTGGAGCCCCAGGCATCGAGATTTCCTACTTTCTCTGCTACTGGCCCTGTGGTAGTGCGAGGAGGGGTGCTGATGTAAGAACTCTTTCCCCAACTCTAAGAACTTACTCGTGGTATAACTTAACTAGCATGACCCTATAAAATCTCCAAATTATAGAATAAACTAGAAATAGAACTGACCTGAAATGCATATCTTTCTCCTGGTGGTTTTGAAAGCATCTGTCCCCTAAAAAGTCTGTATTGACTTTCCTGAACATTTTTCATGTACACTTTATTTTCACTGGATTGTAACTGAAGTCTTTGGGAAAAAAAAAACAACAACCCTAACTTTCTGTGCTGTCCATAGGAATAATCTGAAAGACAGCCTTTCCTTAGCGCGACCACATGAAAATGGATCTGGAATCTTTGAACTGTGACTTTATTGGACTCCCTTCCAAACTCCTGAGAGCTTGTTTTATATAAAAATATGATACCTGGAAGCTTGTCCCAAGGGTCTAATTCCTTATTACGTTACTATAACTAGGTTAAAGAGTATATGCGGGAAGAAAAAAATATTTACCTATGACAGAAGATAATTAATAGGATTAAATACATTTAGTTATTTCTGTGTCAAATATGTTGGAACAAGCTTTTATTTAAAGCTGAAATTTTGTTTTGCTCTTGGAGATTTTAGACAAGAAATTATATGCTTTCAGAATCACAAGCTTTAGTACATTTCTTAAGAGTTCAAGACAGCATGTGCTGGTTGAAAAGCATCTATCCATTTATTAAAAACAATATTAAATGCCTACTCTGTGTTGAACATTGTTCTAGATATAGAAATGGGTCAGTAAAGAAGACAGACACAATTCCTACCCTCATGAAGCTTATAATCTATAAGGGAAAAGAAAAAAATAAAAATAATGAAATAAGCAAGATAATTTAAGCTAATGATGAGTCTGTGAAAGAAATAACACAGGGCATTGGAATAATAAATGACAGGACAGGTAGGATGATCAGAGAAGGCCTTCCTCGGGAGGTGCCATTTGAACTGAGACCCAAATGGTGAGGAGGAGCCAAGCACAGAAAGAGCCAGGTAGATGAGCATTGGCAGCAGAACACACAGCAAGTGTGGAGGCATTGAGTGGAGAGTACATTTGGTAGTTTGAGAAAAAAGTGAAGGTCGTCCAGTTTGAGTGAGCAAAGAGGAGAAGGGGATGAGATGATGTCAGATTATGTGGGGTCCTGGAAGCCATGGGCAGGCATCTGAATTTTACTGTAAGTAAAATGGGAACTAATCGAAAGATTTTAAAATAAGGAGTGATATGACTTGATACGTGTTTTGGAATGGCCATTGTGTGTGTCATATGGAAGACAGATTGTTAGCAAGGCAAGATCATGGCAGGAACAGCAATTGTCAGACTGTGATGATGGGTGACTTGGATGGTGAAAGTATAGAGAAGATGATGGGTTGGAAGCTATCATTTACAGGTAGAATCAATAGGGAGGCATCAAGCATGTACCCAGATTTATTTATTTGTTTATTCATGCTTGAGCATTTTGATGAACGGTGAGGGAAGAAACTGAGATGTGAGGGATTGGGAAAGGAACAGTTTTGGAAACGGTTGATGAGAGGTCTTCAGGTTCTCTCTGAAGACAGAAATCATAATTTTCTTTTGGACGTTTTGTCGGGTAGGATTGTGTTCAGGAACAAAAATGTGACAAACTCTATCTGAAACAACAAAGTTGTTTCACGAATGAATCAATGGATTGCTTTTCCACACAAGCTTTGCAAAGAGATCTAGCCAGTCTGGTAGCACATGAACACTGCTGAGCTTGCAGGCAGGGCCCCTCTTCTCTTGGGGTTCTACCATGTCTTTCATTCTCATGGATGTGACAGGAGTGCTGCAGCTCCAGGCACCCAGTCAGCTCCCCAGACAGCAGAAAGGAAGAAGGGGTAGGACCCGTGACAGGAAAGAAAAACCTTTTTTTCTGAAATCCCCAGCAGACCTTCACTTTTATCTCATTGACCAAAATTATGTCATATTATCATTTCTAGCTGCAAAGGAGGCCGAACTTTTAGCAGGGCAAATTGGCTCATGAGTGAAAATGGGGCATTTTAATAAGAAGTAAGGTATGAATGAGTATTACAGAGACAGGTAACGAGCAGTGACACCAGGGGCACATTAAATACCTGTTGACCATTCAGATGGAAAATTCAAATACAGTTGGAACTATAACCCTGAATTCAGCGGAAGGGCAGAGCTAATGACAGCAGTTTGTGGGTCATGGGTGGATAGATCATATTTAAAGCTAAGAGAGCAGATGGGATCAACTAGGAAGACTATAGTTGGAAACCTGGCCTTTTATATTTATTACAGTGACCTGCTTTAATTAATTTTATTCAACAAAAATATAATATACACTTCCCGTGTGTCAGGAACTATTTCAGACCCTTAGGACATAAAGATAAAAATGTGTCTCCTACTTAGAGATAGGTGCACCCTGGTGCAGTAGTAGTTAGGTCAGTCGCCTCCAAAGGAGCAAGACACATACTCCTGAGTTCAAGACCCAGGTCCAAGGGAAAACAGTGTGAACAACTAAATAAAAATAAAGACGCTTTCTACTTCTTTCTCTTCCTGCCTGCCTGCCTACTTGCCTTCATTCCTGCCTGCACCTTTCCTTTGAAAACAAATCTTCAAGGTAGAACAAAAGTAAAACAAATCCACTTTATTCAATAATTTACTAGAACATATAAGAAAAATTCATTCATTCTAAAAGATTTGTAGTAGTGTATCTGAGTTATTACAGTATCTCTGCTGCTGACTCATTCTGTAGTGAGAATTTAAGCAGTTTACCTTGAGTAATTCAAATCACGTGGTTAGGTATGTGTATTTGTATATTTTAATTTGGAAATGTATTAAGAAAACCCCAAGTTTTTTAATATGATTAATTGCTTATTAGTAGTATACTTGCTTAACACAATGCATTATGGAGTCTTAAATTAATGAGGACATTTTGACTGGTACAATCAGGGAATTATTTGTCAGGTGGCCCTGGTTTAGACTGGGGATGAATAATGGTTTATTGACTTAATTGCTACTTACAATTTCACTTGAAAATCTCATGGGTGTTTCAAACTTATGTCCTGAACTTTTTTTTTGTCTTACCAATCTTTCATTTCTTCATATTTTTCTGCATTTCCTTTGACATGCGTGGCACTACTATTCTTTTGCTCAAACTAGAATTCTAGGTATCATTTTAGACATCCATTTATTTCACTTCACTCTATCAGTACACTTACAGATTTTACTTACCAAACACTTTTTTAAAAAAGGAAAGGTGCAGTCAGGAATGAAGGCAGACAGGAAGGGAGAGAGAGAGAGAGGAGGAAGAAGCACTTTATTATTTATTTTTACTTAGTTGTTCACACTTGTTATTTTCCTGCCAGGCCAGGACTCAAACTCAGGGGTATATGGCTTGCTCCTTTAGAGACGCATGATCAATCCACTATTCTACCAGGGCGCACCTCAAAAACTTTTGAATCTTTCTATGTCCGGCATCCTAGACATCATCATTTTACAAACACTTTGAGTCATGCTCCCTTAAAAGTCATCTGTAGCAAGAGTAATTTTGCTAACTCAACTGTCCAATTCATTATTTTGATTAAAACCTGGCGAAATCTCTCCCAGCCTGCTGAAAAAACAATAGTGGTGAAAAAAGAGCAAATCACATCCAGTCCCGTAATCTGCTCCTTGTGATTTTTTCTCAGTCTCTTTCTTCTGGAACATCTTACTTCGTATGGATAACTACTCATCTTTAACCCTCACCTCAGGGACCTTCCTTGATTTCCAGGCTGAGATAAATACTTCTTTTTTGAGCTCCACATACAGTGTGCAATACACACACACACACACACACACACACACACACACACACACACCACACACAAGCATAATCTATTTATGTCTTTTTCCCCTACTGGGGACATAAAGACTGAGAAACCATATTGAATTGATAACGAGGATCATGATGACAATTATGATGATGATAGCTATGTCTGTTATACTTACTAGGTGCCAGGATTTGTATATGAATTATCTTATTGAATATTCGTAAAACTCCTGAGAGGTAGGTAGTATTAGGGTCCTCATTTTGCAGGTAAAGAAGCTAGTGTTTAGGGAAGGAGGAAGAACTTGCCTGAGGCTATACAGTTAGTGAATGAAAAGCCAGGGTGCAAATTTAGACAGAGGACTCCTGAAACTCTGCATTTTGCCACTGTATCTGCAAGACCAGAATGACACATTGTAGTGGATACTCAGTAAATGCTTGTTGGTCTAAATTCAATTGTATGTGTGTAGGGAGTGTGTGTGTGTGTCCCACACACATTCAAAAACTACTAGCACCAAGCAAGTTGGACCCAATATAGAAAAGAAAAACATTTGCAGTTAAATTTAATTTCTGGGAAAACCGGTCATGGAAAGGGAGGCATAGAAGGCACAGCCAGCTTATGAACCAAATTATCATCAGCGTGCTTGTTGTCTTAGACATATGTTCCGGGGGTGGCCAACCCCTGTTTTGCATCTGTGTTAGTCTTTGCAGAATAAAAAGCAAATTAGTATTTAATAGGGACTATTAATCTTGTCACTTAATTGAGTAATATCAAATAAATCTTTTCATTCAAAACCCAATGGGGAATGCTAGTTAGAAAAGAGTGGGGAATATTCAATTTCAAAAATATTTTCATGCACAAAGAATGCATGTGTGCTGGAGAGAGATGATGACTATTCAATGAAATTTAGTGAGTGTGAATTAAGTACTTCTCCTGGGCCAAGAATTGTTGACAACAGCTTTTGAAAGTTTCAGAGTATGTTTATAGTAGTTTCTGCATTTCAGAATTTTACTACGTGGCTTGGAACTATCTGAAATATCTTGTACTAGGTTTTTAAGTTGATAATTTTTTAATAAGGAAAAGTTCAAATATATTATTTTCATATTCTATGAGGATCGAAAGTCATCATAACTATAATTGGAAATACCAGTAAGAAATATGTGGGGTCAGGACCTTTGTAAGCCTTTTCTTTGTTTCTTAATTAATTTTTGCAGATAATAGAAACATTAAAATCAGAGTATTAGCTTATGAATGATTAAAACAAAGGATTGGGAATGCCCATTATATATAGATATATATATAACATATATATTATACATATTTGCAAATACGTAGTTGAAAGTGAATCCATTCAATAGTTGATGGACTTTTCTTCAGCTAATATATATATGTATATATATTTAATTTTTGTTCATTTATTTTATGCTAGATCAAGTTAGCCATTGTTTAGAATGCATGCCTTTTTATTCCAAATAAAACTATAAACAGGAATACTTACAAACGACTTTTTTTCTGTTTAATATGTGCTGTGTTACTTTGGATACATTATTTAATGTCAGAATTCTTTCATTGTAAAGGAAATGTTGTCCTATTCTCTATTCCTTTTTTCTGAGAATTGACTAGACATTTATTGTCTTATACTCACTCCATTGTAGCCTGGAATTTTACTGGAGTTCTCGCTATGGGCACATTCTCCAGACACAGCGTTTTTCATGAAAATCTGTTAATTTATCTGAGACTGTGCACTGACACCATCAGAGTCAATTCGATGGTCTTATTTTTCAGTCTTAGCTATTGTTGGGGTGATGTGCTAAAGCTTGTGTGAAGGAAGAGTCCAGAAAAATACCTGCTGTGAGTACTAGCAAGTGAGCTAGCCAGCCAGGTGACTGGGTTTCCTTTTTCTTGTGAGACCATAACATGAGACAACAGACCTGAGTGTCTGCATGTGTGAGGTTGGGTGAGGGAGGTGTCTGTGCTTATGGGGAAGAGAGAAAGTAGTTTTGACTGTTTTTTGTTAGGTAAATGTTGTAGACTTTGAAACCTACATTTGAATAATTGTTTCAGGTGAGTTAAATAAAATTCATCGCCTCAATATTTTTCTTGTTTCTATTCACTAATGAACACAGAATTTTCTAAAAGATTTGTTTGACAGAGTGAGATATAAAATTCGGGCTAGAATTATAAGTTACTAGTTCCTTTTTGTTCTGCTTTCAAATTATTATTAGGCCCTGGGCCTCTAATCCAAGGTAATCTGCAAGGCAGCTTTAATATTTTCACAGAAGTCATTGATCTCTGCTCTTTTTTGGTCCTCCCTATCTTGTTAGTCAATGTCTTTGTGGTGACCCAGCTCCATTTCCTGTTCAAACTGCATAAACTATTCATTTAATTCAACATCTAACTTTTGATCCTATTTGAAAACATAGTTGAAAGTGATTCCATTCAATAGTTGATGCATATTTCTTCAGCTAAGCATTGTTGGATACTTTCATTATTAACTTTGCTGAAGGAGAAAAAGGTCTTTAAAGCTCTTACTTATGATTTTATGGGTCTGATAAGGAGGCTTATTAGGCAGAAGTCTAATGTGACTGACCCAATGATCATTTCCAGATTTTTCTACCCTTACCTGTCTCTGCAACAGAGAATGGCACAACTAAATATTCACTGTTCTAATTTTTCCAGAAGCAAGGAGTGGCTTTGTGACAAGGTTCTGACCAATTGGGCATAAAATGGAAATCTACTGAGGAGAGTTTTGGAAAGGACTTTTTATTTCCTGCCAAAAGATGCCAGAAACTGCTAGCACGATTTCTTCCGCTTGTGGTCTTGAACATGGTTACACTGTCTGCATTACAGCAATCATCTTGTGACTTCGAGACCACCAATCAATCTATCAGAAATGGCAGAGCGGAAGTCTAGAGGAAAGCTTGGATTTATTATATCATGGAGCCCCCACATTTTACAGGCCTATTTCCCTCTAGATATTGCACATAACGAAAAAATCCCTATGCAGCATTTTAAGACATGACTGCACATTCTTTCACACTTCCTGCATCAAAAGAGAGTCTATAATCATCCTTCTTTTCAATATAGACCAGCCTTCATGACTAGTTTCTAACAAACAGAAAGCAGTAAGTTCTTTGGGCTAAGTCGTAAAAGGTGATATAGTTTCTTCCTTGTCATCTCTCTGTCTACCATGCAACTTGGGAGCCTGGAGCTGACATATCAGAAGCAGTCATGAAGTGTCATGCATGAGAAACCATGTAGGAGACCACATATACACAGATGCCTGGGGAGCTGTGCAGGGTAACAGCCCTCTGGGTCCTCAATAAACAGTAAACAAATAAGTGAGTGAACCAGCCTTCAGGTGATTCCAGGCCCCAGTCTTCACGCTGCCCTGGCTGATGCCAAGGAGAGCAGATAAACTGTCCCCTATCAAGACCTTCCCAAATTGTAGATTCATGAGCAAAATAAATATTATTTTAAGCCATTAAATCTGAGGGTAGTTTGTTATGCAGCAGTAGAAAACTGGAACACCCAGTTATTTTATACTACTATCATAGATGTTCTGCTATTTGCAGCTGAAATATTTAGCAGTAGAAAAAATTAAAATAAATTGCTAAAATGACCCTTGAAAATAACTAGATGTGCTGATTAGCCATCCTGCTCCTTCTTCTCTTAGCCTGGTCATGGTAATCACATTAGCTATACTACTGAATCACAATTTTCCATTTAGTTATAGAAAGGTTTTATTTACAATAGAACTAGGTCAGCAGGTATGTAGAAAAGGAGAAATTTCAATTCAGGTCACCATGTAGTGATTTTCCTGCTCTTTTGGCATTTTGGTAACAACAAAAACATTATCAATAGCTGTCTTACCAGAAGGTGAAGCTTTTCTGGGTTTCCAGCTTCATCAAAATCTCATCAGTGTTTGAGGTTATTTTCCTAATGAAATGTTCCTACCATTGGAAAGCTTTGTTCTTTCTTTGACATTTGCAGATTTTTTTATATAGATGAATATTTAATGTCATGCTTAATAGGCCAGGTTCTTTGAAAAGAAATCCCATTAGTTAGTTCCCACTTTAGAAAGAGTGGATGGTCACTAATTACTGTTAGGCTTTATTTAAAAGTTTTAGTGTATGGTTTTAATCATTAACTCATTTATAAATCCAGTATATAGACACTAGTAAAATTTTCTAGATTAATATTCATATCCTTACATGGGAGCTGCAGTATAAATTAAAGATCTTTTATCTCAAAGTACCACAATGCTATTTCTAGCAATGGAAATTCCTAATCAGTTTTGCAACAGAGTTCCGGAAATTTTCTTATCCCACTGCACTGAAATTTTAAACTAAAGGAAGAGAATTGTAACTCCTGAAAGCTGGTTGCACAAAAGCCAATTTCATTTTTGTGTGTTTATTTACTCAATGTCCACATCCTTAAACTGTTGGCAAATTCGCGGCTGGGTGGAGCAGCACGTGTGTCATTGGACTGATGCTGTGGGGAGGGTGAGTGTGGAAGGGGGCAGGGCAGCAGAGGGGTCCTTGCGAGGAGAAGTTACGTAAGTGATATCATATGCACAAGCGTCCTCTGGGGCTCAAAAATAACTGGGCAGGGAGTGTCAGAG
The DNA here is from genome assembly GCA_004363575.1 of Solenodon paradoxus. Classification (NCBI taxonomy): domain Eukaryota; kingdom Metazoa; phylum Chordata; class Mammalia; order Eulipotyphla; family Solenodontidae; genus Solenodon; species Solenodon paradoxus. The sequence goes on from RJWH01001138.1 coordinate 117,396, forward strand.
TTTCTTGGACCTGACTCCCTGATTTACTATCCTTAAGGGTCAGATCTATGTTCCTGGGTGGGCTGGAGAGTCTGTTTAAGTGCACTTAGTTCCTAATAGTAACCTCACATAATAGCTTAAAGAGCCTGGGAATGTTTTTTGTCTTAAGGCAGTAAGGTGCTGAATGCAAAGCTGAACCAACAGCTCCATAAGAAGCCACAAAAGGGCAGATGTTTCACGCTGTGCTTCAAATGTGGTTGTTTCCAGCACGGTTTCCTAAAATGAACAGGCAGGAAACACAGAAAAACACTGCTTTTCCAGGGCAGCTCCAAAGAGGATTAAAACAAGTACACATTTCTCATCCTGTCCTCCTTCTCCCTACTCCCTTTTTTTGGGTAGGGAACTGAATTTTTGATGTGTAAGATAATGCTTTTATTCATGCTAGCAGATGTTTATTATTTTCTAAGTCGTGAAAAATAACCTATCACTGCATATCTACCCTAGCGTCAGTTATTCCTTCAGAACATGTGTGTGTGTGTGTGTGTGTGTGTGTATACACACATACACATATATGTGTGTTTGTTTTTTTTCCGCCAGTGGACAATCATGGGAGTGGTGGTGTGGTGTAGGGGGTGGAATTTAGTAATGTTCAGAAAAACAACATAAAAACATATTAGATTTGTTACCTAAACCCTGAGTACCCTAATCTGTCTAGTATCATTTGAAATCCTCATGATCATTAGAGCGAGATTGGAATTTCTGTTCTCTGGCCATTGTGTATTCTGAATCTCACTCCATGGTGTCCTTTGGATTAGAACACTTAGCTTCATTCCCAAATTGCTTTGAGTCCTCTCCTTGCTCATACCTTTCCTGTGTTTCTCAGATGCCTGCAGCATTCCCTGCACCCCATTCCCCATCTGAGTTTAGCAGACAGAGCCTGTCAATTCCTCTCTAATGCCGTTGTCTCTTCCTGAAGTCTTTACAACAGAAACCGGAAGACAGCCTCTTACCAGTATAAATGATTGCTTTTAGAATCATGACCTTTTAAGCCAACTCCTTCCAGAGGCGACTTCTTTCATTCACAGAAACAGTATTTCTTAAAGTCTTAGAATCACTTGGATGCTTGTTAAGACACAGATTTCCACTGGATCAATGGCTCACAGGATGGGGCTGAGAGTCTGCATATGTAACAAGCTCCATGAGCAGAAGACTGATTCCAACTCAAGATAAAGCTAGACTCGAATTCATCCCTATACACATAAAGTTTAGGATTTCTTCTCAGGGATGAGAATACCTTTTCATTCTTATAATTTGTAAACCTCAGGAAAAGGCTCCCCATCTCAACAACTGGGACACCACTTAACATTTCAATTTGCAGTTGTGTCAGATCAACTGCAGCTGTGCTCCACGGGGGAGCCTGAGGCTGAGGACTCCACCTGGCCTTCATTCTTGACTTTGGCCAGCACCCCCATGCACCTTTGAGGAGTTCCCTCTCACATATTCTGGGATCTCCTGTAATCTGGTCTTTTCCTTGCTCTGTGCATCTTCTCCCTGTCTCATTGCCACAGGACTCAGCCCTAATCCTCTCCTCTCACCCCGCCCCCAGACTTCCATTCCATAGCAAAACCCTTTCCATGGGCTTCTGTAGCCTTCCCCTGCCACCCTCAGCTGATCTCTGGCTCTCTCTGGGGATATTCCTTTCCCCTTGGTCCTTTTAGGTAGTAGCTGCCTTGTGTTCAATCCCATTATGAACCAGAGTTAGTAGCGGTGGGTGTGGGATAGAGCTGGGAAGAGATGCACAAACATTTTTTTGTAAAGGGCCAGAGAGTAACTTTGTGGGCTATATACAGTCTGTTGTAACTACACAAGTCTACCATGAGCAGAAAAGGAAACACAGATAGTTAAGTCAACAAAGAAATGTGTTTCAATTAAACACTATGAACGTTAAAAAATAAATTTCATGTAATTTTCTCATGTCACAAAATATTCTCTTTTTGAAAAATTTTCAACCATTTAAAGATGTAAAAACCTCTCTTTGCTTGTAAGGGGATGGTCTGGCTTTGGCTCATGGGCTATGGGCTGTTGGTCAATGGATCCTGATCTAAATCCGTTCTTCTAAACTTGAATGTATGTACATGTCACTAAGGATCTTGCTAAATGCAGACTCTGATTCAGTAGGTCTGGGGTGACATCTGAGATGCTGTATTTCTAACAAGCTCCCAGGTGATGTGAATGTCATGGTTAGCACATCACATCTGGCATAGTAAGGTGCTCCAGTCATGTGTAGAAACGTATCCTTTATATAATAAAGACATTAGAAATAGTATAATGATTTAGAAAAATGTTCACATCGCAGTTCATGTTAGGCAGCAAGGCTGTGTGGAGAGCATAGTAGCTGAGAGAGCAGGTTTCAACCAGACTCCCACTTACCAGCTCTATGAATCTAGCACACTCTTTAATAGCTTTTCTCAGTTTCCATTTATCCAACTGCAAAACTAATCATCTCTGCTTCAGATAGTCGCTTTGAATTTTAACATGATAATGAACCTGACAAGTACTCAATAAATCTTAGCCATTTTATTTTTACATCTAGAAAGCAAGATATGAACCTGTAGCTAGCAAACTAATAAGAACTTTAATTTTGAGTGCCCCAGGGGATTTCCTTGCTTTCTTCCTTGGAAAACATTTGCTAAGGTCATGCGGATTCCTTCACTCAATAAACGTTTACTGAACTGCTACTTCTCCTGAAAGGCAATGTGCTTGTTGGATCTGATAGGATGAGTAAAATTTAAGATGGTGTAAGTGGGAGAGATGGAAACAATTCCAGCATAGAAATGAATAAGTGCTATGTGAGAGCATATGCAGAGTGTGTTGATGGGACCTCAGAGGAAAAAGCCTTCACCATGCTGAGAGGAGAGGCCAGAGGGATTCCACACAGGCCTGACTCTCCAGCTGGGCTTTGTTGATGGATAGGAACCAGATGACAAAGGAAGATAGAAATGGGTTTGCAAAAGCAGTGGAGAATTCAGGGGAACACTCTGGGTTTGTGGAAGAGGCCAGGGACAAGACCCTGACCAATCAAAACAGACTTAAATTTTTATAAAGGTTTAGACAGGCTGAGTGGGTCATTAGCTCGTTTTGGAAACCATCCTGACAATGCCGTAATACATGCTCATAGGGACTCTGAGAAAAGACAGTGCTAGAAAATCTTTTCTGGAGTCACGGAAAGACTGGAGAGCTCTTGACCTGGGTCAAGAAATCCCAGCCTCTAGATAGAGGGTCCCTAAGGAATATAATAGACTGAATGACACATCTCTACCACTTGGATTCTACTACATTAGAGCCAAAGGAAAATGGCCTTTGTAAGTAGACCCCTGGGAACCTACCTGATTCAGGAATTACCTACCATCTATTACAGAGAATGTGGTGCTTCTGGGCTGTTGTGAGGAAGTTTGGAAGACAAAATGGGCACACAAATTACTATAGCATAGGGTGAAGGGAGGCAGAACCAAGTCTTTCAGAACTCTATAGGAAGGTAAAAAGGATTCTGAAAAGTTTGGATCCGGAAGTGGGAGCTCTGAGTGTGCTTCAGGGAGGAAGCTGGCCTTCAGTTTCCAGGTGTTCCCTTCAGGATCTGCTGCTTGTTGGAGTTGGGGGAGGGGCATTGTGGGCATTTGTATAAATAACCAACTCAATGGCATTGAAACTGACAGTAGGTCCTGAATTGACCATCTAGTGCTGAGTAGAGCTCAAAAACTGGCATCTGAAAGGACACTGAACCTTCGCAGAGCAATCAAAGGAAATCTGGATTATAGCCCCAGAATTGAAATTTAAAAATGGTTCTCTTCTGTCTTCCTTTCTTGATTCCTGGAGGCCTTTTGTCTTCCAGAGCAGAATTGCTAAGGTAGAGGGTCATGTGTGAGACACAGTGGGCCCAGAAGCATAGCAGGAGGAAGGACAGGCGGTGCCTGACTCATGCTGCGCTGCTCCCGTCTGGACGCACCCTGTCCTAAGGGGCATGGTGCGCATGCCAATCTATGCTCCTCTCTTAGTTCTCCTTTCTTGGTGACACCCAGGATGGGGCTTTTTGGTTCGAATGCTCTCTTAAACCATGCTTAGTAATTTTCAGTTGATTTTCTCCATTTCACCTGCCTTCATTGAAATGTGACCATACCTGGGCCTACCAGGTGACCCCAGAGGGCCCCAGCTGAGTTGCTTGGCCTGAGGGAAGTTGAAAAGAGGGCGTGGAGAGGGTCACCACAGGGCTCTTCCCCTGCCCTAAATTTGTGCTCAGGGTTGAGGAGTCAGCAGAAGTTCAAGGGGGTGGGGCTTTTTTGTTTTCTTTTCTTTACAAGGAATCCTGAGACAAAAGGCCACAGGCAACATGCTTCAGGGTCAGTTGGAAGATGCTACTCTCCCTACACCAAGACAAGTAAAATCACTTCTTGAGCTAGTGATTTATAGTTTTGTAAACACTTAACCACTTGGGTCTGCCCTAGTGTTGGGAGAAAGGGACAATTTTCCTCTTGAAGAGAGTTTGCCATTTCAACAGTGGTTGGTTTTGAATCTCTGTAAATTGTTCCCCGGGCAAGGAAGAGATTTTTTTTATGGAAGGCTGGGGTAAGATACTACTCCAAATACTACTCATCACTGTTGAGGCTGGAATGCAAGAACACAAGGAGACTGTTTGTGAGCACACATATGATGCCCTTGGATGATCCCAATATAAGCAAGGGAGAAGAGTTTGCTGAGGTCTCTCCTTAAAAGGCAGGGAGAACACATTAATAAAATTTGAGCTAGTGCTAGTATAACTTCATTTGCATCCACTGGCTGGGAAAGCTTGGAGAAATGTGAGTTATATTTGTAAATACACATACATGCATATATGAAGCTGACTGATAGACTGTTCTAGGAAAGAGGATTATTCAACCAAGTCAAAAATTGTGTGGCAGTGTGGTCTCTGTCAATATGTGGTACATTTAGTCTGGATATGAATCAGTAAACCTACACTCATTTCTCAGTTTCCTAAACTATTCTTGTCAATAAGTACTAGTAAGTCCTGAGGCTCTTCCCCATCAAATAGGGAACATAGCTAGACATTTATTTATTTATAGATGATCTGTCTTACCTTCTAGAATGTGTAACTGTGACTTTGTCATTTTGCTTACTTCTATATCCCCAATGCCTAGAATAGTGCCCGACACATAGTAGTTGCTCCACATTTGTGATGACTGAATGTGACAACTTGGATTTTATGTATGAGAGGAAAGCCGTCTCTCGTTCTTCTCAGTTGCTGTTACTTCTGCCAAATCTACCTTGAGTCCCTGGCCCCTGGAAAATTCCACCCTCTCATGTAGATCGTGGGTGGCTCCTGGGGCATTATGGGTCAGCATGTGGGTGTGAATTCTTACACAGGCCTGGGGCTTAGCAGATATTCCCAAAGACTCAGAAGGACTGTCAGGCAGAATACTATAAAGTTCATCATCCTTAATACATCTTATTTTTTTCCCCTCATTATGAAAATAACACATGCTCGTTAAAACTGGAAATGCTTGAAAAATATGAAGATAGAAAAATTGTCCATAATCCCTTTAACCAAACACAGATCTCTCCTTTTCTTTCTCCTGAGTTATAGAAACAGCTTTTAAAACTGCCCTTTCCCTGCAGTCTTGCTGCCCCCCAATCTAGTTGCAGGATCAGAGAGCAATCTTTCTAAAACACAGTCTTCAAAGGCTTCCCGCTGCCCTCAGAGTCCAGAGCCGTGCAAGAGGGTTGGGGTTGGCTCTGTTTGTGTCTTCAGCTTCCTCCCCCTCAGAGTCCCTATCATATTACTCTCCTGCCAAATGGAATTTCCTTCAACTCTTTAAATAAACTACACCTTCTCCCACTGCCTCTGTAATATTTTTTTTCCCCTACAAACTGCTCTCTCTGCTTGATACTCTCTTCAACTTACTTGGTCTTGTTCTTTGTCTCTTTTCCTGTTTCCTTGCCTGTGTTTAGCTGTCTCTTCATCTTTCTTCTCTCTGATTCAGAATTTGCATATTACTTCCCCTAAAAAACCATCCAGACTATCCTTTCTCCTTTCTGAGTCTGAAGGTCCCTCCATGTGCTTTAAAAAATACCCCAAAGATTTTCCCATCGTAAAGCTCATCATACACAATTATTCTATTGTCTGTGAGAGAATCTCTTTCTCCTCAGTGTACAACCCAGAGCCTGCCTCATGTCACTCAGTTTAATAAATACTTGTTGAAATGAATTTAGATGGAACTGTTGTTTGCATTTTAGAAATACTTTCTTTTAACCTTTGCTTTAATCACATTGTATTTTCCATTTTATATAATTATAATTATCATGTAAATTTTATGTTAGAGGCTATATTACGTCTAAATTTTTTAACTTAACATTATATGAAATATTTCAATTTTACCCAGTCTTCAAAAACTTTATTTTTAATGACTACATACTATTCCATTAAGTGGCTATATGGCTCCAGTTTATAACAGATTCTCAAAAATTGTTATTTCATTCAACATCATTTAGTTATAACATTACATTGATGAGAAACAATCAAAGACTCCCAGCAGATGTTGAACCAAATGATATATCTGAGCCTTGCTTTCATTATATGTTGCAGTTTCCTAGAACCTATACATGGTATTAAGTGAGGAGTTACTGCGCTTAGCTTCTATTATTGGATATTTAGAATTGTTTTGCCTGTTATAATTTATTATTAATAATACTTCTCCATATATCTTTTTAATACTTTGAACTATTTCCTTAAAGTATCCAAAGTAAAATGTAAAGGTCACTGGGCATTTAAAATTTTTAATGCATATTGCCTAATTGTCTTTGCAAAGTATTATCAATTTATGTGAATTTATGCAATTTATGTGAATCGTATTAACATTCACTCTCACCAAAGTCACTTCCTTTCAGTCACTAAAAACTTTCAAAGAACAGGTAGCTCCCAAAGGCAGCAGCACTGGGGACACAGAGATGACATTTGCTCCTCTCATCACTCCCTTCCAAGGGCAGTGTCTCAGTTCTATTTGTGGAGTGCAACCTTTTCCAGCTTTCACTCCTGGGGTTGAACAGTCACTCAGAGCATCTGTTTCCTTAGGGGAGTGAGAAAGCTATAAGTGTGCTCTGCTAGTTCTATTTCAACCTCTTTAGATGGACCCAAGGCAACTCTACTCATCCTTTCATCAACACACACACACGCACGTGTGCACGCACGCACGCACACACACACACACACACGGAGTTAAAGTCCACTTGAAGACAATATCTACTGAGACCACCTACCTGCTCACCTTAACTTTTTCCTGGCTCTCTGATTTATTTATCCCTATAGTCCCTACTTTTTCCTCCCTCCCTTCCATCCTCCTTTCCTCCTTCCCACCTTCCTTTTGTCCATTCATCCACTTATTTAACAAATTAATCAAACACCTACTAGACCAAGCATAGGTGTAAGCAGATATGAAAAATCAGGCAGCAATAATTTCTGATCATAGATGGAGGTTATAGTGTAGTGGAGGAGACAAATTAACAACAAACATATGCATTAAAACTAGTTATATATTGTGATGGGCATTATTGAGGAAACAAAGACGAAATATTGGAAAAGATCTCTAGATAAATCATCTCCCTTCCCCACTTAACTCCTTACTGAACATGTTTATTTCCACAGGATTTACCACCATCTGACAGACTATATATAATGTTTCTGGGTTTATTTGTTCATCATTTGTCTCTCTCAGTTTGAATGGTAAGCTTCAGGTTAGGGATTTGGATTTTATTCAAAAGGCAACAGAAAGCAACTGAAATCTTTGCTTAGGTGTACACTGGGTATGCCTCCCTGCATTGGCAGAGTAGAAATAAAAAACTTGCGGTGGTGGCGGGTGAGTGGGATAGGGGTAATTCAGAGTGAGTTCTGTACTCCAACTTGTCCTCACCCTGTGGCCTATATTCTCCTTGCTGGGTGTGGAGGACAGATACCTTCCACTCTATTGTTTGAGGACCTGTAATTATCAAACAACAAACATTTAACTACACTCCCCTCATAATCATGTTTCCTTGTTTTGATATCCATCCTTTAGTTGTTGACTCAGGTGGGAAACGTCACTCTAGAAGGGAGTCTAGGGCTGCCATTTGTAGGATGATGGTAGATCTGACACAAATTTGGCACCTGGGGAATATCATTTATATTTTGTGATCTTAATGTGAAAAGTGGGGTCATGGCTTTCCCTTGAACTCTGCCCTTTCACTGATGGTATAGAGTTTTTCCCAACTTGGTTTATTTTTTTCTCAGACTATTTAGGGGCTGACTGAAAGTCCTTGCTGTGAGGATTCATGCCCTGTGAGAGTAGGAAAGGCCTCCCCACAGGGCGAGTGCCAGGAAGCTGGCCTGATGGAAAGACCTACTGCTTCCCAGCTTCTGTCTCTCTTTGGCCTTCTGACCTCTGTGACTTTCTTTGGTGCTCACCATCAGCAACCTCTGAAAATGACCACAGGCACCCCTTCTTGTCACTGACCATCTCAGGTACTCTCTCACAATTCTGCCTCATGAGCCGACTTTCTGCTTGAGTCTCATCTGCCTTGTCCTTTCCACTAGTGAAGGATGGACATTTTGATTGTTTTCTTAGCTCTCCTTAGTTAGGCTGTGCCATTAGCTGTCTCTGAGGGAACTATTTCCCTTTGCCCTATCCTGGAAATCCAACTGGAAGGTATGCGAGGAGCATAAAGCAAAAATGGGAGTGGAAATTAGACAGCTGGTTGATTCAGGAGACTACAACACAGGCAAATTAGAGAAGCCATGCCCTCTCTTCCTGGAGGGGAGGGGATAGGGATGAGAGTTTACAACAGACTTAGGTCTGGCTCAAATTTAATGGAATACCTAATTGTTACTGGGCTGCATGTCACTTTGGCATACCCTATAAGCAAACCACACTTTGCTGTTCTCATTCCACTTTACTTCTCTGGCATGTATAATAGGCACTGATGGTAGGCCCTGATAGTACTATATTACCATGGTGAGAGCAGATCACACTTTGTCACCATTTTTATCCTGCAGAGGAAACTGGAGACTGAGTCCACACATTAATTAACAAGTGGACGGGGCCAATGCTGTGTTTCCAGGTTGGCGTTCATTCTTTCAATAGTACGTGTCCCGTTGCATAATCATTACTCTCCTCTAGCACACCTGAAGGCCTTCGGATGCCATTTGCCAACAGCACTGGGGAGCGGCTTGGAAGGAGAAGGACATTTTTTCAGCCAAGTGAAACAGTGGTGCACCCTGGTGGTCTAGCAGATAAGGTTGGGGGACGTAGTCCACATACATCCCAAGGACCAGGGTTCAAGGCCTGGGGCCTGTGGGAACAACAAAGATGGACACCTAAATAAAATAAATGTTTCTTCCTTTCTCTTCTTGCCTGTCTACTTGCCTTCATTTCTGCCTGTACCTTTCCTTTAAAAAAAAAAAAAAAAAAAAAGTGAAACAGAGCTCTGGATTCCAGGATCAATGATCTTAAAGTGGATATATGGAAAAATTAGAATCAACTTTAAAGCAAGGAGCTAACAGCACAACCTAAGTGCTCTAAGGCATCCCTTACAACCACCCCATCCCACACCTAAAACTGTAGAACAGGTCTGCATCAGGGTCAGTATTTTTTTTTTTCTGAAGTAACATTGCTTTGTAACATTTTATAGGTTTTAGACCTAAGACACTATAATTCAGCATTTATATATGCTATAGCACGTTCACCATTAAAATCCAGTTTTCATCCATTACCATATAAGTGACCTCATTACCTGATTTACCCAGTCCCTTCCTCCTTCCCTTCTGGCAGCCACCATTTTGTTTTTAATAGTCTAAGACTTTGGTTTTTGTTTTATTCGCTTGTCTGTTTCTTTATCTTCCACATATAAATGATTCTGCAGAGCACTGGTCTTTCTACATCTGGCTTATTTCACTTAGCATAATGCTCTCAAGTTCCAGCTATATTATTGCAAACAGCATTTTCTTCTTCTTTTTTTGTGGTCAATAGTATTCTGTGTATATGTTGCTTAACAAGACTACATGCTGAGAAATGTGTCGTTAGGTGATTTCAGTATTGTGTAAATGTCATCAAGTGTAACTCCACAAACCTAGGTGGTACAGCCTACTGCTGCATCCCTAGGCTACACACTATAGGCTATTGGGAGCACTGCTGTATATATGGCTGTTCTTTGACTAAAGGTTAAGTGTTATATGACTGTATACAACATCTTATTTTTCTCTTCATCTGTGATGGCATTTAGGTTGTTCTCAAATCTTAGCTATTCAAAATACTACTGCAGTGAACATAGGGAGATGTCTATCTATAGACAGAGATATTTACAAAGTAGTGTTTTTATATTCTTTGGACAAATACCCAGAAGTAGAATTGCTGGGCCATATGGCGTTTCTATTCTTAATATTTTGAGGAATCTCCATATTATTTCCCAAAGTGGTTGTACCAATTTATATTCCCACCAGCAGTGTACAAGGGTAGCCTTTGCCTCACATCCTCTCCAGCACTTGTTTCTTGTCTTCTTGATGACTAGACTCAATCTTATAATATCAGGAAGAAGAATTCCCTGGACCAAAAATGGGGCTTCTCACTTGTATATTGCTCAAAGAGATGCAGCATTTTATTCTATAAAATAAAAATTACTTTATTCCATGAAGTAAAAAGGAATAATGGTGGGAAAGTCTATAAAGGCTCTGGAAACTGCTTGTGGGAGGCTGGGGAAAATGCATGAAGTGGGTTGCAGGCAGGTGAGGCAGTTAATGAGAGTGTGGGGTGCGAGGCAGGGCAGGCTAAGGGGAGACAGAAGAGAAGGCAAACTGTCCCACCTACCAGTGTTTCCGCAGGGTTCTCCACCTTGCAGAAATCGATCTTCTCACTAGTCTTTTCTAGTTTAGAATATCATGCCTACTCCTTTGGGAATAGTTTTCTCACTTCCTACCATGAAATTCCACTAACTGGCATGCAGGGGTTGGTGGACAGGGGTTACATTATCTCTGATGGCAGTCAGAATTGCGTAGTGGCCTGTGGTCTAAGTTGCTACTTCAGACAGAAGGGACAGCAGTGGGAATTTGAATTTGGCTCAGTGGCAGTCATATGAACCTTTTATTTTTCTTGGTCATTGGATGCAGCTGAATATGACTGCAGAGAAGGTTGACAACAAAGTGTGCAAAGATTGTAAGTCCAGTTGAGCAATCTGTTCTTTGCAGGCTTGGTAGGCCTGAAAGCAAGCTACTTCAGAATAGGTCATGGTTTCTACCGTAAGCAACAAACATGTTTGGCTTCCAGAGGTCCTGCCCCTAAAGAGGATTACCCATTTGTTATGAAATTTGTGAATTTCACTGCATCTGTTTCTCCACTGTTTATTTTCAAAGTTGTACATAGTAACAAACTGGTGATTACCTGCAGTCCCTCCGGCAAGGTTCAAGGCTAACCCCAGCCCCCACTTCCTTCGCTGCTGTGGTCATTGTCCAGTGTGTGGTTCTGACCTCATAACCTGCAGAGGTTAATGGGAGCCACCATAAAGCACACACGAATGTGACAATATGGAGACCAGAGCACTGCTGTGTGACTTTAACTACTGTGCCCTTAGTTCCATTAAAAAAGGGGATAAAATACCCTGCTTCGTGTTGGGTTTGGGTGAAGATATATGAAACTCTGGATGTAAAAATGACTAGAAAATGTTCACTGCATTATTTTCATTTAAGAGGGAGCACAATTTAACTTCTCAGTCTTCAGAAGGTTTATTACAAATGACAAATGTTTCCTCTTAAGTGTCAATCCTATTGAACAATAGTGGCTGCTTCTTGGTTGAGAAGGAGTCTGAGGCCACATCCAAGCTGAGCTGGCAAAGGTACTGACCGATTATTTAGTGGCATCTGTCATGTCTGCAGGAGGCTGCCAGCATCTCTCCCCTAAACTTGAGTCAGAACCTCTAATGACATTTCTGCCTCCACAGTATCTGCCTATAGCCCATTCTCCTCCACACAGCAACCAGTGATCATTTCTAAAAAGTCAAATAAAAAGGGAAGAAATTTATAATCAAAATATCAAAGTTTTTTCCAGGAATGATGAAATTATGGGCTGTTCTTATTTCCTCTGTCCGCTTCTCAGATTTCCAGCAACAAAAAAAGTGTTTCACTTTTACCAGAAAACAATCAAAATGGAGTTTGAATGAATGAAAAAATGACAGATATCAGCCTGGCGTGTTAGTTTACCTCCTATGAATCAGCTCTGGAGACCAGCACTAAATAAGCCACAGAGCAGTAATAAATGCTCAACCTCCAAATGCACATGTAGGAGCAATGCAGGAATGCCCTACACCAGGGTAGCAAATACACACACGTGTGCTGCCTCTCTTTCCTGAAGGCATAACAGATACCACTAAAAAAAAAAAAGACAAACTTCTAAAATATTCTTTTGAATGGTTCTAAAGTGTTCCATCCTTCTGGATGTAACTTTGGAAAGAACTTCCTTGTTTGGACAGCTGTGTTTCCTGAGATTAAATTCCTGAAGTGCAACTACTGGTCACTGTGAGCATCTTGAAGCCTCTGATACATGTTGTCAAATTACCCTTCAGCAAAGTTGTGTTGAAGCTGCTGGACAGTCTACCAATAGTCAAATGAAACCAAGTATTTGGCAACCACTCACCATTAATATATAATAAATATTCCTTTAATATCAAATTTTATACAAATTTATATTATATGTATCTGCATAACGCTATCTAATGTTTTTCCATTTGCACGACTTGTGGACTTATGAGGTTCAGCATAAGACTTCTGTGTGCAGTCTGGTGGAGGAGTTGATCCCTTGTTCCCTGACCTTCTTCAGTATGAAAAATGAATGTAAACATTACCCAAGGCAGACCTTCAGAGCAACAGGCTGCAGAGGAGGAAAGCTGGTTCCATGCCAGTTTCTCAGGTGAGGGGTGGAGTAGATCTTGGTCAACAGCACAGGGGATTGGGTGGTTCCCACAGCTCACCAGGCCTCCTCCCCTCCCAGCCTGACTTCCTGTGGGCCCAGCCTGGGAAAGGGCGTGGTCACGACCGGCAGCAGGGACCGGCAGCAGGCGCTCAGAAGCGCAGAGTGCGAGCCCAGGTATGACCCGTGGCAGTGGAAGTTCTGTCGCTCTCTGAACTGTAGCCCCAATCACCCAACCAAACAATAAACACTAGCCAGAGGGACCCAGGCCGACCGCTCCACATAGTGTTCCTTGCTGACAGGGTGGGGTCAGTTCAGTTCTGACAGCCTGGGCTCTGCATGGAGAATTTAAGAATCTTCTGCCCAGCTTTTCTGGGCCTTTGTCCAGCTGAAACGGAAAGACCCTGAGTGTTGTGAAACATGCCAGCAGGGCATGGCATTTTCTGTTGGTGTGAGCATTGCAAAGGACTCTTGCACCACACTGTTGTGCTGTGGATGTGGAAATTGCAAATACCGAGGTGATAGGAATCTTAAGAATTGTGTGGGACATAAAGATAGGCCCAAATGGGGATTGTGACATTCTTTTATGTAATATTTCTCATTTCGTAACTATGCCAAGTGGAACAAGAAATCTCTAGAAAGAAGGCAACACACAAGAAAAAAGAAAGCGTCATAACCCTTTGATTTCTGATGGCACTGCCACTTGCAATATTTTATTGTAGCCAAGAAAGGATTCCTTAGAGAGTACAATCATGTAAATTAGCATAGGCCCCAAATCCAAAGGAAAGCATTCTGTGAGAAGTTAAAAATGGAAATGAAAATTTCCCCATAGACATCAGGCTGATATTAAGTTTATTCAGGTGTTTTTCTTTTTAATTATAAAATGCTTTTTATTGCAAATCATTCCACTAATATAGAAATGTATAGAATAAAAGCTAATTCCTTGTTCCCTAAAACCTCATTCCCACTTTCCAGTAGTTTGGTATGTATTTTCCAAAGCTGTGTTCATACAATCACAAACATTTATGTAAGAGCATATTACATTGCCCATATATAGTATGTTTATCAAGCTGCTAGCATATAGTATTCAATAATATATGCCCAAACATATAGTAAAAAAAAAAAAGAGATTTGCTACACAAATTCTGAAAAGTATTTTACATTTTATTTAAATGCAATTTCTCTTAGCCTCTTGGCAGACAGTTTAGTTTGATCTGTGCTTTATAAAAGCAAAAAGGAAAAACTTTTTTGAGCCAAGATTCATTCATTCAACTATTATTTGTTTCCTGCCAACTATGTATCAGAAACTGTTCAAGATGCTGGGAGAAAACAAAATGATAAAAGGTTTCTGTCCTTGTGGAACTGACATTTCAGTGAAGGCAGGTGAGAATGGAAAGGATTAAGCATGTTAGGGTTGCCTCAGGTTAGGACAGGCCGCAGTGAGGAGGCAGTTGCATTGAGATCTGGAAGGGGTTGGGGTATTGCCAGATGGATGTCTAGGGGAAGGAAGGGAAAATTTAAGAGCCTGCAGGAGGAAGGTTCCTGCTCCCTCAGAATTGGTAACGAGGCCAATGTGACCTGGGAGTGGTGAGGTAAGGGAGAACAGAGGCGGTGGTTGGAAAGGACTCAGTGGGCCTTGTTGTCCACTTGGGGGACTTAGTTTGTCACTTAGAGTGGGACAGGATGTCACTGGGAGTTTTGAACAGAGAACTCTCATGATCTGACATAGGTTATAACATGATCCCTCTGGCTCCTGTTGACGGGGCAAGGGCCAGAGAGAGGGAGACCAGAGAGGATGCTACTGCAATAATCTAGGGAAGTAAAGACGAACTTTGGGGTAGGGTGTTGACTGTGGAGGTGGTACATGCTTGGATCCAGGGTTCATTTCCAAGGCAGTGACAACAGAATTTGTTGACAGATCAGATGTGGTGTATGAGGCAAAGAGCTAAGTTAAGGAAGACTTATGAGCATAAAGCAATACATGAGGTGTTTCTAATGAGAGATTTACTAATTAGTGCAAGATGAAAGCCTGGATGGCAAGTCCTGGTTGAACATAGTGGGCTCCCTTTTGCTTCAGGTTTTGTCCCTGCAATATCATGTGCTGTTCCATGTATGTGTCTTGTTCACAATGACACTTGTCAACTCTTACACTGAGACCACCCAATGGCAGAGGAAAGTAATTTATTATTCCCAGATGTCTAGGCAGAGCCTAGGGATTGCAATAATGCCTTGTATGAAAAAAATCAACATCAATATTAGATTCTACTCCAAATTACATTATATATAGTGTATATATATACATATATGTTTAATATGTTGATGATTATAATCAGGTAAAATTGCTGATCTTATACACATATGGCCCCTGACATGCACTAAGAATTCTTAAAGAGACATGTAAGGTTTTGAGATACTCAGGGCCATGTCATTCTCAGTATAAGCCCAGGGGTCCCACCTCCCAAGAGAAGTTCACTCATTCATAAACTGGTTGGTCTCTGATGCACTGACATACTCCAGAGCCATGCAGTATACCTGTGCTGAGAAGGTCATGCATGATACTCTTCTTATCAGCGTTTGTTCTCCCATTTTTACACATTAGTGCAAGACCCTTTCTTAGAAATGGAAATAGACCTTGCTTCCTTTCTTTTACCTTACAACATTCTACCCAACCTTGACTTCCTAACCCCTTTAACATTCTTCTCAAATTTCACATTCTATTCATGATGTCTTATGTTATTCACTCAAAATGATAACTCATAGTAATTAATTTTTAGAGCATTTATTTTCTATAGGGAGATATGATATATCCTGGGAAGAGAAAAATTTTGCAGTCAGACAAGCAGAGCTCAATTAAATTTACTAGATTTGCAATGTAGGTGCTTGCCATTATCTGTGTGATTTTAGGCAACTTTCTTAGTCTCTTACTCTCAACAATGGAGTTTATTTAAAGCAGGGATGGTAAAACGATTAAGTGAAATTTATATATGTATATATATATTTGTGTATAAATATATGTGATGCACCTAGCATAGTGAATAGACATTCAATAAATGGTAGTTCCCTTCCCCTCCATTTCTTAATTTGTCACTTTTAATATTCTGCATTTTGAATTGTTTATGTTCTATCTCTTGAACTAGACAATAAACTCTTAGAGGTTAAAAATCACATCATATATTCCCCACTCCTCCAACCCCATGTCTTATATTTGCCATTCTGAAAAGCATGCATCACAGTGCATAGTTCAGAGCTGATGAATAAGTGTTTGCTGCTAGATTGATTGACGGATTTCTTGGCAAGGTTAAAGCTGAAGGACAGACATACGACTCTCTGGAGTCAAGCACAAAGCAATGAGCTTCAACGAGGAAAATGAACCTCAGACTTCATGGTGGAAGGTCATTGCTTAGTGCCTTGGGGAGACTCTGCTGCTGATGGATGAGGTCCACACTGAACAGTGGTGCTTATGGGTCACAGACACTGCTGACCACCTACAGAATGGTTATCCAGCCAGACAGCAAAATCCTGATAACCCTGTCACGACCAAATTCATTTAGCAAAGCATCTCAACAGGCCGTTGCCGTGGCGCGTGGATTGATTGATTACACAGCTGTTATTGTGTGCTTACAAGGGAAATTAGAAGTAATTAATGGGCTGGGAATCAATAGCAGTACTGAATGGTAGTGAACAGTTTAATTTTCTTTCTGAGTAACGAGTAAGTGTGAAGATCTCACAGATCAGTCATACATAGGAACTACTAACTTTCTCAATTTATATAAAAATGTTAATGTTTAGCTTCTGTCTACTTTTGGAAAAAGTTGTTTATTCACCTGGTAGCTCACACAGTGCAAAACGTTATAAAATGGTTGTTTCCTCAAGGCAACCACTATGGGGTATTCTTTTAGCGATGGGGTGTGTGTGTGTGTGTGTCCCTTAGCAGCAGTTTTAAGAATCCAGAAACGTTCTGCTGACCTATGTCGATTTGGTTTATCTCTAGATCTCTGGTGGCTAGGCTAGTGTTCAACCCACGTCATCCAAAATTCATGATCAGTTATTACTTACTATTGACTGACTACATATTAACTAAATCTGTAACAGCTGTAAACTTGATTTGCATTAGCTTAGTACATCTTTATTTTGAATTAACAAAAGACATACAATTTGACATGTCTAGAGACTAGAGTATGTTAATTAATTCTAATGTACTGGCACAATCATTTAAAACCATTGAATCAGAAACTGCCTGTTTGAATATTCTCCACTGACTGGACAAGCTCTTTGGAAAATATGTACCACCAGAGTTTAAATAAGGATCAGTTAATAAGTGAAAAAGAAGATATAAAAAAGTAAGAAGACATATGCAAATTAGTATGGTTTTCAAAGTTGATAACTTTGGGAGACTGTACTTTTGTAACTGCCTCTTTGAGTTCATAAACCACATATTGCTGTGTCTACCTTTATTTCTGTTATTGCTATTACCACCGCTGCCACTATTTTTAGTAAATAGTGTGTGCCAGCACCGTGGAAGCGTTTTACATGCGTTATCTCATTTAATCTCATAGCAACATGATCCGGTAGTTGTAATCATCTGCAAGTGAAATATTGATGAAGGAACTAAGGCACAGAATAATTTAATAATTTTTCTTATATTCAGCAAGAGTACATACTCTGAGCCAATGTTTGAAGTCACATCTCATTTTGACCAAATATTGAATATTCTTATTAATCATCCTTCCTACTTGTCAAAGGGTTTTTGACGCTATTAACGTAGAAGTCCATCTTCAGAAAAATGGTGTTTTGTTAGCACTGTGGCTTTTCAAAAGATATGTCAATTGCTAAATTCCATTCAAAAGAACTCTCAAAATAATTCACATCATTAACATGAGTGATCAGCTTCCTAAGGTTTCTACTATGAAAGCAGTGGTACCCACTTATGTGTATTTAAATGAGTGTTTGCTTTAGAAAAATAGTTCCTTGTATTTATTGTCACATCTCATGTGTTTGATTTACCAGGCAATTTGAGAAATTTCCTGATAGAGTTATATAGCCAGAAAATATCAAATTGGCAATATTTCTACCTATTTCATCAGTAGGGCTTTCTAATCCAGACAGTCCTAGGCAAATTTGTAAATCAGGCAAAATGTGTCTTGCCACATCCCTTCCTTTCAGCACTTCCCTTTTGTGATTTCTCCATCTCCTCTCTCCTCTCCTCTCTCAAAACTATTAAGAGATCAGTGAGCCTCAGCAGCCATAAGCAGAGCCATCAAGTTCAAAGTCCCACCCTGTCCTAACATTTCTGGGTGCTTCTTCCCTGTGCTCCAAACTTATTCCTCTTTTTCGAAATCAGACCAAAATCCTATTCTTGCTTAATGACCAATACCATGTAACTTTTAGGAGAAAAGCCAGAGAAGAACTAGTCCACAGCAAGGTGTAAATGACTTGATATAGAAGTTCTGGCAGGAGTACCGATATTTGGAAAGAGAAGCCCATTAGGTCAAAAGGAGTCTATTCACTTTCATGGGGACTTTTCTTGTCTTCAACTAATGTCACAATTACATGGCCGGCTGACCATTATTCTGTGATGACATCAGAGGTCCACTTTCATTTAAAGCGTGGGGTGGTGGGTTATAGACCCGGAGGGGCAACTTTCCCAGGAGACCTTCAGATGTGTTTACTGACTTTACTGTTCTGGAGAGGCATGTTTATGCTTGTGCTGGTTTCCCTTGATTGGTTCTATTTGCTTTTAACAGGGAGATGCTGAAACCTTAAATGCTCTTTACTTAATTGTCTTTTGACATACAGGGTGCCTGGCTCCCTGACACAACTTTTCTGCCAGTTTCAAGTGAAATAGTATTGGGGGTATGCCACCTAGTGGTGATAGTTTGGGGTTTATTGCTCTTTGGGAGGGTGTAAGTCAAACCCTTATAAATCAAAGGCTCCTAGGCTCAAAAGCCACACGAGAGGCCATCTAGGTCATCTTTTAGCTTTTACGTAAGCGAGCAAGTAAATCATCCTTTCTGTGGACCTGAGACAGACAGGCTTGGCAGTTCAGAGCCAGTGGAGGTCAGACGCCCACCGGCTCCCCGTTTCCTGGTGAACTTTGAATGTTGGTGGCCTACCTGGCTGGGACACAGCCCTGTATCCACACAGGCTTTTTGGCAACAAACGCTTGGAAAGAGACAAGGCTCTTTCTGAGTCTTAGCCCCGTCCTCTCTGACCTCTTTTCCTCGGTCTCTCCACTGCCCCCAACCCCACCTTTGACTGTGTCTTCCTCTCCACATTCCCTGTTGCTTTTTGAGCTTTCCTTCCATGATCCACTTTATGAACCTAAGAATTACCACATTTACTTTTCTTTAAAATTGCTCTAGTATCCTTTTAAAATTTCATGTTTTTCTTTCTCCCACTAAAAGGAAAAGGGTTTGTGCTCAATGCAGAACACTTAGAAAACAGAAAACCACACACACAAACACATGTACACACACTCATGTATTTCATGACCATCGCCTAGAGATAATCACTGCTAACATTGCTAATATGTTAGCAAATATTCTTACAGACCCCTTTCCTGGTGTGTGTATGTGTATAGTTTTAAACGCCCCCAGCCCTACCCTACAGTATATAAAATACTTCTTTTCACTTAGTAATAGATCATGAGCAATTTCTCATCAATAAATGTTCTTCTATATGATTTTAGTAGCTACATTTTTATAGGATATAACATAATTCACTCAATTGCTATTAAATTCAGGGGAAGTGAGAATGATATGGTATATATTTAATTCAGTCACAGTCAGTTCATTTTATTGAGCATCTATTGTGCACTATGCTCTTAAACAAGGCAATTTTCATATTTATAATCACATCTAATTGTCACGAGATCCTTATGATCACCTACCCTATGAAGGTGGGTATTGTGATGCAATTTACATAACAGGATATTGACGTTCTGAGAACTTTAGTAGCTGGCCTAAGATCACTGGAATTTTAAGGAGGACATGTAGTAAAAAAAATACCCAACAAAACCAACCTTTCTAATCTAGAGTTACAATTCCTCAGCCAGTTCCTGAGGTCCTAATAAGTCTTGAGCACAAACAGCTTTTCTGAGCATTCTTTTCCTTTATTCTCAAGATATGAATAGAGAGAAACCTCCCAAAGCAGATTACTGTCAAAAGGCTTTAGAGCCAAGGTGGGGAAATGTGAAATAGAATATAGAAAAGAGGAAGAAGCATCACTTAGGGAGAAACTTTTCACAGCCCCAGGAGTAATAAATTGTTAAGTGTTCTATACAGATTATCTAATTTTATCCTCACAACAATCCTGTGAAGTACATATTATGATTGTTTCATTTTAAGTTAGGAAAGTAGTTGGTCCCAGGTCAACTGGCTGGTAAGAGGCCGAGGTAGGATTGAAACCCATTTTGTCTGAGCCCAAAGCCTCAACAGTGATACAGACTTTTCCTCCATGCCAATTACTTTTACTACTAAATTTATGGTGATATGGTCACAGGTTCCACCCTGGTCTTGAAAGTATGCTTGAAGGGGGCATATGGGACAGATGAATTTTTTAAACACAAGTCAAACCAAACATGTACATGTGACCAGTATAATTACATGAGTGTTCAAGCACGTTGAGTTGATACAGAATACATTTGTATTATCATTTGATTTTGGTCTACATTGCCAAATTTGGGGTACTGAAAGTCTATATAAGAAGTAGTAGCTTATAAACCTTTGTTGTACATGAACCCTTTTGCCTTAAGAAGTACTGTGTGGTGTAATGTGGCATCATGTTGTGGATTTGTAATGTTTATTATTAACTGTATTAGTTCATATCAGATTAATAGAGTAGATCACTCATGAACTGAAAAAACACATCACAAACTTTGTGAAGTCAACATCATCCTCATCTTCAGAAAAACAGTAGTTGGAATACTGAATTATTTATTATTATTACACCAAAAATTCATTTATTATTCTTTATTTAGGTAACTCAGATTGTAAGTCATTTGAATTTCAAATCCAGTCTCTGTCACTGTGCCTCATCTGTCTCTTAGGCAGTTCTTTTTGTAGGTCAGAAGTCGGGTATGGTTGGCTGGATACTCTTCTTAGATCTCACTAAAGGGAAATCACTGTCAGACAACTGTAGTCAATACAGGAGGCTCTGGAAAGAATGCGCTTACAAGGCGATCGGGTAATCTGTGCAGTTCAGTTCCTTACAGCTGTAGGAGGGAAGCCTTCCTTCCCGCTAGCGAACAGCTGTGAGCTGGTCTCCGCTCTTAGAGGTCACTTACAACTCTTCTTATACTGCCTTCCATGAACCATGGATTAAGGCTCTCTCATGTTTTGCAACTTTCAGACTTTTCCTTAAGCTTCATCTCTCTGACTTTTTAAAAAATGGAATGCAAATAATTTACTTACATTTAATATTTTACATAACAGCCGATATTTTGTTATATCAAAGATTATCAATAAGAACTACAACACAGGGCTTGAGGGTGTATTTAAAGGGGTTTATGGTACACATGAAAGAAGAAGAAGAAAAGAAGACCAGAGTAAAACAGAGACTAGAAAAAAGTATGAAAAGCCTGAAAGAATGGCAGTTGCAATAAAAGTAACAGGGAAAATGGACCAGAAATCTTTGATGCAAAAGTTTGGAAAGCCATGCCGAGCTTTTGAAAGGTTGAAATTTCTGCTTTTTCTCACTTTGCAAACAAAAGGGAAGCACAAGAATAGTTGTTAGAAGTGTGTTTTTTCTTCATGCAATACTAGCACATTTTCTAAAAGTATTCCGCTCAAAATACTCCTATCACTTATCATGAAACCAATGAAAGAGCCTCTCTCTTTATTTCCCAATTTTATCCTGTGAGATGAAAAATAACAGCAATAAGCATTGCGTTTTAGGCATTGTGTCCATTTACACTGCTCCTGTTTGGTTTCTTAATCTCTGAAAAACAATGGACAATATACTATTTCACAGGTATTGTGAAAACTAATGAATATATGCTAATAGCTTGGGGAGGGATTTAAAATAGTATATGCTCTTATTTTATTCTCATTCATATTCTGAAGTCATAATGCTGACAGTGACACCACTAGTCATTGCCATGGAAACCAATGATAAATGACATCTTTTTCTCTGGGGCCTCTCTCCATCTTCCCGGCAGTTCCAAAAACTGCCACAAAACAGGATTAGTTCCTCTTTATACTATTTTTAAGTTCCTTCACTGGTTTACAAATGCTTTCTGTACCAAACTGTTCCTTGGATGCATCCCTATACCTCCATCCTATATTTTTCTTTCTTGTATTGGCCCCAAATCATCCCCAAGACTGTGATTCTTGGTAGCATATTTTTCTATTCCTATGTTCTCTTACTCTTCCTTCTCTTCTTGTGTGTGGAAACAATCTTTGTTAATTCCACAAGGTATCCCTTATCCCTATCAATATTTCTACACCACTGAAAGTTGTCAACTTTGTTATTGCTGCCAATTACTGAAGTTTCCTCGTGCAGCATTTTGTTTCAGTTATTAAGAAGTCACCATAAATAAATGGTACTATGTAATTTTTGAAGACAGTGGAAAAGTGAAATCAGTAACACTAGTTACAGACTATCAGATGGATATTATTCCAGGTTGTCTCTATTATCATTTTAGAAATGAGTTCAAGTAGATTTTCAAAATTCTGATAACTTTGTTCTCTTGAGAGATACTTGGCACAGGAAGACAAGTTATCCTTACTACAACGCAATCTGGAACAATGAAGCATATGGTTTCACTAATGAATATTTTAAATAATTTTTTCCATGTTACCAAGTGACTTAGTTATCAAACTAATACAGTGAGACCTGACAGAAAACAGAATTTTGCTTTGGAGAGAACATTCAGAACCAATTCTCTTGCACCTTTCTGCCAGGGTCATTTTTTTCAGTGTTGAATTGTCTTCCTGTTTAACTCTAGTCACTTAAGATGAAAAACAGGAAAAGAAAGTATGTTGATTTGATAGTTTTCCCATCCTCTAAATAATCCCCTTTAAAACATTCTCTCTCACTTTGTGTGTTTTTTTTTTCTTTCCCCAAGAAGGAGGCTGAGCATCTAACATCCAAGAGCTTGCCAGCAGACTGATGATGAGTATGTGAGAAGCACTACAAACTGTAGGAGTGGTTGACTAAGACTCTTTGACAGGGAGAAAGAACTGGAAACTTGACTGTGAAGTGGGTGCCCTGAGGACAAGTATCCCTGTCTTTAAAGATCTTTGTACCTAGTCTGGTTCTAACTTGAGTTCAGGCTCTAGTAAAAGTGATCCTTGATCTCTCGCTAAGTGATGGCCTCCAGCTCTGAATGCCAGTGAAGGCTGTCAGGCAGTACTTGAGGTGCCATCCTTCCCTTTCATTTACATTTGGGGGCTGGGAATAAAAGTTGAGTTGACTTCTGTCTCTGGCTTACCTGTCCATTCCTCTGTATGCACCTTTCTCCCTCCCCTGCCAAGTGATCTCAATGCTGGTTCTCATCCTAAATGCCAAGCCAAAGGTCAGAACAAATCATTGTTTTCCTCTACCATCCCCCAACATTTGCAAATGTCAGATCATTCATTTCGTTTTTTGTGGCTTTGAAGGCACAAGGAGACTAAGAATGAGCTGAATCTCAAGCTAAACTAAACCAGATGATAAACTATTTGCTTGATGGCCTCAATGGTATTTGACCCTTTTAGAATAAGGGATAGACAAGTGGCAGTGACTCTCGACTCTCGTGGCTTATACTCTTTAGGCATTTCCTATCTTTCCCTTCCATCTCCCTTATTGGAATGAACCCAGAAACACTCTGTTCAAGGCACCATTTTGAGTGCTTTCTATACATTCCTTCATTGCAGATGTATGTTTATTAGTGAATTTTTCCGGATGATGAAATGAAGCTTCCATGATCATTTTGTAGCACTGATGTTGAGTTCAGGGCTCAGCATCTTGAGGTCTCAATAATGTTTGCTATAAAACTGGAATTTTGGGTCAGTTGTAAGGAGTTAGTTTCATTGTGATACAAGCCCTGGACATGGATAAAAGCAAGTGTTCCCTATAGGAGTATGGAGATATTGGCTTATTACTGGTTGCCAGAATTTCTTTGGGGCTACTTTTTTGTTATCTGATCCTAGAATAGTATTGGAAAGGAGGAAAAAGTTTTCCTCAACCCTCTTAGAGTCCCTCAATGGGGATGAAAGTAAAACTGACAAAGACAGAGAAGCAGAAGAAAAGCAAACATGTTTACTAAGTTTTATGAGACACAGGAATCTTCATAAGGAAATGACCTGAAGAACAGACTTGAGTATTTATATGTTAGGACTGATCACAGGTGGGTAGTAGTATAGATATGTAATAGGTTAAGGAGTATGAGGCAAGTGTACTAAAGGCCTGTTTGTTAGCAGTCTCCTACGCCTTTGTTCATCTTCTAAAGAGGACACTTGTCCCATGAGGGTTTTATGACCTGTTTCAGGGGAGATGGTGGTGGTGGTGGGGCATCAGAGTGAACTTCTTGCTCTGCCATTGCCTCAAACTCCATCAGCTTAAAATATTCAATATGCCAAGCTGCCACATTTTGGGGGCAGCATGTCCTGAACCCTATCGGAATCAGCCTTCCTTCTCTTTGTTACTGCTCGATTCTAAAGTGGTTGGGAAATCTCTTTTGATTACTCTGCAATGCTCAAATTTGCTAGGTTCCATTTCAGCATATACCCCTAACATGTTGACAGGCATAACTTGTGAAGAAGGCTGTGTGGTCCAATATGTTGGCTTAAATCAGGGAAGATGGTATCTTTACTGCAAGTCTTCCTCCCACCTTTAATAAGCTAATGTGCAGCGGGAATTTCCTAAAGGGGGACAGCAAATATATCATCAATTCCAAGCAAGAATTCCCTTCCGCATTTTATCAACTCTGAAGCAAGGCTGCTTCTTATGGATCATAGCATCTGACAAACCTGTTGGTCAGGCAGCAATTATGCTGTGGAGTTCATTGCTTGGGCATGTGTGAACTTGGTCACACCTCTTCCTGTTGGCACCACATCACTTGAATTATGTACATTTCTTGCAACAATATACATGATGTTTAATTGCTCTTTAAAAGATTTTCATGGCATGCCCTGGTGGAATAGCTGTTTGGTTCGCTGCCTCTGCTGAGAGCAGTCCACATACATCCCAAGGATTTGCATTCCCATCCTGGGCGGTGGGTTGGAAGGTGGGCCACCAAGATGTACGACTAACATTAAAATAGATAAAGTCTTCCTCTTCTCTCTTCTTGCCTTCCTGGCTAGTCACCTTCATTCCTGCCTGTGCCTTTCCTCAAATAAATACTTGATAAAGATCACACCATGATGTGTCATTGAAATGAAAAGTTACTGTGTATGTCAAAAGGTCTGGAAACAGAGCAGCGGGGTATATGTATGATGTCAGGGCTGCACAAATTCATCATTGGAAGGGTCACCACAATTGCGTATTTTCTTGCATAGCAATAACCAACAGCTTGGTAGAACTTAGGAAAAGAAGATACCAGTAATTGAGCTCTGTTTTGTTACTGAGGTAGGTGCAAAAAGTTGCCAACCATATGCCAGGAGAGCAATACAACTGAAGCTAGGAGAATCGCCTGTGAGCAATGTGAGCATTGTGTCCTAGTTTTATTGGCATTACTTGTTCTTTCTTACTGGTAGGTAATCCATAGCTTTGCAGATTTGATTAACTATGTTAATGTGAAATTTCCAATCTTATTTGACCACAGACTCTTCTTTCCTTAAGAACTAGTGTTCTCTGGAATATAATTATGAAAATACCTGGCATTTAGGATTAGCTGGTACCCGTTTCAATGTTTCACCTGTATCAGCTAAAAGAATTTTTATTCACCAGCCTACGATGAGGCAAGTTGTGCATGAGGAAATGGAGGGATGTCGAGGTTGAGTTAAGCTGCCTAAATTCACACAGCTAGTCTGGCAGAACCAGGATTCAAACCCAGACAGGTGGCTCCGGACTGTGTGTTCTCTCACCCCAAAGATATTTAGTTTGGGAAACTGTTCTAGCCACAGACTCGGGGAGGAAAATGCTGCAGATTTTACCCATGGATGAAAAATGAAGAAGTACCACAGCCCACAGTGATTCTTGAAATATTTAGCAGGAATCATCAGGGAAATATAATGATGTCCCTGTTCTTTGTTTGTACTGTGAATCCATTATTACCTTTTATATATGCTTAAATGACTTGCACTCCTCCAGGTTAAAAAGATTAAGAAAGAAAGTCACTTTCAGTGGAAAAGGGAAGCATTGAAAATTTAGCCTGAATGAAAAACAGGAGTAGGCTGGATAAATAGCCCCTCTTTGGGCCATATCTGAATGCTCTGAAATGATCTATTCCTGTACAGGGTGCTGCTGTCGTGAAGGAGGTGGTGGGGGTGGGGTTAGTACTTTTTCTCTCACAAAGATGGGGGGATTTATAGAAATTAGACCACTTTGTGCCGCATTTCCCATGTCTGAGTAGCTACCATTTGCCAGATAAATTTAAGTGAACCAGATGGACTTGGTGATAGATGTAACAATCACTTATTAGCTTAGCCCTGAGGGAAGAGACAGGTGACAGAAGGATTTAGGCAGTAAAATGAACCCGAAAACAAAAGGTGGTATCATTGCTTGGAGCCACAGGGCTGTTCAGGTCCCATTGGCTCAAGTTTCCCAGGCAGGTGACTATGAGGACGGATTCTGCTTACTCCATCTCCTTAAGAGGTTTTGAACTTGGCAATGTGTTTTCTCCACATGTAGGTTGCTTCCTGAGATAAGTTTGGCCTTCCTGAGATACGTCTGGCTTTATAAAAGCTGCACATGAATATGATGACTGGTACCTTATGGTAATTTAAGGAAATTATACTCTTCATGAGACAAAATGCTGTTCATTTGTCATTTATCTGTGCCAGTTGGTTAAGAAAGGGAGATGATTCATAGCCCCGTCCAGTGGGACCAGTGAAAGGTTTGATTTCACCTTGGTTCCAGGCTGTCTTGTGCAGCAAATGCCTTGTCGGTTGTGGGTTCCAGAAGGACTGTAATGATTACACACAGTCCAAGACTTAACACACAGACATTAGACATTTTGTTGACAGGATCTTTTCTGTTCCTCGCCCAAGGTGGATAAAAGACCTGGAACATGCTTTAATATGTGAATTGCTGCTCCAAAGAAATCAGATGGAGATGGTTATCTTTACAGCTATCCAAATAAAAAGAAAGGAGACATTAAAATTCCCAAGGGTAAGAGAAAATTAACAAATGCAAAGTTTTCATGCACTAAAATAAGTTATCCTTGAATATAATGGCGGCTCCACACATATATTATGATACAAAGCAATTGGTAATACAATTTTGACAGAGTTCATTACACTAAGTTTATAAATCAAGCTTCTGGGCTTAGGCATTAAAGACACTCTTTGTTCTGGGAAGCTGTCAACCCGAAGGTACTTGATAAGAAAGTGCTAGAAAAACTCCAGCTGTTTGCTATTATCATGTTTCTTTTGAACATACTATACAAGGCATGTATAGTTGCGGAGAATCTGAGAAGATTAAAAACCATGGTTACATTAACACACCTGTCTCGGGGGAACCACACTCACTTTTCTCTCACATGTGCTTCCTGCAGCTTCTCTGCTTCATCTGGAAGCCTGCCTTTAGAATCTGTGGTGCCTCGGTCATTTTCAGTGGTGCTGGAGGACAGGAGCCAGTGAGGCGGAAGAGTGTTGGGGGTGAGATGGCTCACACTGCACTTGAGTGTCAGTCAGGAATGTGTGGGGCGACAGACATCTTCACACACAAAAATTTTGCTGGAGGTAGAATGGCATATAGACAACTGTTGTTTCAAAGTGTTGGTAATTGTCTTGAATAAAATTAAAACTGAAGACTTCCGCTCATATGGCAATCATCTGAGCTTAGAAAAACCATATTTGAATACCAATGGGTGATATCAAACTTTAATTATCTTTCAATATTTCTTCATTCACACTTCATTCTTTTAACAACCACTGTAACAATTAAAACTATTTCAGGAACGTTTTAACTAGGTTTGCAAAACTTCTATGTGGCAATCAAGGGTAGATATTCCAAAGTGCTGGCCTCTCACTGGTCAAGCTATAATCTTTTCTTTTATGTGAGGTAACAGGTCATTCTTTTCTCCTCCTGTATGAGAAAGCCAAGAGGTGTAATTCCTACATAGGCCACAGGAAAATGGCTGATTTTGTTCAACTCTTCAACTCACCACCTTAGTCATGTACCAGAGGCAAGCTATAATCTTTTCTTCACACAAGGGAGGTGATGAGTGTTGTATGAGGAAAACACATCTTTGGGATAACACTTTCAGTGTTACACTGTAGCCTGTTGAGTCAATCATGGAAGGATTATTGAACCCCAATATACTCTCTTTCATGAGTGAAGATCTGGTGTGGATGCTTTGTGGGGAATACTTCACTGATTTTCAAGCAGACCCAAGTTAATAAAGCACTTCACAATTTGAGCGTATTCAAAACTATTCCTTGTGACTAGGTAAAGAAAAGAAGCACGTGACTTTTAAAGCACATTGAGTAACAAGTATCTTCTAGGGCAGGGCAATTGCCATATGACGGGTGTTTACTTTATAATGAACTGCTGGCTGTAGATGGGTGAGCTCTCAAAGCAAACCTAGTGACTTCATTTACAAAATAGGTGTTGAGGGTGGGACCATATGAATTTTTAGGTTTTGTATGTGATTCATTTAGAATTAGAGAAAGAAATGACAATTTTCATATTAAAAAAAATTATGATTCCTACTTATTCCTTTACCTCACAACCTAGAAATCTATTTTGTATCATTGAAATGAGAGTGAATCTCAGGATTTCTTTTTCTTGGGTTTCCAATGTATTTTTTTTTTTTTATAATATGGTCTTTCTAGATTATATTTTAATACCTTCACATATCTACATATGTGAAGATTACTCTGTGAAGAATGAGGTAAGTGATGATCATAGACAAATTACTTAACTTCTATGTTCCTCAGCTTCCTTAGGTATTCAATGGAGAGAATATTTCTAATTTACAGGTTATGAGGATTAAACAGATATTTATATATGTACATACATACATACATACATACATACATATATATATATATATATATAAAGCTCCTTAGATGAATACTTGACATATAATATAGTGTGTATCATCATCATCATTAGTAGCAGCAGCAGTAACAGCAATACTGTCAAGGCTTTCTGAGTCTTTACCATTGACTTATCACTTCCCTAGCATGAATAGGGAAGGGGTAGAGTGGGACCACTGATATTAGGAAACATTACAGCCTTCTGGGATATTGTAATTCAATACACACAAAAATGACATATATATATATATATATATATATATATATATATATATAATAG
This sequence comes from Solenodon paradoxus, assembly GCA_004363575.1. Lineage (NCBI taxonomy): Eukaryota > Metazoa > Chordata > Mammalia > Eulipotyphla > Solenodontidae > Solenodon > Solenodon paradoxus. The sequence goes on from RJWH01001138.1 coordinate 146,753, forward strand.
TAGCTTCTTTCAAGAAGATTTCTATTTCTATATTTTGGTTAGGTTGGAGGCTGAGTCCACTGAGACTAAATGAGGAGGAGGTTGTTGCTCTGGCTGTGTTAGTGTGAGACGGGGCATTAATCAGGGAATGCCAAAAAAGATGGAAAAGGAAAGAAAAAGATGAGAATAGCACTTCAAGGAAAAAGTAGTCAGAAACCAAGACCTATAAAATAGTCAAGAAACTAAAGGAGAATGTTAGTCAAAGAAATGTTCACATCTGTGGATCTGGGAATTAGCAAAACCATGGAAAAACTGGGGGATTAAATGATTAAAAGGGGGAAGAGAAGTAAATTCAGAGTTTGATGTATAAATTAAGTTTTTGCTGACAGCATGGTCCCTAACAATGATAGCTAAAATGAACTCTTTATGTGTGTTTCACATGTATGAACTCATTTCATTCTCATGGAAATGAAGATAGATACTGTTATTTTTCCTATTTAACGAAAGATGAGAGTTTGAATGTGCCCCAAATTTATGAGATTTAAACTCACACCATCTGATTCCAGTGCCACTTGGCTCAGTCTCAGGAAGCCCAGACTCCTTAGAGTAAGTAAAGTGAAGAGAAAACTGGAAATAAAGTTGGGAGTATCAGCACAGAGGTGTTAATTGCAGCTTGGGCTTTCTAAGGAAGAAAACACCGGAGAGAAGGGAGAAAACACGCTGAGAGAACAGATGGCCAAGAATGAATCCTGGGGAGGTCCACAATGAGATGCCAACCACCGGGAATGGTGAAGAGCTCCAGTGAGTTTGAGCAAGATCAGAGAAGAAGCTGCAGGCTTAGTCTTGAAAGGACTGGTTTGGTGAAGGATCTGAGATGGTAACCAGAGTTAAAGGGAGGAAGCTTCATCAGAGACTGGAGGGGGAAGCAACAAAGGTTTCACACAAAAATAAGGAAAAATGAATAGAATGGTCACATGATGGATTTGTTTTTCTTTTCATCCTTCTTTTTCTTCCAAAATCAGATCTGTACTTCAAAGAACTAGAGAAAGAGGGAGAATGCAGAGGGAAGAAGGAAAAACAAATACATGTTGGGAAGAAAGGATCCTGTATGAATCATGAAAGGAGGGAATCAATAGCTTTGACTCTTATGAAGAGAGGACTGTTTGACAAAGAAATAGAATATTTCCACATGCATGGCTTTTAAGCATCTCAAAATAATCCCTAGTATCTCCCCATTGATTTGGGTCTTTGCATCTAACTGTCCTCCGCCCACTCATCTATCTCATTGTTTAAGACAAAAACTGGGCTTCATCAGTTTTTGTATTTCTCTCACATACGACATCTAATTGATCAGCAAATCTTGCCTGATTTGTCTTTAAGATTTATCCATTTATTTCTCATCATCTCCACTGAGAGATACTACCCTATTCTAAGCTAGTATTAATGTTTGTCTGACCTAGTATGGTCTCCCTGCTCTCCTCCTTGTCCCCTTTAGCTTTATTTTCCTCACAGAAGCAAGGGGAGTTCTTTAAGTGTCCAAGGTATCATGACACTCTGACAGCCTGATATTGTAATGGATTTTCATCTATATAGATCTCCTCTATGACTGCAGGCTTTTATTGTCTTCATTTCTCTTATGAATTTTTTTCTTTTTGCTCTAATTTTCAAGAGATAGCCTCAATTTCATTTTCTCTTACATAGAATTTTAAAATTTGCTATAATGTTTTCAGTTTCTAAGAGTTCTTTTATGTTCTCCTGTTGTTCCTATTATATTAATATATTCATTTCACTGACCAGCTGGATTGAATTGGGTAAAGCAGAAAGCGACATTATTCTGGATGCAACCTCAGTTAGGTCCCAAAGTTTATCAGTTACAGACAGTAAGTAAAAATCCCTTGGCCACTTTTAGTCATAAGAACAGCCTCGGGTTGGTGATGTTAAAGTTCTCATGTAGTATAAAACTTTGAGCCAGATCCCTTTCCTCTTCCTTTTGTGTTCCCTCCCTAAACTGCACCTGACTGGGGAGAGATACATAATTAACTTCTCCACTTCTTTGTTTACCTGGTCTTCCCTCCCACCCCCTTGTTTCTAAATTCTGTTTCTGACTTTCCCAGGGCCAGACTCAGAAGCAGAGGGGATTCATGAAAGCAGACCCTGTGTGGTTTGTGCAGTCTGTAATCTGATGATTTCCTGAGATCAGTGGCAGCTGCACAATTGCTATCTCTGTCTCTGGAGGCATAATTTGGAGTGTTCCCACTGAGGACCTCTGACTGTAGCTTCAGAACCTCCAACTGTACCTTTGGTGGTGTAGGTGGGGCTGCATCTCAGTGCCCCCCACCATCCCACCCTTAGCATCTGGACTTAGGGCAACCCCAGGTCACATTTCCCCTCCAGGACATACTCCTAGGTAGGAGTGAACATGACCCCAGGTTGGCTCCCTCCCATCTGTCCAACATGGCTCCCAAGGAAACTCAGACATTCTTGCCCCATTGTGGGCAGAAATATAGTGTGTTCCTAATGTTTCCACCTCTTATCATTCTGCCACCTCTTATCATTCTGCCGTGAAACAAGCGACTCTAGTCATAATCTTTTACCGTGGCATCTCCACAGGCAAGATTAGATAATACATTCTGTTTCAAAGCCTAGGGAGCAAATGTCAAGTTCTCCAAATGTGTGCCCTTGAAGCTCTTCTTACTTGGCTTGAGGTAAAGAAAACATATTCTACCCTATCTCCAAAAAGAAGAGTTCAAGGTAATCACGCTACATGGAACAGACTAGAGAACCGAGGAGTATGGTATCAATTGTTCTCCAACCAGAAGAGCCTTTATGATACTATACCTCAGTAAGTTTGTCTTTTTAACAGTTCACCTGATCTGTGGACAGCAGCAATTTCTCAGCTTGGCACCAAATGAGAGATGCACCTCTGATATACCACTCTGATCACTTTAAATCTGAGATCTGTATCTCTTACCCACAGTGTTACAGAATAGTCAAAATATTTGCCTCCGGTACTCACAGACACAGGACATAATATTCAAAGGAATATTATGACAGATAGTATTTGTATAGATCTTGAAGGGCCATTAGATAAAGAATTGTTCTTAGAAGAAGTATCGTGGGCATCAGACAGACCTGAATTTGAGTTTTATCTCTGTTGTCTATTACTATGTGACCTCAAGCAAGCTATTGACAGTCTCAGAATTTTAATGGCCAAAAAACATTAATAGTAACTCTTACCTCCTGGATATTAGTTTTCAGTGTGCTCCATTTCTTGGTGGTAACTTGGTACCACTAACATCTCTCCTCTCTACAGCCAGGGACTATTTCTCCAGAATCTCCCCTTCCACATGATTCTGGGTTGGAGTTTGTGAATGACCCATGGAACATGTGAAGGCAGAAGTAAAGGAGGGCCAGTGTTCTTGGGATAATGGTTGCTGAGGAGCAACCGGGCTTCATGAGACAAAGGCTGAGAGCCCACTCCACGAGCTTTCACTCTGGCATTCGGGTAAGATTCTTGGGCTAACCCTAGGAGTTGTGTTATTCGGCCCACAATTGAGGGCTTCAAGCAGAAGTCTCCACTTCTCTGGCTTCTCTGGCTCCACTTCTCCACTTTCTAGATTTTTTATTCCCCAGCTCTACTCACTTCCATAGAACCTGTCATTTCTGTATGAAGTCCTTTTTTCTTGTAGCCCTTAACAGTGGTCTGTTTTTTTTTGACAGAACCTTCAGAGGCAACATAAAGTCTTAAGATCTACAGCAAGCACTCAATGAATAATCAGAAAAGATGTTCATAATAAATAATATGTTAAACTATATGAGTTCATTGTTTAGGGACTTCAAAGATGAGGGGTGAAATAAAGAAGACTATTCTTCACACCCACACCTAAGATGAAGCACATACTAGAAATGGACACTTGCTTTCTTAAGGGTAAAAGTTGATGATCAAGGGAATAGCACAGTTCAAGTCAGAATGTGGTTTATATTGTAGGGAGAACATTTATTTGCAACATGAATTTTTTTCCACAGAGTTTCCTTTCATCAGAAGACTACGAGTTTGTGCTCAAGTATTCCATGTGAACCTTGGTTCCTAAGGAAGAATAACAAACCCTATCAGCTGTCCACATAGTTGTAGAGTTGAGTTTTCCAACCAATTTATTGATCATACACGCTGTGACGTGAGACTTGTTATTATGTTTCATGGTAATTAGGCATAGTAGTAGCCAGCTTGTAAATGAGTGTAATTGAAGTTAATTTTAGGAAGTCAATATTTTTTTCTTTTCTTGATTCACTGACAGTTTTCCTTAATATTGTGTTTTATGTATTTACAGGTAAAAAGACAAGTCTTGGGCCCACCTCCTCAGGTCCAATTCCGTTTTTCCTTGCTCCCCACTAGGCTGGGGTTCCCTATGGTCCTCTCAGCTCCAATTCCAATTCTTCCTTTGCTGGTGAAATTCATATGCAGAATGCCCTACTGGCTCTTGAATATGGCTTTCCTACTTGTTTGCATGGCACCAACACCTCTGGAATCTCTGGAAGCACAAGGCCATGGATGGTATTCTGTATAACACTGTGCCACACAGTAAGGGACAGGAGACAGCCTAGGGAGGGGTAGGGCACAGGTTTAGAGTTTTATCTCTGGGAGTTTTGTATCAGTGCTGTCAAGTACCCTCCTTCACACCTAAAGGCTAATAGTTGCTTGAGACTAGCTCCCAATGGAACAGAAGGGTTTTTATCTATGACTTCAAATACATGCTGCTTGTTAGGAACAATGACTGCATAGTAGGGACGTGCTTAATATGATGCACTGTCTACATCCTGCTTCAAGGAAGGAGAGTTGCTGCTGCTACTGGGAATGTTCTCTACCATTAGCCTCTCTAGAGATTCCCTCCACTGCAGAGAGCCACCTTGTGCAAGGCCACGGCCCTTCCTAAGGAAACCCAATGCTAAACATCTATGACAGGCCCTTGTACTTCTGTACTCCTCATGGGTCAGCTGAGGTGGTTGTCGGGCCTGCCTTTGTTTTCCTGCCTTCCCTTCTACAGGTATTGAACCCAGGTGCCCTCACTAATAAACATTTCAGCACATTCAGCTTCATCTCAGTTTGTTTCTAGAGAATCCAGCCTGCAAACTGTCTGCCAGTATTTGTTGATATCTTTATTTTGTAGCTTTCTCTACTACCATTCTCTCTGACTTCACCACTTTATACCTATTTTATTTATTTACCATGATTTTTAAGAGTTTTAAGAGGGAATAGATATAAATGCATGTGTCTAACCCATCATTGTATTGGTCAGACTTAAACTACAGAGAATGTAATTTTTTCTATTTAAAACAGAAAGGGTATTTTCAGGGTATTCAATGGTGAGGCAGATTTATTATAATAACCCCAAGTTTTCATTCCTCTTTCACAATGTAACTTTATAATACCTCTTATCAAGGGGTTGAGTCTATTTCCTAACCCCCTTTAATCTGGGCTAGCCTTCTGACTTGCTTTGACCAGTGGAATGTGGTAAAAACTCTGAGGCCTGTTTCTGAGCCTAATTCTCAAGAGGCCTTGCATTTGTTGTTCTTCCTTTTAGAACCCTTCTGCCATGAGAACAAGAAGATGAGACCCCACATGGAGCAGTGATGATTTGTCCTAGCTGAGGCCATCTGAAACTAGCCAGCCTCTAGTGAACCTAGCCACTGACCACAAATATATCTGCAAACTCAGTGGGGTCAGTCAAGCTCAATCTAGACCAGCAGAACTAGCCAGCTGACTCATAGATTCCTAAGCAACAATAGTGTTTTTTGTTTAAAGCCACTGAGGGATGTTGTGTTATAGCATTGTTGTGGCAATGCTTGATTGATACATGTGGCTTGAAGGGCTGAAAGAATTAGACTTTAGGGCCGCATCATGAACTCACTAAAGTCCGGAGTTATAGAACCGGGAGGGTGCTTGCTAAACTGACAAACTACTGCTACAAGACTTGATTCAGAACGCGTCACTTCTGTCAGATCAGGAAGACCTGGAAATTGTTGACAGAGCTGCCAGCTGAGAACTATGTTAGTGATGCTGTTACCATGATTTAAACCATAGACGTTTGTGCTTTCCTTGTCTTCCATCTAAATTGGTTTATGCAAATGCTTCTCATCAGCAGAATGTAAGTTTTACCTGAACTTCAGCTGAAAAGCAAGCCGAGGGTCAAAGAGAGTTTTAGTTTTCTACCTTCTATAGTACATGAAAAGGAGGTTGGGATAGATTCAAAGTGAGTAGGCCCCAGTATCTACTGCAGCTATGATGAACTAAAAAGAGCATACTTCCTAAAACCTATTGCATAGGTTTTGATCAATAATTTGAAACGTCTTTCAATAGCTGTGTCTAGTATTTTACAACCGGGCATATCACTTTCTACACTGTCAAATGTCATTAATTCAGTTAATAGAAGTTGAGAGACTTAAAGATGAATAGCATAATGCTAAGATTTTCTTAATTAATTGCTCCAGCAAAATACAAATACTGGAAGGCATAATTACAAATCACTAAGGAGAGGGAGATGGACTTACAGTTTGAAAAGTTCTTGCTCTTTTATTGATACTTGATCTGGCATTGCTAGAAAGAACAGCGATTCAGGAGGATAATAACAGGTGTTTGATCTTCATCTGTAGTTATTAAGACAGATATATATTAATGTGATGAAAAGTATTTCAAAATGTACTTTGGCATAGAACAGAGATTTACAAGGTTCTCAGGAAGGCAGGTGGGTAGCTTCCTGTGATCTGTCCTTAAGACATTACATCTGGTTGTAGGTAGTTAGAGAATTAATCTTCTAAATCCATAGAGAGTGATTCTAGAAGCATCTGTGTCCCTATGAATGCTTTTCTAGGGATGGTGATTTAAAACAATGAATAATCAGTGAAGAAAAGGGAAGGTGATTCTTAGATAAGAGTCATCAACAGTAAAGGCATTACAATGAAAGAATTTCATGCCCCCAAATTTTGTTCTGTGTCTTGCTCAGCAGAGGCACAGCGTATTATTATGGTATGAGAAGCTTGAAGTGATTTATGCCTTACAGAGAATAACTTTACTCAGCCATGGCCTTGTATGGCAAGGATACCCTCAAGCTCACCAAAAGAAAAAAAAAAAGTCTGTGTTGTGAGGACAATCTGGAGTCCCTCCAAAAGTTACCCTCACTGATTCACGTTTTTTTGTCAACAAAGGCAGCCCACAGCTAAAAGTCTACAGGGCAAATCGAATTTGGCTCATTGGTAAGTCTTAATCATAGGCTCTATCTTGTTTATCTGATTCTGACTGACATTAATATGAAGTATCAGCAATTTTGCTTCTGAAACAGAATCTATTGATTTTATTTTTGTCATTTTTTCTTTCAGTTGTGCAATCAAAAATTCATTCGAGTACAATGCAATTAATGCTTGTGGAAAAAAAGCCAAAGAAAGTAGTTGTCAGACTGCTTGTTGGCAAAGGCCAAAATGAAGATTTATCAAGGAAAGCCCATGTAAGTGTGACCTGAGAGGAAGCAACAGAGCTTGAGAGCATTACTAAGCCTGGAAATTGCAATTCCAATTATGTTTTAAGGTATTTCAGAGAAAATTATATGTATGCTGCACATCGACAAATCACTGTGTTGATAAAATGGTAGTTTCTAAAACAGCTTTACTCTGATGTCTCAAGCAAGGAAAAAAAGCAAAATAATTTACCTTTTGGGGAACCAATATTGAGCAAATGTTACTTAAAATCTTCCCCAGGATCATCTGACCTGAATTCAGCTACCTAGGGCAGAACAAAAAGAGAAAGTAGATGGTTCTCTAGATAAGGTGTTTCCCAGGATGGAATTTAAAAGCAGTTCCCTTATCCTGTCTGTTCTTTAGTCCCCAGGCTTGGATCAAACTTTCTGGCACAAGACTTAAAAGCATCTTCAGAATCCCAGGTGCTCACATTTAGTCCTTTTCTTGCCTCCTTCTTTCTATTCATTTCCTGTGTTGTGGTGTATACTTCCGTCCCCCCATTCTGCTATAATCAGATTTGAAAGCAGGGACTGTGTTTTACTCATCTTTGTAGCTTTCTTCAATTCTGTCGTTGTACAGTGTTTTGCTTATACATACAATTGTTTTACTTGTTAAATAAAAAGAGGCAAATACAAATTCTCCAGTGTTTTAATTGCTACCCAGATGATGGGAGATTGTTAGAGACATGTTTTTAATAGACTCCGTTTTTAACAGAATGAGTAGCATGCCCGTGTATTATAGTCCAAATACAAATAAAAGGTGCTTGAAAAGATTTTGATATGTTTTGTCTTTAACAGAAGCAACAGGCTTACTGTGATTGCTATAAATCACAGTCAATCTAAAAAGGGTCATTAGGAACTATTTTAAAAAGGAGAACTTTAGTGGTAACTGGCAGTACCTTAAAGTTTCCTTATATTCATAAGTTAGTTGAATAATTTTCTTTATTCTAAGAGTTGCTGTTAATGGAATTAGACTTACAAGTGAGGAAAAAAGTGTGAATGATGCCACTGTATGACATCATTGTCTCTCTGTTTTCTTTTATCCCATCTGATGGTATACTATACATATTTTTCTATGCTTTAGGGTATTTGTTTGTTTGCTTGTTTTAAGATCCTTTCATGTGAGCTCATAAAAGATGCTTCTTTCCTTTTAAGGGTGAATGCCTATGTGCAAGCAATAAGCTATTGTCTCTTATTTCCAGCCTCACCCTTTGGGCTCTGCTAATTCCCTCTTTGTTCTGTTAAGGGGGCAGGGACACGAGAGACTGGTGTGTGTTCCTTTGCTTGCTTTTCTTCTCAGTAGCACCATAATAGTGACCTCTTATTTCAAGGTAGCAGTTGGTTGTAGTCTCCCGCTTCCCTCCTATCACCTTTCTTCCCCTTTTTCCTCCCTCCCTCCCTCCCTCCCTTTCCCACCCTCCTTCTTTGTTTTTCCTGGTGACGGTTTAATTTTGTCCCTTCAGAGACACCAGCACTAGCCCAAAAGACATCTCCTGCAAACCTCATAGGTTCAGCAATCTCAACATTTCTTCTATTCTCCCAGCCTCAGGACTGTGGTCAGTTTCCTGGGATAACTATCATTGCCTTCTCTTTTCAATTTCCCTAATAAGGAATTAACCAAAAGCTTATGTTAAATTTTCTTGTTGCAATGTTTCTGGAGTCTCTGTTTTACCGGGTAGACACTGACATATTACTTGAAGGGGGTTGGACCCACCTGGATCTGCTGGGTGGGAAGACCCACAGGTGCAGAGCACCTGCCGTACCTGGACCTGCTGCATAGCTCATTCTTGTTCTGGGCCCTGGAGGGACCATAATGAATTTAACTGATCCTCGGCAGATGGACACTGACGTTGTTTCCAACTTTCGTTATTGAAACAACCTTAAATGATTTTTTTTTCATATATGGGCAAGTGTATCTGTAAGCTAAATTTATGAAAGTGGAAATCTGGGTCAAAAGAATTGCTAAATTACCCTTTATAGAAGTTGTACCAATTCACTGTCTCACAGGCAGTAAGCAGAAATCTATTTACATGAAAACAGAGACATCAAAACAGGAAGAGGGGGCCAGATATTGCACCATTGAATTAGTTGGTGGAAGAAAGAAGCTCATGTAAACAGGAATGAGATCTACCACTTGAGGAATTCCTTCCTGGCCTTGACTCCATGGACTTTACTTTGAGCCTTTTGGAGAAAAGAAAGGCTAAAATATAATACAAAATCTAGCTCTTTAAGACAGTTTGGTACTCACTTAATAGAGGGTAACATCAAAAGGGGAGAGGAGCACTTTGCCACAGGTCACCAACTGGGATGGGGAGTGTGAGGAGGCTTCATGCTGGGCTCAGTGGAGACTTAGTCCTCAGCCACTGTGACTGTGGTGGCCAGCAGTAAGAGTGATACAGTTGTGTGGCTACTGGAACAAGTGGCAATACTGCTGAGCACAGTGTATGTGGTAGCTGTGAGACACTTCCTACAGTCTCCCCAGAGTGCTCGATTGTGGAACTTTATAGGATTCTGGGTCTTTCCAGCAATAACAAAGAGTGTCAGAGATGTTCAAACACAGGCTACAAACTCATTTACTAAGTTCATCTTTTTTTTTTTTTCTTCATTTCTTCATCTTTCCCTCATATGGTAGGGTTGGCTTTAAAAAATAACGAAATAGAATATTCTTCCTCCTCGAGTCCTTGTAATACATCTTGGCAAACCCGGATTGTGACTAAGTTATTTTTACCATCTGCTGTTCAGTTTTCTTATCATTTACTCTGCTCAGCAGAGCTCTACTGCAGTTACTGCCCTTAGTTAGCAGACAGGCTACATTCTACATGCTTGCTTTTGTCGATTTCACCTTAGCATTATGGGGTAACAAAGCTGTGTGTACAACAGACAGACAACCAGAGTGGTGCCTATCTTACCCTGTAGGATCTGGGCTGCCTTCCTACAGGGGACTTTTGTTTTATGTTTCACTGTGTCCTGTTTGGGCCATTCTTAATTTACACAACAGAGATGCTGTCATCACCAATTAACATTTATCAAGGGCCCCCTGGATGCCTGGTTGCATAGGGACTAATTTAATATTCTCTTTGTTTCAGATATCAGGTGGTTCCATCAAATGAATTTTTAAGTATCTCAGTGATGATGAAGAACAGAGACATCAATTAAAATTCAGGAAGACAAGCCTTTGCAGAAAATGCTTCAAGGAGAGCATCAAGGATTGGAATTAATATTTGAAAGTTTAAAAGAGGCGACATTTTTATTCATTCAACAAATGACAGATATAAAAAAGCACTGCATTCGGTTGTTCCTGGAAGAAGCCTGGCAACATTCCAGTCAGCTATCTGACCTTTGATCGTCCCTTTTTCCTCTTTCCCTATTTCAGTCCTTGTAATCTTCATAATTGAGTCTAAATATTTCTTCCTGAGGCTTTTGCTAATCATCTCTGTCCTTAGGGATGACTTCCCCACTGCAACTCCGATATCCTTTATTTACATCTTATTCGGAAATTTAGCACATTATTTGGAAATTTAGCACGTTACATTATATGGTTGAATAAATGTGTTCTTTTCCCCAAATATATTAGAGAACTGGCTGGACAATTTTTTCTCACCCTCAGGTCAGCATACTGTTCTGTCAGTGGTAGAATATCAAGAAACATTTATTCACGATCATGGCAACGGTCTATTCAAATCAGATGGAATTTTTTTTTTTAATAAAAAGGTGAGAACTGAGACAAAGCTGAAGCTTTGAAAGCTGACTCATTCATACTCTTCAAGAGTTATATGCACATCTTTTTAGAGGGAGAGGGAGATTGTGCGATGTAAGAAACACTAGAAATCAGCAGTTTCTCGATTTAATAAAAAAAAAAATTTTTGGTCTACCTAAATATGTTTATTTTTTTGCCTATTCCTTTTGATGTGACAACAACTAGTGTAAGGTGGCTGTCGGTTGCGGGAATGGATAGTCAGATAAACCTGAACATTTTCATTTCAGAAAAAGAAACATCCCGTTCTGTCATACATTTTGGAATGAAGAACACACCTTTATGTTTTATGACGTCAAGAATCTAGGCCCAGTGAGGCCCGCGACGCACAAAAGTCACCAGTTCCCATACCCGCTGCGGCGCAGAAACCTTCGAGCCCTTCCCGGGACGAAGCTCCCGCGGGACCCCGCCCACTCCGGTTCCGGAAGCGTTATTGGTCGGTCTTTTACCCGCCATCTCTATTAGCCCTTGGGATTTGGCCCGGGAGGCGGGCGTCCCCCCTTCGGGTACTGATTGGTTGATTCTTAATGACGTTAAAGGACTATCACAGTCCCTACTGGTTTTTAGGCTTCAAAATGGGCGGAGAAAAGCAGAGAAACACGGCTCAGGGAGGAAAGTGCGGATTGCGCCGGCGCGTAGCCGGGGACGCCAGGCCGGAGCTTTTCCTAGGGAACCGACTGTTGTCGCCCCGCCCCCTCGGGGCTTTGTGTCCCGTTAACTGTCGGAGTGGCGGGGACTCCCGCGCCGGGCGACATGCCGGTGCGCTTCAAGGTGAGGCCGGGGTCTCTGGACCCTAAGGCGGCTGCGGGGAGTCGTGACGCGGAGGCTGTGGGGCGCGGGGGGCCACGCTGGCTTTCGGCGCTGCGCCCCTTGGCCCAGCGGAAGCTACCTGCCCGGTCCATGAGGATCTCATCTTCTCTTACCGAACTCCCTTTCCACTCACACTTTCGAGCTGTCTCGTAGTTAGATGGTGTTGAGATGAATTTATTGGGGGGAGGCAGGGATTCAGGGGAGTGCAGATGGAAGAAGGCATTTTATAATAGGAACTAAGTGGACTTCAGCTTGGGACCTCTGTGGCCCATCTCACAGTTTAGCATTTAACCTCCTTCCTTCGCTTTACAACTTTAAAGTGTATGTCTTGTTAAGGCTTGAGAAATGGGACCATGACAGGAAAAGACAGGGTATAAGAAATACACATTTTTCGTAGTTGTACATTTGATTAGGATTTGATTAAGCTCTGGAAAGCTGGTAGCTGTCAGGATCAAGCATCCTTCAACATAATGACCACAGCAATCTACAAACTGTCTTTCTCTCATCTTAGGGACTTGTATGCAGAATGGGTGGGGAATTTGTCTGTCTTTGGCTGACTTCACAAAATTTTGAAAGGTACAAGGCATAATACAAATGTGTGTGCTTGGCTAGAACTTAATTATTTAGGATATTTATAGTGCTGAGGATTTAGGTTGTCACTAATTACCAGACAAGAGCTCAGGTTTTGGAATCAGACAGCTAGCAAAAGGCTAGCCACGTTGAGCCTCAGATTCCTGTCAGCATCTGCCTCAAGTGGTTGTCAGGATTAAAGGATATTACATGTGTACATTACTTAGCATAGAGCTGGGCAAATATTAGCTCTTATTAAGGAGCTCATCTGTGTTTAATTATCACTCTCAAGTATTTCAACTCCTTTTAGTAATTCAGACATTTTTATTGATTTAGAACTATGTCCACTAACTGCATTGTACTCAAACTGTACTCTGCATTGCAGGGGCTGAGTGAATACCAAAGAAACTTTCTGTGGAAAAAGTCATATTTGTCAGATTCCTCTAATCCCTCAGTGGGGCAAAGGAACCCATGGGCTGGACTAAGATCAGATCAATTAGGTAAGTTGAATAAAGCAGTAGTCATTATAACTTCAGTAAAACGTTTAAGTTTGCGTAAACAATTTATTAAAAAATAGTGAAGCATTTTTCCATTGGTTGACTTGTTCATTAACTATATTTTTTGAAGATTTGCTATAGGCCAGGACTGTTCCCAGCTTCTAGGGATATAACCTAACTAGACGAAATGAGCATTAACTGTGGGAGAAAACAGTAAATAAAGAAATCCATAAATTAGGGGATTTTAGGTTGTTATATAAAATAATAGGCTAGTATGATAGATCACTTGGGGAGGGGTGGTTTGAAAGGAATACGCTTTACCGATGGTCAGATTAGTCCTTTCTCATGGTAGTGTTTGAGCTGAGACATGAAAGCTGAGGGTGGACAAACTTGTCCAGGGGAGAAGTAGTACTCCTAAGGTCTTAAGGAATGGAAGCTTAGATAAAGTAATTTTCTCAAGGTTCACTGCTAGCAAGTGGCAGAACTTGAAATCAAATCTGTTTTTTTCAAAGCCCATGAGTTCACTGGCCACATTCTTGTCATGACACTTGCTTCCTCCCTTTATCACACAAAGTCAGAACCCTGGGCCAAGGTTTCGCAGAATAAGACTGACTTTATTCTACCTGCTTGTTTAAGCCTCACTAGAATATAAAGTCTCTAAGAGTAGAGCTCTAATTAACCACCTTGTTCCCACCCGACAAAGGGCCTTGACATACTCCAGTGCTTATTAAAACTAACTTTTGAATAAATGAATAATCCTGAGTTTGAATCTACTTTAGTTGACAAGGTGTGTGACTGTTGGCAAATTTGGCCTGTTTCAACAAGTGGGACTTAGGAAGCCCATTGCACAGGGTTGTTGAGAAGGATTAGATGAAATATTCCCTGTTATGGGCCAGACACACACACACACACACACACACACACACACACACACACACACGTGAGTGCTGGATGCCCCACATGCGTAAGTCCCTCAGATGTTAGATGTTTGAAGCCAGGACAGGAAAAGACATACGGTGGGGTACCAAGTCTGAGAAATTAGTAAAATGAGGAGAGTGTTTCCGAGTTTGGGTTTGGAGAACAAAGGGAGGAGTGGTGCTTTCAGAGTTCATCTGAAGCATTGGGATCAGGATCCTTTCTGTAGAGCCTGACTTCAAAAGTGGCTTTCCCTGCATTTTGACCAGGATTTTTCAGACAATCCTTTCCAAATGACCAGAAATTCCACATATCTGAGGACCATAGATTATGAATCCAAAATAAATCAAGGTCTGGATATCCCTCTGAAGGCCAGAGGGACATGATGACAATGGGGATTTGGTTAATCAATGTTGTCCCCATGCATAGCTTAGATCAGCTACATTCGAGGATAGTGATGAGAAAATGAGATTGGAGAAGCAAGGTCACTTAGGATGATGGTATATTATGAAAGAGTGGTCTGAGGGAGACTTATTAACACAGTGTTTTAGGTAAGGGGAAGGGACAGAGGGAGAACATCAGGATGTTTGGAAAGCAGGGTTGGGAGGATAGCAAGTTTCAACAGTAATGCTACCTAGGACTGGCAGGATGTTCTTTCAAAATAGTGTTCTTTTCCCGCTGGGCCTTTGCTGGTTTGGGCAGCCAAGGGCAGACCCCTTGAGACCACTTCGACTTTTGTTTTGATCTTCTACCAGAAGCCCCACTCAGTGTCAAAATGAGAGAAGTCTAGTGCAGTGATCTTCAAATCTTTTTGCTCTCATACCCCCCAAAGAATTTAGAAAGTCTTTGTATCTCTTGATATTTTTAAGATGCTATTTAATTTTTTTAGCGTGTTTAATGAATAGTTTTGAAAGATGTGACTTCTGATTTATTTACATTGTGTGTACATTTTATATTTATTTTGTCAAAACTTTGGAGCTGACAATTTAGCTGTTTATGGTAAATTCATATCATATAATTGGTCAAGCCAGTCTTCATTGGTAAATTAATCAGTTAAGTTAGAGTTATTTTCCCTGGGAGAAAAGTTTTAATTTTATGTTTCCTTGAGATATATGTGTTAATATGCACATATGCATTTCATATGGCGACTCTCATATCTGAATTTTAATTCTATGACAAGTAAATGGAAAAACTGGAGCTCGATGAAATAAAGTGCTGTCCCTTTGTTATTTCTTAATCTCTGCCTTCTTTGTTTTGCTGTCAGATATTCTCCCTCAGGAGTTGTTAATGCTTTCTTGAATTATCCCTTTATCCTTCCCACCTATGAGTTTGTTTTTTTAATTCCTGAGGACTGTGTAAGAGGTGTGTCTTTCATAGAGTGGAAGAAAGGGTGATTATTAAAGAGATGGTGAGAAATGAAGCTACAGATGGCAAATGCGGCTCTTAGGAAGATCAGTGTCACAAAAGAGCACATATGGAAGTTAGGACCTGGGAAGGGTTTCCTGGATATTGTCCATTGCTGTTTATCCCCGATGGAATGCCTTTATGTGCCTCCAGACATACACGTACCCACTTGAAGACCACTGGTCTAGGGAAGCTTTGTAAGGGTGGGGACTCAGGGTCCCATGGCCAGAACCTCCATGATAGAGGCTAAAGAACTCTGGGTTTTATCTCTTGCTGGATTTTCTGCCCACCTTCTCTTTCCTTCCCTTCGAGTCTTAATCCTCCTACCCTGTAGTCTTTTTCCTATTTAAAGAATAGCCCTAAACTAGGGCAGTAGCTCAGTGGCTGTCATTTCACAGAGCTCCTCTTACCTGAGTAGAAGGTTAAATTTTTGGACATTTGCTTGCCAGATAGAAATGTAGAGAAATAGTATCTTAGCCCTGGTTAAAAGGGTTCATTCTCTTTAATTCTCAGGAAATCAAAGCAAATGTAGGACTAAGATCCAGCCTCTTGACATCTCATCCTGTCTCATCTTGGTCTGCTCTGCATAAGAGGAGCTTTGTGAAAAGTTTCACATTTTGATAGTACCAGGGCCCATTGTTCTGTTAAGTAGCACAGGAAAGTAATTAGAGACGTAGGTAACATGCACTGCCTAGCTTGCCAGGCCCCTCACGTTTTGATTCTAGTGACTTGTGTCAGGATAATTCAGACATTGTGACCCCAATTTAAAAAATGTTTTTGAAGTCAAGCTTTTAGTATTTCTTTAAAGCAAAATTTAAGATTTTTATATTGAAAAACTACTTTTTTTTTATCCTGTAACTTGAAGGGATATTGTGTATCTCAACTGAATTTTAAATTCCTTTTCTCCCCTCATAGGTATTGCTAAAAATTGTCGTAGTATCTTTGCTTTGGTAGCTGCTGTTTTTATGTATTCTATTTTGTAGGAATCACAAAAGAACCAAGTTTTATATCAAAAAGAAGAGTCCCTTACCATGACCCACAGATTTCAAAATCCCTTGAATGGAATGGCGCTGTGTCGGAGAGTGATGTGGTTATATCACCAGAATCCCAAACCCCAGAAATACCAGAATTGCAAGAAGCAGAACAAAAAGATGTTAACCAAGAACGAGTTCTTGCGCTAGAAGCTCCCAGGGTTCCCAAGAGAACTAGATCTCACTCTGCAGACTCCAGAGCTGAAGGGGCTTCAGATAGTGTAGAACATCATAATGTAATAGTGAACCAGATACCAGTTAAAGAAAATGTGGAGCTGGAACATTCTAGCAAGCTCATTTCGGAAAACGTAGATAATGGGGTAGGTATACTCACTGTTTCTTTTCAAAACCCTAAGCATTCTTGGTAGAGTTCATCATCATTTTAGTAACAATACATTTTGTGCCCCAAATTTTCCTATTGTTTTCTTGTTTAATGTCTTATAGAATAGTTGATAAGAGACTGTTCTTTTTACTTATTGTGAATCAGTTCTGTCGTTAATAGTTGCTATTTTGTAATGGTTATTCTAAGATATCCCTTCATTGGGTGGACAGCCGGTTACTAGATTTTATTCATCGTATATCAGCATCTGAGTCCTAAGGGAGAGATCAGGTTGAGACGGAGAAGGGGAGTAGGCTATTACTTCTGGCAGGGGTGGTGAGTAGACTTTTACTTAGGCCTTTTTCAGTTTCTTATTGTGTAACAGCAAGAAAACAAAATAGAATCTCAATTGACAAAATGCAAAAGAAAGGAGAGTCTGGCTGGATCTCAAAGATCTTGCAGTTCTGCTCTCTTATGTCACAGCTGGCCTGGAGAAGATCCCTGTGAGCACATAAGCAGAGGCTGCAGGGATCTGTGCAGACACTCCACTGCCTTTCGCATGTTTCTCCACTGCTTGTTCCCTGTTTCATGTTCCCTGCTGACTGGAACCACAGAAAGGCATTTAGAAGTGTTGGGGAAGAATCCTTGACTTGTTGCGAAAACCAGCGGGGGCAGGGGAATCAAGGAAGGTGATATGTAAGTCTGGTGGGCAGGGGAATGGAGGTCCCAGAATCAATGTGTGGATAGGGCAAGGTGCTGATGTGTATTAATAACAGATTTAATTATGAATGATTGATAGGAAGGGACTGAAAGATGTAATCAATAAATGTTTGCTGTGCAAGTGTGCATATAGTTAATTATAACATACACTTAAAAATTGGTTGAGTATATTTCATGTTATGTTGTTTTACCACAGTAAACAATTTTTGACTAGAAACTTGATGACTGGCATTTTTTTTCTTTTGAACAGTTGGATAGACTTCTTCGGAAGAAAGCTGGATTGCCTGTTGTTCCTTCACATAATGTTTTGAGAAATTCTGAATATCAAAGACAGTTCGTCTGGAAGACCCCTAAAGAAACTGCTCCAGTTTTTGCAGCTAATCAGGTAGTTTAATTGATATAATGTATTTTGAATATCACATATAATCTAATGATTCGAATTTTCATAGAATTGATTGCTGAGAGAAATGAGATCCTTAAATAGGCCTAGATGTAGCTTTTAGAAAAGTAAAAATGAGAGTTTTGCTAAAATCATCCTATTACTTCTCATTTATAGTAGTAATATTATACTGTCCTAGGCTACTGATGATCATTGTTGCCAGATCCATCACATACATAAATATGAGACAGGGTAATGAAAACTTGGGGACTGGTAAGTTTTTGCATGCCATGAGATTTTTTTTATTACTTAAAAAACTGTTAAACTGGTTTTTATTTTAAAATGTGTTTAGTTAACTAATATATGCATGTTTTCTGTATTCGAAGAATGGCATAACTTTGACTATTTAAAATATGAAATATGTTGAGAGTAATACTAGACAATGTAATTTTGTCCTTGTATCAAATGACGTGCAGTAGGAACTGTCAGTTTAATAGCGTTTATAAAATTCAAAAGCTTTAATGATAACTAATATTAGATTTCATTGGACCCTTGGTATTGTACTACCATTACTAATAAATGCTAGTTTATTGTTATAACCCTCTAGTTGGTTTTTAAGCTCTAACTCTCACTTACATTCTTAGTCATACTCCTAGACCTAGGTGGGAAAAATTTTCACTTAGACCATCCCCAGAAGCCCATGACAGCTTAGTCTTTTCTTTCTCCTGATCTTGTGTGTGATATACACACACAGTACCACTTTACACACTCATTTTCATTTTCTCCTGTTTCTCAACATTTTTTTGTATGTTTTTATAACCCTAAGGGAGATAATTAGACTCAGAAAGACAGTAACTTGATCATATTAAGTTAATATAATAATATCAGTGATCCTATATAACTTTTGGTACGTTTGCGCTTACTTAACTTGTTATTAAGGTTTTAAAAAAATGGTTGAAATTTATGTAACATTTTATGAACATGTAAAATAACACAGTGATATGTACCCTGTCTCAACTTAGTAAATAGGATTAGAACTTTTGTTGGTTCACAAGTATTCTTTTGGATACTAAGTGTGTATATAAAATTATGACTTCAAAACTGTGATTGTTGGGTTTTTGTAAAGTATTTCACGTTTAAGCAGATTCAATTCAGAGCTGATTTCAATCAAAGCCCTATTGACAACTTACATATTTCACTGAAAGCACTGTGATGTAGATTATAGTTTTTAAAAATAGGATCAGAAGTATAAGCAAATCAGGAACAATACATTCAGTAGTACTTTTATTTCTTTTATTAGTGAAGGTTTCAAAGAATATTTTTGGCAGCAAATTCTTCCTGTTAGTTTTAAAAGCATACCAATTTCAGGGTTTGTGGGATGGAGAACTCTGTGACAGAAACTTTCAATGTTTGTTGATGGGGAACCTCTAAAGGACCTATTTAATTCTATTTTATTAGATACCTGTTTTCTGAAAGGATGTCTTAATATGTAAAGGAGTCAAAATGATTTTTGACAGAAAAGTTCTTCAAGTTCTGCTCTACTTAAAAAGATATATTGTATGTATTTGACCTGTTTGAAGATGTACTATTCAGTGCTATAAAGCAGTAATATGCCTTATTTGAACTCCGTATCTTTTGCATTTGCTTTCTTGTAATCACTAGTAGTGTGCCATGAAATGGAAACTATATTACAAAACATTAGGGGTAAAATTAAACATTTAGAAATAGAAACTGTAATTCCCTGATTTTTTTTCCTTGCCTTAAACATAAGGAAGAAAAGGAAAAAAACAAAACTGAACAAATGATCATACCAGATATTCAGATTGTTAAGAATTTTTACTGCTACAGGAAGAAAAAAAACATATCAAGGAGGGAAAAACCTTTAGAGCTTACAGTGAAGTTGCCATATAAAGTTAATGTCAATGTTCATATTTTTAAAATGTCTCTTTTACTTATCCCTTACCAAACTTACAGTATGGGAGGGGAACTTTGGGATAAAAGGGTCATTGTTTCTGTTGGCTCAAACATTGTTTCAATTACAATACCTATTATTTAGAAATAATAATGAGTATAGAAAGTTGATGTTTAGTTTTTTTTCCGGTTTATTGAGGTAGAATTGACAAATAACAATTAAATATTTTTATGTACTTCACGATGTTTGAGATATACATATTTGTATATATGCATTTTGAAATGATTACCTTAGTCAAATTAATTAACACATCTGTCACTTCATATACATTTTTTATAGGTGTGGTGAGAACACTTAGATCTGTCCTCTTAGCAAATTTCAAGTATACAGTATTCTTAACTATAATCTTTATGCACTTTAGATCTTTAGAGCTTATCTTGCATAGCTGAAACTTTGTACTTTTTACCTAGATGTCTTCTTTTCTCTACCCTCCCAGTCCTTGAGAACCACCATTCTACTCTCTGCTTCTGAGTGTGACTTTTAAATTTCACATGTAATTGAGATCATGCAGTATTTGTCTTTCTGTGGCTTGCTTTTTTCACTTAACATGTCTTCTCCAGATTTGTCCATGTTTTTGCGAATCATAGGTGCTGAGATTTTTTTAAAGGGTGAAAATATTCCGCTGTGTATGTATATGTAATACATGTATCTATTACCATTTCTCTATCCATTCATTCATTGATGGACTCAGGTTGATTCTGTATCTTGGCTATTGTGAATAATGCTGCAAAGAATATAGGAGTGCAGAGGTCTCTTCAAATACTGATTTCATTTTCTTTGGGAATATACTCGGAAGATAGATTCTTGGTAGTTGTATTTTCAATTTCTTGAGGAACATCCAAGCTGTTTGCATAATGGCTGTACTGATTAACATTCTCACTGACAATATACAGGGGTTTTCTTTTCTCCACATCCTCGCTGACACTGTGGTTTGTCTTTTAGATAATAAACGTTCTAAAATATCTTATTCTGATTTGGTCTGCATTTCTTTAATGATTACTGACGTGGAGCACTTGTTTATGTACCTGTTGGCTATTTGTATGTCTTCTTTAAAAAAGTGTGTGTTCAATTCTGCCCACTTTTAAATCAGACTTTAAATCAGGTATTAACCCCTTACTAGATACATGATTTGCAATTATTTTCTCCCATTTGGTAGGTTGTCTTTTCATTTTGTTGATGGTCTCCTTTACTGTTGGAAAATTTTTAGTTTGATGTAGTCTTGGCTTGTTTATTTTTGCTTTTTGTAGTCTTTGGTATTGATGTTAATCAAGAAAAATTATTGTCAAGGCACTTACCCCCTATATTTTCTTCTGGGAATTTTATAATTTCAGATTTTGTGTAAAAGTCTAATCCATTTTAAGTTGATTTTTGTATCTTATGTAAGATAGTGGTCCAGTTTCATTCATTTGCATGAGAATAATGAGTTTTCCCAGCATCATTTATTGAAAAGACAATCCTTTTGTTATTGTATATTCTTAATTTCTTTGTTGTAAATTAGTTGACCATCTAGATGTGAGTTTATTTCTGGATTCTAATCTGTTCTTTTATCTGTGCCTTTTTTTTTTTTTTTTTTTTTTGACCCTTTGTCTATCTTAAGTGGGATTTCTGGCTATTGACTTGAGTGCCTTATGTATTTTGGATATTATTCTATTATCAGATGTGTGATTTGCAGCTATTTTCTCCCATTTCACAAGTTGTCTTTTCACTCTTTTGGTGGTTTGCTTTGCTATACATAAAACTTTTTCATTTGATACAGTTCCACTTTTTTGTATTCGTTTTTGATGTACTTTGGATATAGATTAGACATGTGAAATGAAATTCGTCAGATAATTTTGTTTTTTTTTGGTATCCTGTAATTCAACATTGTTAAGTTTTGTAAGCATTGAGCTAAATTCTGTATATTTAACCAACAAAAACTAAACTAAGGTAATTTTTGTTTTAAGGTTTTCCACAATAAAAGCAAATTTGTTCCACAATTCAAAGGTAACGCAATCATCCATGAAACTGAATACAAAAGAAATTTCAAGGGTTTATCTCCAGTGAAAGGACCAAAATTAAGAAATAATTTGAAGGAGAACGGAGATTTTGAAACAGTATCTCCTGAAAAAAAGGTATTTATTAACTCAACTTTAAACAAAATAAAATCCCCATTATTTTTAGACTCTACCTCTTTTTTCACTTACCATTTGAGGTCTTTGTTCTTAGCTAGTTTATTATTTGTTTGTTCATTAAATTTCAGATGTTCATTAAGCACTTACTAGGAGCCAGGTACTTGGTAGGTACTGAGAATACAAATAATAATCCATTAGAGCCCTAAGCAACTCTTGGGCTTGTGGGGAGACAGAGATGTAAATAAGTAAATATAATATTGTGTGATGAGTGCTTAGCAATGTAATAAGAAGGTCTGCGATTTCTAATATTAATGATTATGCACACCATATTTTGAGTTATAGGGTTGACAGTGATAGAAACACAGGCTTTAAATAATGAAATAAAAAACACATACATACATGAATTTCGAACAAAAACATTAGCATGCCAAATTATAGCCAATATAATTCACATAATTTATCTCAGGATATACAAATATCTGCTTATGTGTGAAATTATAACTAAGTTGCAGCATCAGGTTAAAATTAAAATAAACTATAGGTTACTGGGTATAAGTCCTAATTTTAAATCTCTTTGAATGTCAAACATGATACTTTAGGGATTCTAAAAGAAATAATATGCCCTATATATAAGTGTGTGTATATGTGTGATATACACTTGACCTGTGATGGTCTTAGGGAGAAAAAATGCTATTCAATAAAGCAGTTTTGTAACTTATTGGCACCTTACATACTATAACATGCAATTAAATGTAAATATAGAATATTAAGGACAAATGTAAGGCTGTTTTTCAGTAAGTAGTAACATTGAATTTATTTATTTAGATATTTATTGAAAATTTTTGTCCTAGCCAAGGAAATTTTTATTTTTAGTAAACTGTATCTGAACTGTACCTCAATAAACTAATCATATGTACTAGTTTTAAAGCTTGCTTATTGATTTCTAGTGGTTTCTATTCTATTTTTAGTAGTTAAAGCTTAAAAAACCAATTATAATATGGTATCCAAATATATGTTATAGCATCTGTATTTTGACTTTAATATCTAGTGTATTCTAAGTATAAAGTTTATTTTTATTTTAGTGTAATAAAACAGATAATTCTTTAAAATTAGAAGAGGCGATGGAATCAAAAGACTCAAACCAGCCTAAAAAGAAGCTTATTCCTTGGAGACATCAAAGGCTTGGGTATGTATTTAATAAGAAAAATAATTGTAGTATTTAGGTATTGAACATGGTGAAATATTTACTCTCATTTCATTTCTGTTAGGAAGGTGAATTCTGAATATAGAGCAAAATATCTGAGCCCAGCTCAGTATTTTTATAAGTCCGGGGCTTGGACACATGTGAAGGAAAACATACCAGATCAGGTGCGTATGCATAAGCTCATAAGGCTGCATTTTATCTGAGCCTATATCATGGTTTAATTTCCCAAGGAGTTTCATTTACTGATTTAAAGATGTATGCTATATTAATAGCATGAAAAGTATCAGGAAGTTAAATTTGTATATATTAGGGTATAATTTATCAGTGTGTATTTTTAATGCCAACTAGTACCTTAGATATGAAATAAATAATACTAAAATTTCTAAAGTTAAACATGTTTTTTGCAAAAATTATTTGTTTTAATAAACTCAGCTTATAGAATTATAGCACTATTGATTTGATTACTTTGTAACATCCAGACCCCACCTGTTCAGCTGAAGATTAATTTTCAAGATGAGTTTGTCTGACATTGGCGCCCACTGTCAGCATGTACCATAATGTTCTGTCTGCACGAGGAAGGAGTGGCTTGTTCTGAGAGAGGTTTGAGCTGTATTATCGTGATACTGTGACATATGGGAGAAATTCTGAGGATGCTAAAGAAAGGTTTGAAGAAAAGGCTACTCCTAGAGTTAGAAGTACTAATTTAGTAGTAGCTTCTTAAAGTCAAAGGATAAGCAGTGGAACTTTTTGTGGTTATTGGATAATTATCATCTTTTAAACTATATCATGAAAGTTTTCTGCCTTTCCTAGGAGTCAGCTAAATTAAAGCTGTTTAGGCTAGACATTAGGGAATACCCCCTCCCCATTATTGTACAGAGGGCTGGAGAATGGATCTCTTATTTAGTCCATATTTTAAACCACGGCTAACAATGACACATACTCTGGGGCTAGGGGTTGGCACTTTGAGCTGCTGGCTCTTTGCACTGGTAGCTCCCAGACCTGTGTCCGGGCAATTCCTGAACTCTGCATGTTTCAGGAGGTTCCTTGATTCCTTTCACCGTGGTGGTCATGTGCTGCCTGCTTCCCTGCTTCAGCGTGGCTAGGAGACAGTACAGGCAGAGTAGAATACAGAGCTTGAAGCTGTCTCAGCTATTATTAGAGGCAAAATACATATATTTATTCCAGTGAAATCAAGTTAAAAATATGAACATCAAAAGCAGCCCATGACAGATGGGGAAGGAATGGAGTCATCTAAACTCTTGAGCTGTTTATGACCCTGGAAGACCTTGGTGAGGAGCACTGTGTCTGAGGAGTCTGGGAGTAGGGTGAGGAGAAGCCTGGACAAAGGCCATAAGAGGGCTGGTGTGGTCAGTCGTTTGTCAGCCACTGGCTTGTCATTTAGGTGCTTCCATAGGTTGGGTTCCTGAGACGTTCCCTGTTTACTGTTAAAAAGACTCAGTCTCGGACTAATTTAAACTAAGATGAGTTAGTATTTAATCTCATATCTAAACAAATATTTAATAGACTGATAGGATTGTTAATAATCTAAACTCGTGATAAGGTCACATCCCCTATCCTGGCCTCATGAAAGAGAACAGTTTTGTTTCGTTGTTAATTTAAGACCTCTTCAAGATTTTTTATTAGGATATCTTGGTAACATATCCTTTGTTGTGTTGTGTTTATTTTTTTTCTTACTGCTGTTGGTGGTTGTAAGTATTTAAATTAGTGTGATAGTTTGACTTAACTTTTGTGGACAAAATAATCCCAAAAGTTAATTAGAGTTAGAAAAGAATTAAAATTAAAAAAATTTTCGCTAAGGTAGTCAGTGATGGTAATAATAGTTTTAGTGTACATAGATACTTAATATGCACCTAATTTTACTTAAACCATATATTTTTTTTTCTGGAAAATACTTAGTCTGTGTGACTGATTATGAAGTACCTAAATACAAGATATTTCCTAATTTCCTACTCCTACTGTTTCATTAAGAAATATTATTCATTTTTCAAATGTAGACACCAGTGACTTAGTTATTAGACTATTCACTCACTTTTTGAGTCAAATTAACAGTTTTCTAGTCCATATATCATCTTCATTTCCTCCTGTGTTGTTTGAGACATTGTATTTTTCAATCTATAGTCTAGTCAATGGACATTTTATCCTAAGTCCCAAGTATCTATTCATATGTGATTAGTGTGGATGATTTTATTTACTGAATGGTTGTATATTTTTTCCATAATACAGTCACTGGCACTATTGTTTCATGAAGTGCTTGCTTAAAGGATGAAACTAATAGCCAGCATTAGAAATTGTTCATTCCCAGCCTACCAAATCTGTGTTAAATGTCTC
This sequence comes from Solenodon paradoxus, assembly GCA_004363575.1. Classification (NCBI taxonomy): domain Eukaryota; kingdom Metazoa; phylum Chordata; class Mammalia; order Eulipotyphla; family Solenodontidae; genus Solenodon; species Solenodon paradoxus. The sequence continues at coordinate 172,272 of RJWH01001138.1, forward strand.
TTTTTCTTGATTGTTAGGTAATCTTCCAATCATCCAACCTGCATTGGTTGAGGTAATGTTTTTTTAATATGTCTCCCACAAATGAGACTTTGTTTCAAGATAAAATTCTACCTTTGAGATACATTCTTCAATTTGGCAGACATTGTAAAGGACCATGAGGTATAAGATGACTTCATTTTTAGAGGATAATTTTGGGGGATAAAAGAGTTTTTATTTTCTCTCCCCTGTTTTCCGAGTTTGATTTTTCTAAATATACGTTTTAAACTATTTAGTTAAATGATTAATTTGGGAACAGAAATTCAGAAATGAAAGCATTGTATTTATAGTGTTTATTTTATATAATCTGATGGTAAGGGGTATATGTATTTTGAATTTGAAATACTTTATTCATATCCTTTTTTAGTAGCTTTGGTTATTGACTCTAGGAAATTGTTCTTAATAATGAGTTAAATACACCAATTGTTTTTTCACTTTTTAGTAGAACACTTTAAGAACTATCATTTTCCTCTTTTTCATCTTAATTAGTATTATAGAAATTTAAAAGCATATGTTCATAAAGCATAATATTAGCACTAAATTTATTAATAAAGATTGGTGATATAGCAAATTTGAAACACTCAGTTTTGGATGCCAGTAAAAATTGAACTGAATTAAGTTTTACAGAATTTATACAAGCATCTCTCTCTCTCTTTTAAAAAAATGGTGTGAATAAAATTGGATTGCTGTGTACATGGAGGGGATATTTGTCCATCTTCTCATTCATCAAACAGTAAGGCCCTCCCATATGGAGAGAATGCAGCCTCTACTGCGCATTCCCACTCCACCCTGTACACAGTACAGGACTGATAAGTTCTCCTTTTGAGCCACTTCTTAAGTTTCTATCCCATTTGTTTATTACAGCATAGACCAAGCTAATATTATAATAATTTATCACAAAGGAGAAAGTCTGTGTCCTCTACCAGGCTGTGAGCATTTGGGTACTGGGACTTTTTTCTTATCTTTGGCTGCCAACCATCTAGCTTAGGCCTAGCACTTATCCATGCTCAGGGTAGATTGTGGAATTGATGTTAAATGCTACATTTTCCTTCACCTCAAGGAGTTTATAGGCCAATGGAAGAGAACGACATGAGCAATTAATTCCAGTAGAATGAAATAAGTACTAGTGAGATTATACATGAGGGACTTTAGGAACACAGAGGAGAAAGCAATGCTACTAAGACTTGCAGATTGTATTTTGTAGGTGATGGAATGGCCATGAAATTTTTGAAACATGGAAGATTTATTAGAAATAAAATCTGGATTATATCAAGGCACTTTATGACAAGGTTCTTGGGAATTCAGAATACCCTGGTTAGTAGTTCAGCAGACTCAACCCATGTGTATCACTTCTACCTATTGAATGCAAAACCACTTCTAATTTTCTTTTAAAGTGTAAGAGTTGACAGAAATGATAAATTGAGCTATGTTCATTTTGACAGTGAAGAAAATACTTTGAATTATCCTTTAGGAATGTTTCACGTTCGGTTTATTAGAGCAGTAGGACTCTGCTGGGTTTGTATGAGTTTGTATGATTTCTCCTACCACTGTGACAGGTGCTGTCCTTTGCTTTGGCTAACTCCCTAGAGACATAGCGTTTTGCATTCAATAGTGTCTCTGTGGAGAAGAGGATATTTTTCTCTAATTGCTTTTGCATTACTAAGTTTGCATTATTTGCTTTACTTTACATTTAGGTGAAGGAAGAGAAACTTTAGCAGACAGTAGCTACATATCCTTTTAATTCTCATGTTTATTTTTTATTGTAGCAAAAATTACAATTTTTCAAGTGTTAATAAAGATTTTTTAAATAGAATTTTGAGCTGCAATTTATTACATTTAGAATTGGGTTTAGGGAAGCCAGCAGATGGCAGTATATTGCATAAAATGAAAGTGTTTCAAATATGTGTAATCAAGGGTCCTATTCATATGAAAATGTTATTTGCACACTAGGAAATTCGAATCATCTTATAGTTAATCAGAACATCCTTTCTATCATCACTTCGTTGAATGTTAGAATTATTTTGTGGGGCTTAAAAATATTATGTCTCTAATACATTTGTTAAAAGTTGAGGATTTTGCTATTCCAAGGTATTTGGTGGAGAAAGCTTCTTGACTCTTTGTGGGGGCTGCTACAGTAGTAGCAGCTGTAGAAAACATGGAAAAAAAGACCACAACTAGGGTTACTCCAGGTATCAGTACCCTTTCAGAGTAAAATGGAAATGGTAATTTGATTGCCTATCATCTCAAGCCATGCAAAAATGGCTCGTTTTTAAGGTAGTATTAAGATATCTTGGTTACTGATTAAATGTTACTAAAAATACTAAACAAAAAGTATTGATTGACAAGTTTGGTATTTGTTTAGAAGGAAGAATAACAAGGCGTTTCATTGATTTCCCTTAATGTTTAGTTATGGCATTAACCTGTCATTAAGTGTGTTTCTGTATTCCTCTCCTAGGGTTCTCTAAATGCCATGTGGTATGCGGAGGTTGGTTGCTTTTGAGTTTTTGAAAACTATAATAATGCGTAGAGTATTTATGTAATTTCAGTTGAAGAAAGAAGTAGATGTTAATATTTTTCTTGGCTGCTACAAATTTCTCACTGCCTGCTGGCCTGAAATAAAATAACTGCATTGTGCTTTAGCTTGACTTTTAATTTCTGCTTAAAAAATGTACATAGTCTGATGAATGTATGTGGCTATTTTTACTTTCCTTTTTCCTTGTCTCTGGCTGTATTTGTGCAATGTCTTTGAAATGCTAACTGGTGGTACTTTCAAAGGAGCTTTCACAATAACACCTTTGGTCTCAACTCTTCTGCTTAGGTTAAAGAACTTCGAGAGAAGGCTGAGTTTTATAGGAAACGAGTTTTGGGAACACATTTTTCTCGGGACCATCTGAATCAGATTATGTCTGATAAAAACCGCTGCTGGGATGTTTCCTCAACCACGAGCTCAGAAGGAACCATTAGTAGCAACATTAGAGCACTAGATCTTGCTGGGTGAGATATTCTTTGTGGATATAATGTAGCTTATGTAGAGCATGGAAATATGTTAGAGAATTATAGGACTACCCAAAATTTGTTTTCTGATCACATGGGGAGAGGCCATTTATTGCATCTCAATTTTTATTTTATTCTCTGAAAACTGGTTATAGTTACTTGCTTTTCACACTTGTATGTAAATAATACATAATTTAAGTCTGGAAGACTAAGATTCCTTATTGACAGTTAAGAGTAGACTAGGGTGGGTTAAATAGTTAATGTAAAAAAAAAAATAAAGGAAGAAAATAAAAGGCAGTAGGTTCAAAAAATCCTTAAGAGTGCAAGCTATTAATACATATCCATTATCATTCATTCTTTGATCTTTGGGGTTAATATGATACTTAGATCCTGATTACAGGAGAATTCTTCCTGTTTGGGTTTTAAAGGGAAGATGATTTAGCTGTAAGAGGAGTAGCACATTTAATTTGTAGCAAATGAAATAGTATGTAATTGTTACAATATATTAATACAGTCCTGCACACCAAATTGAACTATAAACTCACATATGTGACACCTAATTTTAGAAGTTTGGTTCTTTAACAATGGCATGAGAAGATTTTCTAAAGTATACAATTTGCATCAGTTTACTCATTCCACAAGTACACTTTGGTTTGTGAACAAACGCTAATTGAGCAACTAACAAGTTAGACATGCAATTCTAGCTTATAAATGAAAATATAAGTTTAGGAGATAAATATGAGTTTTATCAGTAGCAGGCATACATGTGCGAAGGTAGTAAGAGGAGGTAAATATGTTTTATTTTGGAATATTTTAATGATTAATAATATAATTTTATTATATAAAGTGAACTCAGTTACATTTCTTTCTTCAACATCTAGGCAAGACAGTATTTATGGGAAACATAGTTGTGTACAGTGGAAGGGAATGATGGACTCATTAAAATTAATATAAACTGGAAACCTCAAAACTAAAGGTTTAAATGAAAATTATTTTGTTATGCAGAGATCCTACAAGCCATAAGACTTTGCAGAAATGTTCTACAAAACTAGAAGACAGAAGACCTATGTTGGAGGAACAACCCCCCAAAAATATCACTGAGAAACTGGGTGTGTCAGATGTGCCCACCTCACCTGTTAGAAGGCGTCTGGCATGGGATGCAGAGAACGCCATTGAAGACATGCAGAAACAGCCCAAAGAGGATGAGGAAGAGGAAAGGAAAAGGGACAAGCGAGTTTATATGGGAGAGCCAGAGAAGTTGGAAATGCATGAAAAATATAAGGCAGACAAGATAAAAGAAGGGTGAGAGTTTAAATTAACCAGTATAGAGGCACGTTAATGTACATGGTTAATATGTATTTTGTTTTGTCACTTAGTGGTTTACATTTTTGGTTTTATGACTAATAAGGAGCAGATTTTTATTTTAATGTCATGAAGTAGTTTTGTCTGTGGTTTATCATTTAATTCATTTACGTATTGAGTCATCAATAATTGGTAATAGAACACTTGAACACCGAGTTACTTGGTGAGGAGGGTAGTTAGGGTATTTTCATTTATGTCCTGCTAATTATGATTTGCTAGATTTATAAGTATGCCTGGAAGAATGAGTTTCTTTTATGATTTAAAGACAGTAGCTGATGCTCTTTAATATTAATAGTTATGCCAAAGAAGAAAGGAAAGGTAATACTTTGTAATACTATAATAACTGATTTCATTAAATAGCAGATTCCTGCTGAGTTACAGATAACTTGTTTTGGGAATGCCTCTCTAGCATTGATAATTGATACTACTAAAAGTTACTGCGTTTTGTCTACAGTCCAAATTCCTTATCACTTACTAATGAATGTTGCAGCTCATGTGGAACTTAGGCCCTGATTTAATGGAGAATTCTCTGCTGTGTTGTTGTTGGCTTACAATGATTGTCTCCCTTTTCCTATGTTCACTCATTCTTAACTACATGTGGATTTATTTATTATTTTTTGGAAACAAAGTGGACTTCAAAGTTTTGTACTTTACTTTATTATTGCATAATGATGGCAAAGTTTTTTTTTTAAAGGAAAGGTGCAGACAGGAATAAAGGTGATTAAGCAGACAGGCAGGAAGAGGTTTCTTTATTTTTTATTTATTTTTTTATTAAACTTTTTTTTCCCTAAGGAAAGGTAAAGGCAGGAATGAAGGCAAGCAGGAAGGTAGGCAGGAAGAGAGAGGAGGAAGAACTATTTTTGTTTTATTTTTATTTAGTTGTTCACACTGGTTGCTTCCCTCTGGCTCAGGACTCAAACCCAGTGGGTATGTGGCCTACTCTCCTTCGGAGGTGACTGACCTAACCGCTGTTCCACCAGGGCGTGTCAGCCAAGTTTTTTGATAATATTTTCTGGAAAAAATGCTTCATAATAGATTGTTTTCATTCGTAGGTCAGATTCTTCTTCTGTATCCTCAGGAAAAGGAGGCAGGCTTCCTACTCCTAAGATGAGAGAACTTGGTGGAATACAAAGAACTCATCATGATCTGACCACCCCAGCTGTTGGTAATAGGCAAACACTGTACATTTCTTATTTGATTTGCTTTTTGTACATGATAGTTTAACTGAAATTTATCATTACCTGTATTTTTCCAGGTGGTGCTGTTTTAGTGTCTCCATCTAAAGTGAAGCTTCCAGTTCCAGAACTGAGGAAAAAATTATCCTCTGAGGATGGCCTAGAAACTTCAAAAAATGATTTTCGGAAGGTGAATGTATTTTGGGTCAAAATATCTCTTTAGGGAGTCATTATTTTTAGTTGTGTGTAATGACTCATAGGTTCAGCTTTTAGAAAATTCTGTATATTTTGTATCGGTGATTCTATAACTTACTTTTAGTCAGGCAAGTCATTGAATTGGGGTTTTTTGGTAATGGCCTTGTGTTTCTGTTGATACAGTTTGAAATTTTGTGAGTGATGACAACAGGAAGCGGAAGAAGAAAAACAGTACTATTTGTTGAGTATATGCTGTGTGGCAGTCGTGTTCTAGCTGTGTTCCAGGCACTGTTTAGCACTGGAGATACAGGCAAAAAATCATGACCCTCGTTCCATCCTAGTGGAGGGAGAGAGAGAATAAATAGGAAGCTAAGTAAAATTCATTTTGTTTTAGATAATGAATAATAAAGAGAACTAAAGCAGGGGAAAATAAATAGGAAGTGTCATGGAAAGTTTTCACTTGAGTGGGTGGCATTTGAGTAGAACCTGAAGGAGGCCAGGATTAGACTCATATGCATATCTAGGAAGACATTCTAGACAAAAGAACAAGAATGCAAAGTCCTTGAGGTGTGAAAGGTACCTGATTCCTTGAGGAACAACCAGGAAGTCGATGTGGTTGGAGCAGAGAGCAAGAAAGAAAGGGAGAGTAGTATGGATTATGAGTTCAGAAGCCTAATGGGAAACTAAATTATGTAGGGCCTTATGGATCATGAAAAAAAAACCTTGAATTTTATTCTAAATGAAATAGGAAGCCATTGGAGTAACAGAGGGACTGATAAGATTTGATTTAGGCTTTTCCAAGGTCATTCTGGCTACTGTGTTGAGAATAGACAGTAAGGTACAAGAATAGGGTTGTGAAAAGTAGGAGCCAGTTAAGTGTCAAGGCAAGAGATGATAATGTTTGGATCATTTGGTAATGGAGCTCATGTGATGATGTCTGATACTGAATATACATCAAAGATATAGCTGACAAGATTTTCTGATGGATAAGGTATGGGGTTAGAGAAGGAGAAGAATCAGGGATGACTCAATTTATTTTTGGCTTAAGCATTACAGGCAAAAAGTTGTCAATTAACTGAAATGGGGGAGATGATGTGAGGAAAAGTTTGGTCAGGGAAGATCAGGAGTTCTGTTTTTGACATGTTAAATTTGAGAAACCTATCAAACATACAAGTAGGCATGTTGGATAGGGATTTGATTCTATGAATTTGAAGTAGAGGAGAGGGCTGCAGATAGGGATTTGAGGGCCATTATCTTATAGGTGGTAGAGGTATGTAAGGTCTTCAGATTGAGGAAGATCATCAAGGGAGAGAGTATAGACAGAAGAGAGTAGGTGTTTATTGGTTTAAACCCAGGTTTCTTCTATTGGAAATTTGAGGTAACCATCAAAAAAATTGAAGAGGAACAGGCAGTAGGGCGATGAGAAACAGGACTGTGGTATCCCGGAGGTATCAAAGAAGAGGGGAGTAAGGTATACTTGTGGGTCAGAGAATTGATTATTGGATTTAGCAATATGTTAGGTTATTGGTGACCTTGACAAAGGGCATTTTTGGTGGTAGGGAGGGACAGATGCTTAAATGCAAGTAAGTTTAAGACAACAGAGAGGAAAAATTTGGAAACAGCTACACAGAGAGTTGTTTGAAGAGATTTTTCCATGATGGGAACAGAATTAATACAGTTAATATAGGGAACAGTTAGTACAGCTAGAAAATACATCAATATGGCAAAGATAATAGCACATTTATATTTTGATGAGAACAATTTTAAGGAATGGAAAAAGGATTCAGGAGTGAGAGGGAAATTGTTGGAAAGATATCCAGAGAACAAAAAATAAGAGATTTTTATGGACAGTTCCTGCTCATTTAAAGAAGGAAGGCAGAGTAATGGGCACTGTTCATGAATTGTGGGAAGATGTGGTGGGATATTTTGGAAGGTTTCTTCTGATTGCTTCTTGATGGCATATGAAGAAACATCTTCCCTGACAAAGTGACTGGGGAAGAAAATTCTGGAGGTCTAAGGAAAGGGGAAGAAAACATGGAATAATAATTGCAGAGAGTGAGAGAGTGAGTGCACCAAAGAACTATGAGATGTTGCAGGATAACATTAAGGGACCATTTTAGGCAATTAGTTACAAGTTTGCTGTAGGACCAATCAATCAAGGTGATGGGTTGTGTCTCTTTCCAGGCACGTTCTGCTGCAGAAGTGTGTGATAGGTAGAGAGCTGGATTTGACTGGGATTCATGTTTTGTTGAAGGAGTAAGATAAAGTGAGAAAGTAGATCTCGGGGAATTAAGATACATGCAGGGAAGTGATTATAATGATTGACTGTGGAAATTGAGTTGGTTAGTGAGGGAAAATGGTACTTGAAAGGGTAAGGTACAATGCAAAGGTGATAGGATCAATGGATAGAAAATCTTGACAGACTTAAGAATTTCTTGGAATTGGGTTCCTGTGGGGATTCATTTTTAAGGTAGGAAGGTGGTGGTCAGAAATTGAAATTAATGGAAAGGTTGTAGTTACCAGTAATGTCAACATATAATTATGATAGTACATGGCTAAAGTAGAATAGCAGACATTCAGAAAAGAGGTTGATTTTTTCTAGAGGATATTGTGGGTGACTATTCATGAGTTCTAGAGGGGCACAGTGGAATTTTTCAAGTACTGGGAAAAGATGAGCGGAACAGAACCCAACACCACCCCCTCCCACCCGCCAACCCCTATCCCCGAATCTGGAGCAGAGCCCAGCTTGTAACAGGTACTCATTGAATAAATCATTTTCTGTTGCTTATGTATATGTTGCTTTATTAAAGGAAATTTTGCAAAAGGATATGCTCACAGATTTGATCAGAATCAGATGTTAGGGAGTCATCTTGGACTGTTGTACACTTTCCTCAGGAATTTAGGATGCCACCTGGAAAGTGTGAGCTTTTAGGCATCTTTGCTCACAGGACTGACTACCTTCAGCTGAAATGGGTGGCCCCAATTCATATTTGCAATTGAATTTGTATGTATTATTTTTGTTTATTATAGAGTTGATTTCTTGAATAATTAAATAACATTAGCTGCTAAATTAGATTAAAATAGAGTAATACTGTCCTTTAACATTTTACTATCAATTTCTACCACATTGTGCAAGCTATATAGTTGGAACATTTTAATTACAGACTCTAAAATAAGCAGGTTTCTTATTAACAATTTGATTAGAAATCCCTCCTTGTGAATTTTCTGTCACCAGCACTACCAGGGGCTCTAAGAAGAGCTAGGTTTGGTTACTCCACATTGTCTGCTTCTTGGTTGCTGGTAGGCTGCGGAGTCATTAGACTTAATGTATAGAATCAGTTTTTCCCTCTGTTTTCTCATAAAAGCTAAATTATAAAATTAAAATCTATGTCAGTTTCTAAAAATTACTCCCATTACTCAGTTGGTCTTGATTAATATCATTCTACATCTCCTTTCACCCCAGGAATTTAGGGAAATAGGTTGTTATAATATCTAGAAATTTTTTTGCTACTGATTTTTTATGACATACCTTGAATTGTGCTAACTTTCTGGGGCAGCAGCAATTTTGGTGACCTACATGATATGATCATAATAGTTAGAGTTTGCTGAGTGATTACTATGTTCTTGGCCCTCTGCTAAGCACTTTATATGTATTAACTTGTTTAGTCTTCATAATGACTTTGTGAGCTTGGTATTATTCTCATTTAGATGAGGTCACACAGCTGCCAAGTAGTAAAAAACTTCTACTTTGGGCAATCTATCCTCAGAAGACCACATTTTTAACCCCTAAACAACACTGCCTCAAAAACTTCAGAATAGAATTCCACAGTATTGACTTGATTGTTAAGTACCATTTTCACATTTTATAAATGATGTTAAAAATGTACGTATGTGTTAGCTCACTGTATTCATTCATTAAGCAAATGTTTCTTACATTTACCCAGATGCTGTGTTTGTGGTTGTGAGCAAAGTAGACATGGTGCATAAGCTACAGTTTGGTAAGGGAGAGTGACTTTCATCAAAGAATAATCCCCTACCTCCCCCTCCCCCCCAAAAAAAAAGGTAAAATTAAAGATGATAACAATTTCAAAGAAATATATTCTGGAAGGAACTAATCTAGTCATAGAGATCAGGAAGCTCTGAAAAGTCAAGGATGCGTCTTGGAAGTAGTGATACTGCTTAGAAGTCATAATTGAGTTGAGATACAGAAGAGTTAAGCAGGTAAAAAGGGTTGAGAGAAGATTAGCATGTCTCAGGATGTGGAGAGAAAAACATGGGGTTTTACAAAATAATGGCCTGTATTGTGTGTTGGAGATCATGGTACATGATGAGACTGGAAGGATACAGTACCAAGAATTTCTATCATTATCTCAAGAGCAATGGGAAGTCATTGAAATGTCAAGGCTTGGTGCTAGGTTGGGTAACGGAGGATGAAAGGCCATGAATGACTTGTAGGTTTCCGGCTTGCCCAACAGGGTTGAGTGGGAGGTGTGAAAGTTGTGGGTGTGGGTGGGTGCCACGCACTGAGTCAGCAAACTCTGGACAGGAACTGCCTTTGGTGGGGAATGGGAATATCAGGAATTTTATTTTCATTCGCTCAGTTTAGTATTTAATGTGCTGTTATGGTCTAGGCACTTCCAAAATCAGGGGATTCATTGGTAGTCAAGTCAAAAATCTCTGCCCTATGGAGTTTGCATTTTTATTGGGAGAAATGGATAATTTTTAAAAAGAATTTCAGATAGTAGTAAGTACTGTGAATTCAAACTGCAAATGACCTCCAAGGGTGGGTGAGACTGCCTTAATTTAGACTGTCAGGACAGGTGCCTCTGAGGAGGTGACATTTTAGCTAAGACCTGACTGATGAGGGAGGTGTCATACAGAGATCTGGCACAAAATTTTTCCCAGGTAGAAAGGAAGTGCTTGACAGCAAAAGTTCTAGATAGGGAAAATATGACCAGTGTGCCTGGAGCCTGGAGAGGGGAGAGGAGTGGGCAAGGGATGTTTTTCTAACGGCACCAGGAAGTCCTTGGAGAATTTGAAGCAACGAAGAAAATATGATGTGACTGACATGATAGATAAAGTCACTGGCCACTTGGTGGAGAACGTGCTGTGCTGCACAGAGTGGAAGCAGTGGAGCCAGTAAGGACCTTCAGACTCAAAAACAGATCATGAAGTCAATTAAATTAAACCTGGGAAACATTCCCATGCATTAACAAATAATCTACAGGTATCACTCAGTTCTTCTTAGCTGTAGTAAAACCAGTTTGACAGATTCTAAGTTCTCTGTGAGTTTGTGTTATCTATATGTACATATAAAGAAGAAAATCAAAAGAATAGTTTTCCCAAGTGTGACTTACAGTTAAAAAGGAAAGCAAGTAGAAGATATTGGTTTTATTTTACATCATGTTTTAAAATAAGTGATTTTTGGATGAGCACTCAGGCCGTCTCCACTTTGTAGCAATAAACACTGTAATTGCAGAAAATAGATACCTCAGGTAAGAAAGCAATGTTTTGAATATTGCATTAATAAACTAAGTATTGCCTTTAGTGACTGACCAATTCTGAGGAATAATTAAGGAAGTTTGTAACTGATTTTGTTGGTTTGTATCTTAAACTAAATAAGGAAATAAATGTCATACCTACTCTTCAGGGATAGCCACTGTTGAATTTTAAGTTATTTAGGTACAAAGTGTATTTATTATATTGTTGATTAGGCTTAATAATCATTGCTAGCACTAGGTATTATAATTAAAAAAATAATTTGTAATTTGGTAAGTGAAAAATTAGTGACTCAGTGCTTTTAAGAGTTGATTAGTGAGGTGTAGAATATGTTTGCTATTTATAATTTGTATGTATGTGAATTTATTTTTCTACCTTTTAACTAGGTTTATCTTTTTAATACTTTTAAAGAAATACTTATGTACAATGATAATAGTTTATTGTCAGTTTCATAAATTACATATTTTTCCCCAAGTTTGTCATGTCTTTTTTTAAAATGTTTATATACTTTTTGTTTTTATATGGCTAAATATGCTTATCTAAATTTTTATTAGACTTACAAAATTTTTCCCCACCCAGAAGTTGCATTAATTTTCCTTATATTTTCTCCTGTTTTTATGGTTTTATTTTTTTGTTATTTAAATGTTTGTTATATTTATGTACACTGACAGCTATGTACCTTTTTCTTTTTCTTTTTCTGGCATTTAGAAAGAAAGCCATGCTGTAGCCCTCCTGACTTCTCCAGCTGCTGGTGTCAAAACAGCTGATCCCCTTCCTTTGAGGGAAGATTCTCAAATCAGTATCACCAAGTTTGCTGAGAAAGCTCTTCCAGTTTCAAAAATTCCAGAATATCCAACAAACACGCCAGAGCGGTGTCCTCCACCCTATGCTCCATCCTACTGGCATCCCTCTCGTCGGATTCAGGGCTCTCTGAGAGATCCCGAATTTCAGCATAATGGTAATTATTTTGATTTTAACTTTTGCTTTTTAAAATCACAGTGTTATACTGATATGTAAAAAGTATGTACATGTGTTAATAAATTGTTTAGGTTTGTATCAAATATAATGTATTTCTTAAAATAGGAAAATTATCTCACCTTTTGGAGCACTCAGTTTGCTGTGCCCAAATTTACTCTTGTGTATAGTGCGAGGTGTCTCTTAAGGTCTTTTCCCTGCTCATAGAGGCAGCTCACTAGATAAGAGTGATGTCTCTTCCCAGGTATGACAACCAAAAGTGTCTTCAGACATTGTTAATTGTTAAATGTTGCTTGAATGTAGAATTCAGGGATCTAAGTTGTTTTCTTTTGATTTATAAGGATGCTTCTGCATTTTCCACTTTTACTGGTGAGAAGTCTGATGCTCTTTTTATTTATCTGTTATTTTCCTTCCTGGCAGCTTTTGGGATCTTCTCTTTACATCCCATGCTCCAGCATTTTAAAATGGGTCTCTTCATTCATTTTGTTATTTGTTAGATCTTTTAAATCTGGAAACTCATTTCCCTTACTTCTGGGAAATTTTCTTGAATTAAGTCAGTTATTTCTTGCCCATCAGTTTCTGTTGTCTTTTACTGGCACTGCTATTATTCAGCTATTGAACAAGGTCTGATTTTCTTATCTTTTCTGTTTTCCATTCTGTTTTTAATTTAAATTCACTTCATTTGAATTTTTTAAAAATATTTTTAATTTTGAAGATTGTTTAAACACTGCATACTCTTTGTATACAGCATCCTGTTTTTATTTTGTGGATGGCATGTTTTATCTTTTTGAGGCCATAAATGATCTCTACTTTGAATATGGTATACTTTCCTTCAGTTGAATCTGGTATCCTTCCATTGAAGTAGTTCTGATAAACCTTTAGAGACAAAAACCTCCATTCCTCTTTTGGGGGAAAAGAGGAAGCCACCTATTTGTGTCAATCTGAAGAAGGATCTGGCAGACTTGTAAAATAAGCTTTCAACCAATTTCCTCCTTCAGTCTTACCTTCACTCCAACTTTCAGTGGCACTTAGTACTCCCAAATCCTGAGGCTTTAGGAAAACGAACTGGTTACTTCTTATTTTCCTCCTCTGCTGGTTTAGGATTAAGCTTACTGGAGTTTGGTTAACAATACATTCACTGCCCTTCCTTTTACGTTCCACTTTCCAGAATCTTGTGGCGTTTTTCTCATCACCCATTTACTCTGCTCTATGGTTTTATTTCATTTTTGTAAATATGCATATTCTGTCAACCATTTTTAAACAGAGGCCCTTTACGCTCCTTTAAAGTTAGAAAACTCAGATATGTTACCACTGAAGAGAATTCTAGGTGCTGATCCATTGTTGGTTTACATATTTGCTAAAATAAACACATTATAAATTTATGAAGTCTTTTGACAGTAATTTCTATTTAAAGATATAAAAGTAATAAAATTTCTGACAGCTTACTTTCTCTATAATAAGATACTGTTGGGCAGCTTTGAAGAATAATTTCTTCTACCTTTTTTTGTTTAAGTGGGAAAAACAAGGATGAACAGTTTCCAGTTACCTCAACATGAAGACTTTAATGATGCAGGTATTTCAGTAGTCAAATAACACAAGATAGAAGTATGAGACTTGTTACAAGGTAGCTTATGATAGTATAATGACCTTATATCTGGTTCCTACTTTATAGCTTACAAAGTATTTCCACAAAGGTTATTTCATTTGATCCTTGAGACCCATTGAAAGGGGTGAATTTGTCCCTATTTCACAGAGTAAACTGGGAACTAAAGCCTTGAGGAATATTTTTAGGGCAAATAGATAAGAGATTGCATCTAGTATCTCCCTTGAGGTCAGTACTGTTTCTGGTTGTTGCTGTTTTTTTACCCTGGCTAGTTAGGGCTCAGGAATTTGACTTAGCATTATAACCATTTTTTCAGATGCTTGTATAGTCTTGTCAGTTTTCATAGTCTCAAAAATACATTGATTAGGAAAAATGGACTATTTTCTCTTGTCTGGTTTTCATTCTGACAAATTCATTTGCTTATAGTAGGAAAGGAAGTATTTTGAGTTCTTTGAACAATCAAATTACTATTTATTACTATTTTAATAAATCCTTGGAAGTGTGAAATTGCTTACTTTGTAAATTTTGAGTCTGAAAGTAAATTTGAATGATAACTTTTTATTTAAGTTCAAATACATTAAACATTTTCTCAGCAAATTTGAGACTTCTAAAAAATTTTGATGAGCTAGAAATTGTTATTTTTTGAAATACAAATATCTGGAAATTGTAAATCCAATCTGTTTTTCTTTGAATGGAAGAACAGTGTTTATAACTTACTTGCTCACTCAGAGTGAAGTGCAACATATTCAAGTTAAACATTATTTCTGTATTAAGTGAAATTATTTCAGAAATGCAATATAAGTACCATGTTAACATATGGCGTTTCATTTTGAAAAGTTTTAAAAATTTTTACTTAGAACAGCTGGGCTTTTAAAGTAGGACAAGACATTATGGTGATAAATTATTTCTAAGAAATACTGAAATCATAGGCCATGTGTTTAGGTAATGACATCACGGGATTTCAGGAAGGAAACAGAATGCTCATTTTAGCATTAAAATGTTTGATTTCCAGACATGATAAATTTGGAAAATTACTGTAGGAGTCCTGAAAATGTTAATATCTTATCCTTATATTTGAATAGGTTACTTCTTTTTAAGAGTTTTTTTAAAGAGTTAAATATTGATAGTACAAAGCTTGATGCTTTTATTTTTTGTTAATGTTGTAAAACACTATTTTTATAAAAGGTACTTTTTACACTGACTGTAATTCTCTCATTGCAGATGAGGACAGATTATCTGAGATTTCCGCTCGCTCTGCAGCCTCGAGTCTCCAGGCTTTTCAAACTCTGGCACGAGCTCAGAAAAGGAAGGAAAATTTCTGGGGCAAAACATAATTAAACTAGCACTCAAGTTGAATTGCTTTTATTTAGGGAACCACTGGCATGGTTTCTCTGTGTTGCTTTTCTATGCTAAATCTCTTCAAGTGTTTGGGTTTTTTCCTAATCTTTCCTACTTAAAAAGAATTATTGGATTTCTCAATAGCCAATTCAATTTACTTGGAAAAATTTAATGCACGTTCATACAAATTCAACTTATAAAGAATTCTTTTTACACTCATCCCACAGAACAAAGATTTTTATAATACAGTTCTTCACGTGTTCTGACTGGTTTTAGGTGTCAGGGATGGTTGGTAGGTAGAATGCAAAACTCTATGTAGAGAATATTCTGAAAAAAGAACAAAGTAAAAATTAAGATCCAAATATTAAGTATGTGTTCCCCTAAAATTAGTTATATGTATCTTTATAATTATAGTTGTCATAAACGGAATTTTTCATTCCTTTAGCTTTTGCAGTAGACTTTTAGCACTTTCTGTATGTGGTTGCAGTGTTAAGATAATGGTACCTTAGACTGAAAATACCAACTGTATATATTTTTCTTATTTATGTAACAAGTTTGTGAGAGAATATGTATATTTTTGATCTTTGTGTGTATTCTACTTGTATAAGGACTTTGGCTTACATTTAAATAATGTCTGAATTTTGAAAAATTATTTGTATAATGGAGATTTAAAACTTTGTAGACAGTATAAAATAAAAATTGATCAAGCGTTTCAACTCTTTGTTTCAAGTGTTTGACTTCATGAAGATCACTGCATGGAACAAATAATTATCTTTTGGAAACATCTTTCTCATGACAGGTTAATCAAATGTAATACTTCTTTTGCAGCTATCTAAATATAATCAAACTAAGTCTACAATATTTCAGCACAAACAAAGGAAATATACAGAATTTTCATAGTCGAGTTGTTTTGAAAAACTTAATGAAAGCTTTTGGAATATTCTTTTTTCTCATAGGACATATTCTCTTGTCTTCCTCATTATCTTGCAAATTCATAGATTTTATAAAATATAGTATATAAAATCTTTAGAAAAATACAAGATATTAAAGGTAAAATACACAGGTTTTTGTGCCTAATGCTTAGAAAATAAATGAACACTTTCTTCTAAAGTGCTTAATTTGGTCAAATGTGCTTTTGTAAATAAACTCTTGTTAAAGATGATAAAGAACTGGGCATACACATACTTGCTTACATTTCACTGATCTTTTATAATAGGTTGTTGATAAAAAAGTTGCTAAGGCACTAAAGATGGAAATATGTTAGAAATCAGTATATAATTGGATTTTTAGAGCACAAATCATCTTGTCTGCTATATAAAAGTTTATAAAGATGCATATTAGAGGTAAAGTGAATTTGAAACATTTCTCAAAGTTTAAAATTGTCATTATCTTTCTCAAAAGTTGGTTTGTTTAATTGGTTAGGACAGTTTTCAGTGACTGACCACTGAGCTACACTAAGTTATAGAAAAAAATAGGAATTTTAGCTAGCTCGCAGGGAATTCTACATAATTCAGTCTGTTTTATCTAAGTCAGACTATAAAATCTGTGTACACCCATTGAAGTAAATCACACCACATGAACTCAATCAGGTGTTAGAGTTGGATGTGGTTATCATGAGACCACGGTGATTACCCGTCTCTGTGTGACAGTTTAGTTTTTCAATATACTACTGACTTTTTTGTTGTTCTCAGCCTTGTATCTTGTATCTGGGTCCTTAGTCTTTATGTGGCCTTCACCTTAGCCGTGTTAGCTGCCTGAGCCACAAAGGTGCACCTACGAACTGGCTCTTAAAAGCCCTACTCTGTGGTCCAGGGTGAGCATTGAGGGATTGATACTGTTCCATCACACTAGCAAGCAATTCAGAGGACATGAATTTGAGTTGGTGGTTAAGTAGTTTAAGTTCCAGAAGAAATATCCCATGAGATTTGTTGGCATTTAGGAGCTGGGATGATTAATTCAATTTTTGAATCAATTTATTTGAGTATGCTTTTATGTGCAATATATTACAATCATTAAAATTATAGCTCAATGAGTTTAGAAAGATGTGTACATCTGTGAAACCAGACCACAACCAATATATATTTCCATCACCCTAAATTTTCTCACTTCCACTTGTAGCTCAATCTGTCCCTCCAGCCCTGGTCTGCTAGGCAATCACTAATTTGCTTTCTCTTGAAATCAATTAGTCTGTAAAATTTTTAAATAAATGGAAGCATCTTTCATATCTGACTTTCACTTAGCATATTTTTGGAAGTCATTTGTATTTTGTCTTGCATGTCCCTTTTTAATCTATTAACTCTGGTGGACTTCTGGGTTGTTTACACTTTGGGACTATAATGAATAAAGCTGCTATTAATATTTGTGCCTGTGTCTTTGTGCAGACATGCTTTCATTTCTCTAGACAATATTAGGTAATCCATCTTTAGTATAACTACTTGAGTATATAATAAACACTAAAAAGAATATAAATTGATCTTTTTTGTTGTTATTGCTGTGGAAACTTATTTCACAAGCTAGGGAGTGAACATCAGAATCACAATGGAAGGATGTTCCAAAATGCACACATCAACAGCCTCTTCCACATTTTCATCCCAAATGCTGAGAATCTCACATGCTCCTGGTTGAGAATCCCATTGAAAATGGACATTTATGAATTTTAAGAACTCCTGAATGATGATTTTGAGGATTAAAGATAAAGAACATGATAAAATTCTTAGTACATTATAGGAAATGTTACCATGAGATTTAAGTATAAAAATCCTAATTTTGTGGATAAGGAAAACACTCAGATTAAATGACTGGACCAAGATCTTATTATCTTGTGAATTAAATCTATTCTCCTTCCTCAAAGTCTGGAGCACTTACGCTAAAATTGTGATTTAATTCCCTCTCTGGTTGATTCATTTAGTAGCTAATTTTTTAACTTCGCTTTCTTAGAAGAGAAATGAGAAATCTTTTCTAGTCAGGAAAACGAGTATATGGGCATTAAATTATATGCATGGACTCAACCAGAGTGTGTTCTTACACATCAGTGCTGCAGTTGACTCCTCTGGGAGGTCAAGGATGGATTGTGTACCTTTGTTGTAGTTGTAACTCGCCCCAAATATTTTTTCCCAACTACTGAATGTTTACCAAAGAAGCAATATGAAATAGTACATGATCCTAAATGATTTACATTTAACTTTGACATTCGAGCTGTCAGCATGCTCAAGTCCCAGTTTTTGTCAAACAGTTGTCATCTCTCAGTTACCCAAGATGATTGACCATCCAAAGGTTTCTCCAAGCCAAAGAACAGGCTCTGTCACTGGTCTAGCTAGGATTGTGCTCTGCTGGTCCTGCTCTCCTGGGGCCTGGGAGAAGCCAGCTGCCCTAGATCTTAACTTGTGGACTAAAAGCAAGCCAGCACTATCTTCAGCCCTAAAGTTTTATCTGGCATTCTGATTCGATGATACGTCTTTTTCCTATGGTGGTCTTCTCTGGTACAGAAGACCCAGCCCCCGCCCCCTTTTTTTCTCCTCCTCTCATGTTCAGAGCCAAGTGTCTTAAATCCTATTTCATGTTTCATTCTCAACCTGGCCCTGGAAGGCCCACCAAGGTTAGCACTGGTCTCCAGCAGAGGACAGGTCCCTAAGAGTACTAATAAGGCAGGTAAGAGAGAGTGGTCCTCAGATTAGCATCCACTTTTCTTCCACAAAATGCTACTTCCATCGGTCTCTTCCATGGATTGATTATATCCTAGACCCTTATCAGCATGTCCTTGGAAAGTGAGTGAGAGATAACAGACTTGTGGGGTTGGGGGGCGAATACAGAGGTGCATTTGGAAGTCAGAGCATGAGTCCAATAGATACCGAGTAGTATGTGGGGCATTTACAACCAATTCAACTAAGTCATGGACCATTCAAACAATGATGGAAAACTTCAGTTTCCCTCCTCCTCCACCCTATAGAGTCTCTATCCAGTAGTATGCAACAGTAGGCTTCTGGGCCAATTGTTAAATGTCCAGACATTTTGTGAGCGGTTTGTAAAATCATCTGCAGTTTGAAATTGGCGGTGAGGTAGTACTTATATCATGGAAACCAGCAAATGTGATACAACAGGACCCCTTCCTCCTTTATCCCCCAGAGACCATTTAGAAGTCTGTCACTGCAGCCCCTGCACCAGTCTCTGCTTTTCTTTTCATGTCATTTGTCTGATAGAGAAAACAATTCACCTCAGAAAGGAGAAAAGAAGTAACTCAAAATAAGCTGCTCAAAGATTTGCTATACATTTCACATCTTTGTCTTCTCAAACAAGTACTTGGGTTTAATTTCTGTTTTTGGCTGGAATCCACCAGGTTGGGGAGTGAGCGCACATAGCAGATAGCAGACTGTAGGGGGAGATTACACAAGGTCCACGGGACAGCCAGGAGATGGGGTTTGGAAATCTGTATCTGTAATCTTCCAGGTGACTATGCTGTTTAGGTATCTTGGAAATGACTGGTTTTGAGATTAAATTATGATCTAATCCTAATTTGACTTTGAGTAAGATGGTTACATTTATTCGAACCTGTGTTCGTCATCTTCCAGATGTGTCTTAAAGTCGCCATGACGTTTCATAAATGTAATCCCAAAGTTATTTAAATCAAAATGTTAGTTCTATTGTGCTTAAAACAATTTTCATGAAAACAGTTTGCAGAAAAGGAGTGCTTTAGCAAGGTTAAGTTGAAATCTCCAAAGCAGGAGGCAGTGCATCCTGAAATTGTGGCATTGCGGGTCTGAGTCCTGCCTGTGATGACCTACATTTAGCTCACACACAGGCAGTTTGAGGCAGGAGTACTGAAATGATTTGTCTATTTCCGTTGTGTGGTAAAGCAAAAAAGGCTGTGACTACAGTATTGTGGCTCAGTGACTCCAGAAGGTGGAATCAATTCCCTGAGAGATGCAAACGACATCAGCATAACCATGAATTGGAGATGTTATCAGGTATGAGTCAGGAAATTCTCAGATAAAGCACCCAAGATAATAACCAATGAAAGCAGTGATAGGCAAGGTAGATCCCTGAATGAATGTACAGCCAATACAGGAGATTTCTTATGTTTGTTACTAGTTTCTTTTTTTTTTTTTAAGATGAATTGCATAAACCTCAGTTTTGTCATTTCAAGAAAAAAATTTAACATAAATGCCACAGATTATGGGAAAATGCTTTCACTCATAAGTTCAATTACAGTAAGAGTTTAGGCATGTCACACAGGAAAATATTGCCCATCATGAGTACTTAGCACTCAATGTTCTGTTAAAAAATAATCAGGTCAAAACAATTCAGGGTCTGGAGAAAGCAAAGAAAATAAGTTTGTATGACCACACTAACACCTTGGTTTCATAAAGAATGAATAATATTATAAAGTTTAACTTGTATTTTCGCAATGATTAAAGCATACAAAGTACTTTATTAATTAGAGAGCAATACTATAGCCTGATCGCTTAAATTAGTAACTGTGAATTGTACCTGCCAAAACTTGAAGACATCTCAGATCAAGGTCTAAAACATGTCAGTTTCTTTCATTATTCAGAATCAAAAATGTGGGGACCAAGAAAAAATAGATTTAGACTTGATTCTGTGACTTGAGAAAAGAGAAAAATTCACAATTGTAGAGACTAATATATCAACATGTACAGTTCTTTAGTCACCACTTGAATAATATAATAAAAATAAACTTAGAAGTTGGATACTTTGGAGAAGTTCCTATAAAAACATCTGATGATGCTTTTAAATTGTATGAGTTTAGTTATTGTGCTCATTCTTTTATTAACACTGCATGCAAAAATTACAGATATTTTCTGGAATATACAACTCATTAGTCTTATTGTCTCTTTAGGTAATAATTCACTTAATCTTAAACAAGTCGCAAATTACAAAATAATTTACTAGACATTTGGATACGGTTTTTTGTTAACCCCATATAAGGAAGGAGACCATTGTTCACTCACGCTTCATGGATTTCCACATTTTCAGTGACAACTAATTTTCATTGTTTTCTCTCTCCTGTGTTAGGTTTCCTTTGCTAAATTTTTCCTAGGGCAAAAAAGTCCATGTAAGTCACAGTAAAGTGTGGTATGTATGGTTTGTGTGTGTGTGCCTGAATTTGCTTTTGCATGTGTGTTACAGTTTTCATTTTACATTTCTCTCTCTTTTTTCTTTTCTTTTTTTAAGGATAGATGCAGACAGGAATGAAGGCAAGCAGAGGCAGCAGGAAGTGAGAGGAGGAAGAAGCACTTCATTTGTTTCATTTTAGTTTTTCATATTGGCTGCTCCCCCGGGACACGAACCGAAACACTTGGGATGTACACGGACTGCGCCCAGCCACTACTTCACTGGGCTGTGTCAGCATGCGTGTTAATGAAAACACCAACACACTGCCACGGGTCACTCATGGCACTACCTTTACCTGTACTGAGTAAACTAAAAATAGTACCAATCTTATATGGGTTTTACCTTTGCCAAGCCAATCTGCTTTAAAGAACACTTTCCTGTCTTTGCCTTCTGGTTCTCCACGGGTCCAGGGCATTGGTTATTCTAGAACTCGTTTTCCTCGGCTGCTGCATGCCATCTCGGATCTCGACATGGTGATAATACCAGGTCAAATGTGTTGGAACGCATTACTGTATTTTCCACTGTGCAGAATGTTTCAAGCTCAACTTCTCTCTCTCCAGTCAATTTCTTTAACAATCTTAAAACCTCAACAAAGCTGGAAAAATGAAACACCCACAAATGTTCATTTTTAAGTAGCTTCTGCTATTGGGTCAGACAAGAGGATGTTTGAATATTGGTTCTGTGATCCTGAGCAGGTTAACTTTTTTGAGCTTCTATTTATGAATATGTTAAATAAGGCTGATACTTACAAATTGTCTCAAACGGTTGTTATGAGAATTAAACAATTCCATGCATGTGCAGCATTTAATGCTAAAACATAGTTGGAACCCCTACCTGTAACTATTATTGTTATTTTATGTCTGCCTAAAATTGTTCTGTTATACAGGATGTGAAGATTTCCAGGAAGAATAAAAATCATTTCGACTTAGTACTTAACGAAGATTGCAGGTGAGACAGGAAGGGGCAATGGCCTCAGGGCCAGGAGAATCAATTCCGACAGACTTCACTGGCATATTTGCGTTTTTCCCCCAGATTTACTCTCCATTGATTCCATCCTACCTCCCACCTGAGTGAGACTTGAGAGACAAGTTAGAAAAGAGAGAACAGAGAGGAAAGATGTGGATCGGATTTGGACTCTAATTTTGGGGATTGAAACTGGAACCAGACGGCATCACCCGGTGAGGTGGCGGGGTGGGTGGCGGGGTGTCTGTGTGCAGGCTGGGGCGTGTGGAATAATTCAAGCGCAGAACGGGTGGGGGGCTGGTGGTGGTGGGTCAGACTTGGGAGGAGAGGTGTAACACCGCCATTGGGGAAACCTGCACCATTGTTGGGCAATTTGGAGCAATAGTGGACCCATGAGCTTGTTGGTGTGTGTTTGCCCAAATTAACTTTCAGCAAGCTGGATTTGAGATTGGGACAGAATTTCTAATCCACCGGGACACTGGGACAAAGTGGTGAAACTGGGACAATCCCAGTCCAAGTAGGAGGTATATAGCCTTATTCATATTGAAGCCTGCAGCAGCCACAAGGCATCGCCGATGCAGATGAACAGAGAAGCATTCGGTAAAGGGGTGATGTATTAAACCAGCTGCTGTAGTGGGTAACTAGAATTTAGAACAGCAAGGAGATCAATGTCAGCAATGAGGGCTGAGGGAGCTCCCATTGGTCACAGGCTGAATGATGCTGGGATGGAGGGGAAGTGAATTCGTGTCAACAGCATCAGCGCCCTGCCAATTCCTGCACAGGAGTGGCGGGAGAAAGCCCTCAACTATTGGTTGGGGAAGATCACTCAGCATAGAAGTCCTCTCAGTGCAGCAGATGAGAAAGTTGTTTCTATAAGTAAATTGAGCAAGAGTCTCACCCTTTTACACAGTATCAGTACAAGGGCACTTCCATCACTAATTCCTTTGCAAGGGATGCAGCTGAGGGCAGGTATGTGTCTGGAGCTGGGGTGAAAGACCCTCTTGCATCTGCTTATTTGGGGGGGGGGCATGAGGAACGTGGCAGGTTAGGGTGGCAGGATTGCTGCACATCCTGGTTTGACAGGGACTGTCCCCATGTCCTGCCATTTGACGTTCTGTCCCATTTCAATCACAGTTTGCTAAAAGTTTTGAGCAAACACACACCCAACATACTAGCTCCAATTGCTGGACAGCAGTGCAGTTACCCTTAAAGGGCTGTTCCCCGCCCGCCTCACACTGTTTTTCTCACAGACTTCACAATAGATTCTATGAATTTAGAACTGGCAAGGAAGGCAGTGCCCCTGAGCTTGGGTTAATGCCGTGTCAACGGCTGTTTTCTCAAATAAAGAACTGCTGTGTGGGAGACGGTCTAGGCAGGATCTCTGTCCCCCCCACCAACATTTTCCACTTCAAAACAATGCTATTGAATGACATTTAATTAAGAGAAAGTGCACACATAGCATTAAACATATCTATGCATTTCCCCAAGGTGTACGCAGGAGGGGGACTGCCTTTTCATTCTGTCCCTGTGATAATGGCATAGGAGTCTGCTGCTGGCTTCGCTCTTGACATGAACCACTTCGTTGAACCCTCAGACAGCCTTGACGAATTTAGCTTCCAGGGCCTTAGTGACCTCCAAGCTGTGCAGGTGGCAGGAGCCAGTGGCAGATCTGTTTGTGCGTGCATGTGCGACTGCGAGCGGGGCAAGGCAGTGGGAGCGAGAGTGGGCAGGAAACCCTGTGTTCCTGATACTACCAACCTCTGAGTCATTTACTTTCTCAGTAGGTGCCCATGCTGTTGATCTCCAGATTATCTGCGGTTCGTGTTATCACCACTTTGGGTTATCGCCCCTCCCCCACCATAGTGGAAATGCCTCCCTCTCTCTTCCCACCTCTACCACCTCCCCACACCTGTGCCCCAGTAATTTCTATCTTCGTCTCCATTCTCCTTCTAGATCCCTCTGGATTTTGAGGAAAACTTCAACAGCTGTCTTGGACTATAGCAGGCGCTCTCCCAAAACTTGTTCTACATGTTGATCAAAGATCCACTGATCTTTGACTAATTTATTTTGACAAGACTGTACAGTTACAACACCAGCAGACTTTTCTTGATGGGCAATACAAATATTTCTTTCATTTATTTCTTGAAAAGGCAATCTACTGAATGGAATATCTGCAAATCACATATCTGAATAGGGGTTAATATCCATAGTTTATAAAGAATTCATACAACTTCAATAACAAAAATGTTAAACAACCCATTTAAAAAATGTGCAGAGGTATGTGCTCTGCTGGAGCAGTGGTTAGGTCAACCCCTCTGAAGGACCACATGCCACATATCCCTGGGTTCAAGTTCCAGGCCTGGCGGGAAGCAACCAGTGCGAACAACTAAATAAAAATAAAATAGAGGTGCTTCTTCCTCCTCTCTTTTCATGCCTGCCAGCCTATTTGCCTCCATTGCTGCCTGTACCTTTCCTTAAAAAAAAGTACAGAGGTTCTGAAAAATTCAGACGTTATTCCAAAGACCTGCAGATGACCAATGGGTTCATTAAAATGTGCTCATTATCACTAATCATCAGGGGAATGCAAATCAAAACCGCAGTGAGATACCACCTCACACATGTTAGAAAGGCTATTACCAAAAAGACAAAAAATGTAAAGTGTTATAGAGGGTGTGGAGCAAAGGAAATCCCTGTGCACTGTCGGTGGGAAGATAAATTGGTGCGACCATTATCGAAAACAGTATGGCAGGTCCTCAAAAAGTTAAAAATAGAGCAGCGTATGGGTCGACAATTCCACGTCTGGGTATTTACCCAAAGGAAAGAAAAACACTAATTCAAAAAGATATATACCCTCCCCCACCATGTTCACTGCAACATTATTCATTATTTATAATAGCCAGAACATGAAAGCAGCCTAAATGGCCATCTGTGGATGAGCGGGTAAGAAAGATGTGGGGTATACATATAATATTATTCAGCTATGAAAAACATGAAATCTTGCCATTTATGACAACACAGGTGGACCTTGAGAGCATTATGCTAAGTTAAATAAGTCAGATATAGCAAGACAAATATTTGAATCGAAAAACTTCAAACTCATAGAAATAGAATAGCTATTGTGGCTGCCAGGTGGGGCATGGGAGAAATAAGGAGTTGTTGGTCAAAGAGAACACATTTCTAATTTGAAGACGAATGAATGCTGGGGACCTGCTGCACAGCACGGTGACTGTAGTTATCAATATAATATTATATACTTAAAGGTTGCTAAGAAAGTAGATCTTAAATGTCCTTATTAGAAACAATGGTAGTAATATGAGGGGATGGATCCAATTGTGGTAATCATTTTACAATATATATGTGCCTTAAATGATCAGGTTTCATACCTTAAAATCACACATGCTTTATGTCAATAATATCTTAATAAAGCTGGAAAAGGGAACTAATACAAATAATGAGAATCAACTATATTTGTAAAACCAGTTCCTTTCTCTCTACCATTCCTGAAATGTTGGCATCCTTTGTGACTCTTTCTTGGTTCCACTCCTCTTCTCAGTCTATAAATTCTCCAAGACGACCCCTTGTCTGCTAGAAGGACTCCAGACCTTTCTCCTACGTTCTATAATTACATATCCAAGCACTGAAGTATATTCCATAGAACCCCTCAGATTCAAGCCTCAAACTGATTTTACTACCCCATTGATGTGTTCTTCCCAGAATGGACCCCAGTTTAATAAATGGTGGCACCGAGGCAGCTAAGCCAGGACTTTACAAGCTCTCCAGTCATTTTCCCTCTCTCCAGTCCCCACAGGGTTGAGAGAATCCACTTACTTCCATGTCTACATTTGTCACACTGTTGCTAAGAGCTTTATTTCATGAGTTAGTGAAGCCACAGTCTGGGACTCTAATGTACCACAAGGTGAACTATAATTACTTCCCTCCTACTTCCTACTCTCTCTCAGCTTATTCTCTCCCTTTCTGCTCCCAATAATCCCCCTTAGATCTAGTCCCATAGCTGATTGTCTCGATGTTTCACTGGTTTCTCATTTCCTCTGCTTACAGTCAATGGATTTCACCCTCATTCCTACACCTTCAACCCATCTTCCACACTGTGGCCAGAGTGAGAGTTCTATCAGTGCAAGGCAGCATTTATGGCATGTTTCTGTGCCCCAGGCACTGTGCTAGAGACTTGAGATACATTATGTAATCCTCACAGTATGCACAGTTACACCCATTTCCCATCAAAGGAAACTGAGATTCATTGGTGATGAATCATAACTCCTAAACACCAACACAGACCCTCTGTGATTTATCTCTGGTTACCCTGTCGCTTCATATCTTGACAAATGTTTTCTTAACTCTGTGTACGCTTCTATACTCCAGCAAGCAATTCACAACTATTTGTGATTTCTCGAACATTTTGTAGTACTAAACATCTCCAAGTCATCTATTAGTTTTGTCCTCTGCCATGATCTTTCTTTCCTTATCTATAAGATGAGAAATTATTGAATGTAACACACTCTGCTCAAAAGAATCACCTCCCATAATAGAACTTGCAGAATTTTCCAAGGAGAGTGAACCACCCTCTTTCTGTTCCCACTCTACTCCGTAGAAATTTTTATTGAAGCATCACTTTACATGCACTGTTCGTAAGTCTTTCTTTCTACATGTGAACTCTACTTTTCACATATCCTTTTTTTTTTAGGTGAACTCATCCTGTCCATAACTTCAATGTCAAGTCCCTAGTTAATTTTTAGCTCATATCAGTCTGCTCAACTTTTAGCCAACTACTTCCTAGATTTCTGAATTAGAATGGTCCAACTCGAATTGATTATTTTTCTTTCTCTAGACAGCTAATGAAGGAAACACCATCTGTCTGCTGTTCAAGAGAGAACATATGAAGTAGTCACCATTTTTCCCTCACCCAGTTTTATATCCTATAAATCCATGATTGTAGGTTTATCCAATTCACAATTTTCATCCATTACCTTTCTCTTTATTCCTGTCACTTCAGACCATTATCTTGTCATGACTGCACTGGCCACCTAACTTGCTTCTTTAGCTCTCATGTTGAACCAACTATCCTCACTCTCAACAGAATGCTCTTTCTAAAGAGCATTAGGGTAACATTAGTTTCCTGCACTGCAGTCCTTTCATGCCTTGTGATAGTCCAGGAAATGAAATTCAAACTCATAAGAATTTCAATCATTCCCTTGCTTTTCTTTCCAGACTTATCTTTTTGATTTCTCCCTTTCAAGTAAGTCTTTCAGCCTCACCTAGCTGCTCACAGTTATTCAAAGGTGACTTTGTGCATACTGATTCCTTTGGGGCTGGGTAAATGTTGCATTATCCTTCAATGGCTCAACTCAGAGGCTCTCTATCTCAGTCTCCTTTACTTTCAGAGAACTCCAACTTCCACTTTGTATACTGTACACTTTAAACAATCTGAAGACAGAAAGTCAGAACATAGGCCAGGGGGCCTTCATGGAGGAGGTGAGATACAGAGGTTTACATAGTGAAGGAATGAACTTCTGTATCAAAGGAGACTGATGATTCAGTACATGTTTGATTTACCCATGGACAGGATTACAAGTCCACAGAATTAGTTATTTTGACCAAAACTGGGGATGCATTCCCTGAACAAAATAAATTGTTGGAATAGTCTAGATACTTATCCTTTTTTATATTTTCAGATACACATCTAAAGTCAGCTATGCTTCCTGTATCTTCTGAGTCTCAGCAACAACCACCAGCTCCAGGATTGAAGAAAATTGCAAATAGCTTTAAAGCAGACAACTTTAGTAGACACATTACCTTTTGCATAATGTTTGCAAAATGTTTCCAGGCCAGTAATTTTTAATGGAAAATTAATAGGCTTATTGATAGGATTGATGTATTATTTTGATTTGTGCATTTTAATTTCTCTTTATTCTTCATTCCTCCTGTTGAAGCTAACCCTAGAGTTGGGGGACTTGAATAACCAGTGTTATTTGGTGATAATTAGGAGTCACCAAAGAAACTATTCCTTCCTTATGGTATAATTTCCTCTTGGAATGGTTACAGGTAGGTTTTATCAGAATTTTTTTAAAGGCATAAATCAATTTAAGCAAAACCTTAAAAAACAAAACACAAAAAGTAAATTATAAAATAACATACATAACATGACCCCACTTTTGTAAAATAAGAATAATCTTGTTAGCATATCATAGAAAAAGGTAGAGGCATATATAGCAGGCTATTAACAAGATGTTTTATGGAGGATTGAATCGCAGGAGACTACACTTTTAACATTACATATTTCTGGTTATGTTATGCAAAAATGTTCAAAAATTTCTAGGAATAATTTTACTTATAATTTTATTCTGGGGGCAATTTTGTTCTTCTTTATGTCCAGAGTGGAAGTGTTGTCTAAAATAATCAGTTAATCATTTGTCTCGTCATCATTTTTAATGTCATTCTTCTGTTTTCCCATGACAATGAGAAACACTGGTTCTAATTAGATCTCTTTCCCATGCCATTATCACCGGTTCTTAAAATAAAAGCTACACACTATCCTTAGAACAGAGTCCAGACTAGTATGTGTTTTTGTTTAAATATTTGGGGTTATTTACTAATAATGCAACTGTATTATAAGAGACTTAGTCTTTTATAATTCACTGAATAATAATCTCCAGAAGGCCAAAATTGTCAATTATTTGCTATAAGTCATTTCCAAATTGTTAAACTATTCAATAGTAGATGGTGAGGCACACCATTGGACTATTGGTGCTGAACTTAATATGTATCCATGTTTATGATGATGCATACCTTAAACCTGTATAATACTAGGATGCAATGTTTTTTCAGTAATTATTTTAAAATAGAAGAGAGCTTTTATCCAAAGTAAAAAGCACTTTCTAAATTTAAGCAAACAAGAAGCAGTAGCTGGAACTCTAGAGATGGGGTGAAGCTGTAAAGGCATGCACCATGGTGACATGGGGCTTTCTGACTTTGAGCCAGAAAGGACCTCAGAGGAATGAAGTTCAATGTTACAGTGCAGGAATCCCTCTGCAACATCCATGACCTACATGACACCTGTTTAGAACTCTTTGATGGCTTTCCATGTTCCTAGGCTAAAGTCCCAAATCCTTGACATGGTGTAGGGGGTTTCCACAGTCTGGTCTTTGCTGAGCTCTCCAACTTTTAAAAGTTATTCATCTGTTCATATTTATTCATTCCTTATCAACACATTCATTAAATATTTACTGAAGGTTTACTGTGTTCCAAGCACTGTTTGAGATTTCAAATAGTAAATAAGGCAGAGAAAATTCCCTTGGAGATTATATTCCAGTGATCTAAATAGGCAATATGCAAGTAAAATGTACTGTGTCAGGTGGTAATGAATGCCATGGAGGAAAATAAAGCAGGGAAGAGATAGTATTTTTAAAATACGTACGCAAATTCTTTGATACTCAGCCCTCTAAGAGGCTGAGTCTAATTCCCTTGTCCAAAAATGTGGGCTGAACACTCTGGCTCACTTCAAATGAATGGACTAAGTGAGAGGTGATGGCTGTGACATGAGAAAGTAGGTCATGCACTCTGGAAGATGCTAACTCTTAGGAGCAACCCTAGAGAAAGTCCCAGTTGGCGGAGAATGGAAGCTTCCAAGAGAAATCATTGAACCAGGCTTCTAAGAAGTGGATACTTCAGGCCCAGTCAAGCCTTCGGATGATCGCACCCCACCCACCCCATCTTGACAACTGCATCGTGAACAACCTTGAGGCAGATGCTTAGACGTTGTATGAAATAATAAGTGTTATTTGAAGCTGTTAAGTTTTGAGGTATTTTTGTTACATAGCAAAACATAACTAATATGAAAAGAAAATGTGACTACATATGTGTGGTGGTGTTGGCAGTGGCCGGGGCAGGTAGGGGAGGCTGCTGGAGGCAGAGCCTAGCACCAAACACTTGAAAGACTTCGGGTGATTATGACGTGTCAATGCATGTTCATCAACTGCAACAAATGTGTCAGCCTGGTGGGCGATGTTGATAATGTGGAAGCTATACATGTGTGGGAACAGATGGTTTATGGGGGATCTCTGTACCTTCCCTTCAGCATTTCTGTGAACCTAAGCCTGCTCTAGGAAAGCAGTCCTTAAAAGAAAAGGGTGGGGGAACACCCAAAGGAGATGAGGGAGTGTGAGCCATGTGCCTATCTGGGGAAGATTTCTTTCTACTCTTTCTGCTGCACGGAAGTCAAACAAGAACTTGCCTCTTTACTTGAACACACTGTTCTCAACCCCAAGCCTTCCCACCTATTGTTTCCTATATTCATAAATCGCCCTCCGTAACTTTTATCTTCTCAGCCACCATACCCAATGCCAACATCATTATTAAGTTCTAATTTATGTTAAATCCTAGCTAAGAGGTCACTTCTTCCAGAAAACCCTTCAGATCTGCTCAGTCTAGGGCAGCACACCTTCCATGTGCTTCCTGACAGTCCCTGACATGGCACTTGACAAGCTGTGTGGTGATGGCTTTTCTGTTGTTGCTCATGAGATGAACTGTGCTCTCTGTAATGGTGGGGCCTAATTTATCACAGTTTTAGCCAAGTGCACAGTAGAGCAATGATACCTGGTAGGATTGTAGCAAATATCTCTCCAGCTCATGAAGATATTACACTTCTGCTTGGACACACTCTGTTACCAAATAGCAGACACATAAACCCTCTGAGTTTCAGTTTCCTCATCTGCAAAATACCTCCCTGGGAGAATTACAGTAAGGACCACACAAGGCTTATATAAATCACCTATCAGAGGAAGTTCTACATAAACAATGGCCAGAGTCTAGTGATGAGAGCTTACTCCTTTACACGACAGTTCATTCCATTCCATTATTGATCAGGTCTATTTAGGAGAAAATACTTGTCCTAAAGCTGGAAAAACTGAGGATTAATACCTTCTCTGGGTAAGATCTACTGACATTTTTCAATCACAATTAGAAGGATATTTTGGGTCACAAGAGGCAAACACTAGTCAAACTCTTCCTCTCTTCTTTCTTTTCTCCTTCCTTCCTTTCCTTCTTTTCCATTTTGATCTTTTATCAGGTTTATCGAGGTACAATTTTACACACAGCTCATCCTTTTTTTGGAGTACAGTTCTAAGGATTTTGACAAATGCATGCAGTCTTACCACCAGGACCACTCAAGAGGTTTAACTTTTATTGATTCTCTGTTGACGACAACCTTGAGCTGTGCCCAGTTCGTACTGATGCTGCTCCTACTCTCTTCCAGAGTGGATTCTTCATTTCAGTTGATTCTGGTTTGTTCCTGAGTGTTTGGGGCCTGGACATACAATTAGGTGCCTGTATCTTTGGTCGAGTTTCTGCCAGCCTGAAGGCTGCTGTGCCAAAGCAATATGATTATACTGCATCCAGATGCCTCATGCTACTCTCTGTCAGAGCAGAAATGGAGCAGGCAATGTTAGCTCTTTAATTTCACAGAGAATCCTGAATTTATACCTGAAGGACCTTTTCTTCTCTAATAGAAATAGAAAAATAAGGTATCGTTTCTCAACAAAGAGGGCATTTTTACACGAAATTATCATATGCACATGCTTCTCACCTTAATCTGAGCCTTTAGCAAACTTAATGTCAACGCTGTTTGTTACTTGAGTGCTTCCTAATTGCTTCTTTGAGTGTGTATTATGACTTTAATTATAAGGAGAGGAACTTTTCTCTCCTACATAACAGAGACTAACTGGGTACACAGTGGCAACTTAATAAATGTTTTTCTGAGAGCCTGACTTGTTGATAGAAGTGGCTTTTCATAAATTCATGGAAAGGTCCTTTGTGGAATAATCAGGATATTAGGACAGAACTTTTAGTCTATCATGATGCTGAATGATGCCAGTTTGACTGTGGTTTTGATAATTCATGAAATAAGTCACCTAGCAACACTGTGTGACACATGTAGAGACCTAAGAAAGTGGATTATCTCAAAAGATCAAGGCAGAGGTTTGGTGCTATCTGAGCTTGCAAAAAAAATGAAAGAAGGAAGCATCTGTGGCTCCTGAGGTAAAGTGATGCTGACTTCCAGTTCTTTCCCCCAATCCTCTTCATTGTAGAAGTCATTGTCGAGAACAGTAAACCACCAGCTGATACAGGGGAATTCCATAGACTAACACAATATAGGACATTTTCTCAGAGGCGCTCTGGAAGAGGTTTTCTGGACATCTAGGCTAATAAATTAATGGCTATCTGGTAGTAAATATGCTATAAGATCCCTGAAATCAACCTGGTCCCAAGCAATATACTGTCCCAACAGTTAAACATTCTATGATCCTATGCAAAAATATTAAAGCACCAGTCTACTGTCAATTACAGAGAATATAGTCACCCACAAATATTTCCAAAGAGGTCACAGAAATTTTAATGTCATGAGAAAGTCAGGGGATCAGGTCAAGTTCCACACATATGTTTAAGAGGCACAGAAAACATAAACACTTATCCAAAAGCTTTCCTCTTTAAGCCACTTACTCACATTTTTCATCTGTCATTTGAGCTCAGACGTTCACAGATCCTACAAAAATTCCTATCTGCATTTGTAATTTCTTAGCTATTTATGCATAGGTATAGATTAGTTGGCCATTATAGTCTGTTACCAGGTGTCATTTCGGGTAGCAGCAAAAGGGTAGATACATTTTTGATAACGTTGGTGGTAGGTTGCAAGGTCTAGGGCATGGGTTGAACACTGAACTTGTGTTTCTTTGGGAGAAGTACTGGAAAATCTGAATAACACAGTAGTTAACAAAAGGGTAAAATGACAAGAGGAGAACAGGTCTAGTGAAAAAGAGAATATGTGTGGTTGTCACTGTGGTTTTTCATATAAAGCGCCCTCAAGATAGCCCTGCAGCTGCTATAGAGAGAGCAGACCAGTGATGAACCTGGAGAGTCATTGCCATGGGGATCACTTGGGGGCACGTGTCTGCTTGTGACAGAAAGAATGGGACATCTCTCATGAGACACAGAGACATCATCCTTCTTGACCTGACCTTTCTGAGTGAATCTTCTAGGCTTGACTTTAGCTCCAAGAATGAGCCACAAAGAGGCTGCTTTGGTTATGTGAGTGCTGCCTTTAATCTTCACAAAATGAGGCAGTGGGAAATTTCTCCTCCTCTCCCCTTTATGCCAGATGGTACTTGTCTTGCCACCCTCTCTCAATTATTCTTTCAATCTCTATTTCTAATCTAAATAAGAGATTTTCTATTTAAAGAAATCTCTGTGCTCAGTTTAAATAATCCCATGGTATATTGGAAGGTGTGTGTGTGTGTAAACATGTGTGTGTTTATGAGAGAGAGAGAGAGAGAGAGAGAGAGAGAGAGAGAGAGAGAATGGTATCTAAATTATTTAAATGAAATTACAGCAGGGAGAAGCAAGTAAAAACTGACCTGTTTATGTGCCCTGTCCTGTTGGAGCTGGCCATCAGATGGCTGGGGAGATAAGGAAGTCACCCGTACATTTAGATGGACGTGTACCATGATAAGTGTAAACACAAGGTACTATGTGACTTCGTGAATGGCCAAGTGTTACAGTTTCATGGATTCCAGTATCTTGCTTTATTGATCAGTATTTCCTTTGCCTGCACACCTAATAGTGGAAATCTTGTTATTGAAGTTGCATTTCACTTGACACTTAATTCTGAGAAGGCAGGGTGAAAAGAAAAAGCTCTTCATTAATCTTGCATTTGTCATTGCGTAACAGTGTGACTTGGAGAAAGTTATTTCACATTTCTGGGTTTAATCTTTCTTATTAGTAGAATTAGGATGACATGATTAGATGGGTTGTTATGAAGATCAAATGAGGTAAAATCTAAGATAGCAGCTTAAAAATTAGGGGTAGTATTAGCTTTATGATTTGTGACTTGGTGTGACTATAAAGCAGACTGAGCTGTAGCTGGAGAGAAGAAAGAGATAAGGTGAGTGAAATGGTGGTGAAAGGAAAGATGAAGTTTCCCAAAGCGTTCTTATTTATTCTATGTTTTTTCTTCAAAGCAGTCTATTATCTATTCAATAATAGATGACAGTAGAAATGCAGAAAAAAAATGACCCAATTGTTAATGGAGGAAATGGAAAAACTTGAAAGTGTATTCCCCATTCAGTGTCATAGCTATGTTCAGAGATGAACTGCTTTTCTTCCAACAGAAACTACGTTGACATCATCAATTTTTTTCTTTTTTTTTCAATCCCAAAGATTCTGGCAGAGTTCCTGAGAGCTCAATGGAAGTACATTTTCATGGCTGGTTGAGAACAGCTTGAGAATGTCTATGTGGTGATCAGAATAAATCTGATTTAGAGACTAAGATGATGCCAAGTGTGAAGATTTTTATCTCAGTTCCTTAAGGAACCTAAAAAGAGAGGTTCGGGTGTGACTAGAGGATTGGAAATGGGAAGAAGAAACCAATGGTGTGTTCCAATTGGGGTGTTTGTGTAAAAGAGAGGAAAAGCAGGAACTTTTTGGCCACTGGCTTGATGATTTTGGATGAAGTCTTTACTTGAATTATTATTCAGCATAAATCACTTTCTCATGTGTTTCTTTCCATTGGTAATGCACAAAGATGAGGGGAGGCCAGCACTGAAACCTAAGTCAATTCTCATTCCTCAGTTGCCTCTATGTTGTCTGAGTCCCTGATGAGCAATAGGGAAGTTTGTGTCTTACTCGGTGCACAATCTTGCTCAGATTGTGAACAGGTTGTCAAAGCAAATAGCTGAAATCAAAGAATCTTTGTCAACCAGCTAATTTTGTTTTCACTAGCTCTTCACCAGTTTAGGCATGGCCATCTCTATGAGGGTAAAACACATGAATGACAAACTGTCTCTCGCCTTTCTCTTCAAACATATAATCTCCCAGCTCCCCAGCACTCCTATTCTCATCCTTGACCTCACTCTACCCTGTTCCACAGGCAAGCAATATTGGACCTGTGCTGCCGTTGGTTTGCCACTGTCATTTCAGCTGGACTAGGGGAGGAAGAGTGACACCTGAGGATAGGATACCATTCTTTGGGTTCCTGCTTACCTTCTTTTAGGCCCATGCATCAATTAAAAGGAGAGAGTTGGTTAAAAGCATTTGAGGAATGCAGGTGTAATTCATAGCAGGACCCAGATTCTGCCTGAGAGATTAAAATACTTCCTGCATTTCTGTCAGAGTCAGCAGTCCCTTTTCCACTGGTCTTTCTCTTCTAAGTGGCCATGTCATTCTCAGGGGCTTCCATATTCCATCTTTGTATTCTGAATATGCCAACTGTTTGCTAGATGATTCTGACTGAGCACCTGCACAACACAGGACTATGCTTTTAAGGGTCATCAGTTTTTAAAACATCTTAAATAGTTTATTTTTTCCCTACTGAATTTCTTCAAGCTTTGATAAAATATTTTCTGTCAAAAACTCAAACTAATGTTAAATGCAAATCTTACCCATTGGTGGCTCAAGAGTATTTGGATATTGACCATTGTTTGTAGTGCTTTTTGTCTCTCTAGTTTTACATTTCCCTGATGCTTGTGTCATCCAGCTCCTTGCGGGTCTCATAGATGCTAGATTCTGCTTCTCCAATTCATGCTTCAGATAGTACTTATGCTATCTTTTTGGGTTAGTAAATCCTATAGATTCCTTCTTTGTATGGATATCTGTAAAAGCTCTCTATTTCCTATCATCTCAAGTCTAGGCTATTCTGGTGGGTATTCAAAGCTGATCATGGCTGTTTTTATCTCCCCTACCCACCTTTCTTTGTCATCATTTACCAACATCATTCCTTCATAATCCAATGAGTCACTTATTTTTATTGTATCAGCCTCGTGTCCAAGTTTTATTTTCCTTTTTGGGAAACTCTCCTTTCATTTTTAAAACTAGTCCAGATTCTGGTATTTAAAATTTTATTTAAATTCAATATCTTGAAATCTTGAATGTATTTTCAACATGGGTTTCTATTCAGGTACCTCTATGTAGTGGCTGAAATTTCATTATAACTTTTTATTTATGCGATGTTAATTTATATTCATGGGGTAATACTATACAGAGACAATTTTTCTTTGTATATTCACCATCTCCATTATACTCTCAGTATTCTAAAAGCAAGAAACACACATTATTCATTTGTGTATTCATAGAATCTATTCTTATACCTGGGACATAGCAGTTGATTTGAAAAATGTCATAGAATGAAATACATTACTAAGTTCCTTGAAGACAGTGTCATATCTTAGTTACTTAATAAATCCCAAAGCACTAGACAGTGCTAGGCCCAAGGTAAATACTAAAAAATCCTTATTCCTTTAAGTATTTAGAATAAAGAAGTATAAATGATCATGCTTAATGAAACTAAGAGATTGAATCTGAACTGTGCAGAATCTGCTCTAGGAATCAACAAGCTTGCCCTAGGTTTTGTCCATGACATAAGAGGAGAATCCCTACAAGATAGCAAAGGCCAACACTGGCCACTTCTTGGGAGATATAGAACTGAGCAGAGGAAGCCTTGGACATTGTTGCCCAAAATAGAGACAGGGTCACAGCTGAAAAGGTTTAACTAATTTAAGGAACAGTGACATTAAGAAAACATTTGTTGAACGGTATCACATATATAAAAATAAATAAGTAAAATGCATACATTAATATATTTTTAACAGATAAGCACCCATATAAATCAGTCAGATAAAGAACAAAATTACCAGCATCCCAGAATCCCCCTTATATCCCACTCTAATGTCTAACCAACCCCCAAGGTGGTTGCTCATTTGATGTCTAACATAATAGGCTATATTCACTTACTTCCACACTTCATATGAAAAGAATTACCAGGATTGTTTTTCTATATTTGACTTATTTTACTCAGCATTTTTAAGATTTATCCCTGTATTTACCTATAGCAACAGTATGTGTATTATCATTGCTGTGTTGTATTTCAGTTTATAGCTAAACTATTCTTTACTCATTATAGTGGTTTCATCTGGAAGCTACTACTCTGCTATGCATATTGTTTTACCTCTTGGTAAAAAAAATTATTTCTGTTGGGTACCTAGCTATAAATTGAATAGTTGAACCACAGAGTATGTATCTGTTCAGCTTTGATAGACAGTGCAAAACAATGTTCTAAAGTGGTTGCATTAATTTATAGTCCTAGAAGTAGCTTAAGAGAGTTCCATTTGCTTTATATGCTTGCCAACAATTGGTAGTGACTTTTTTTTTTTTTTTATTTGAGTCATTCTGGTGGGTGAGTGTGATTTTAATTCTGTATTTCATAATTCCTAATAAGATCAAACCCATCCTGTATGTTTACTGGATATTCTCTTTTGTGAAATGTTTGCTCTAGATTTTGTACATTTATTCCTTCAGGTGGTCTCTTACTGATTTGCAAGAACCTTTTATATATTCTATGTTTTAGTCTTTTCTTTTTTAATGAAAGGTATAGGCGGGAATGAAGGCAAGTAGGCAGGCAGGGAGGAAGAGAGAGGAAAAAGAAGCATTTTTATTTATTTTCTTTTGCTATTTATCTTGTCCCCCGCTGCTCCCCTGGTCCCAGGTTGGACCTTGGGATATATGTGGGCTGCACTCAGACAGAGGAAGCAGATTTTGTGCTAAGCCACCAGGGTGCACTTGGAGTTGGGTCTTTTTTCAGATATATTCTGTACATCTTTTCTGGGATTGAGAACAAGTCACATTGGTAGTGGTTCCAATAATAAAAATTGTTCATAGCTATTTATGGATTAAAAGAGGAAAAGACCTTAAATCAAGAGATATTTTAATGGAAGAAATAAAAAGATTTAGGGCAGTTTGACCACAGAGGATGCAGGGAATGAGAAACTGATACTAAAATTTCAAGTCAAGAGCAAGATTCATTAATTGATCTAACAGATTTGGCCTGTGCAAAATAAAATATCTAGTTAAGTTATAAAAGTGTTTTTTTCCCAATGCTTGACTAGCTTATGACTGTTTACATTCCTTTCTCTCAAATGCTACATATTTTGTTCATGAAAAGGCTCCTTTTTGTTAACAACTTATGTTTTCTAAACATCTCTATGTTCCAGTCACTAGTCCAAGTACGTGATACAGATTTTCAATTCTCTGTGGTAGATATTATT
The DNA here is from genome assembly GCA_004363575.1 of Solenodon paradoxus. NCBI lineage: Eukaryota > Metazoa > Chordata > Mammalia > Eulipotyphla > Solenodontidae > Solenodon > Solenodon paradoxus. Next base: position 210,644 of record RJWH01001138.1, read on the forward strand.
ATTCTCTTTTTACAGAACATTTAGATAACTTAGTCATCTAACTAGAAAAAAGCAGAATCAGACTGTAATCTAAGCAAACCAGATAGAGAGAACATAATTTTATTGACTGCCTCTTTACTGCACCATATAATGAATCTCACGTCGACCATGGGTCTTCAGTTCTTTAAATAAAGTTTAATGCCAGATTTATCAGGTATGTGGCCCAATGCAATCTTCAGTAGTGAGCTTGAAAAATAAACCAGACTGCAGAGGGTGAAGAAGTAAAGCAACAGATAGGTAGTAAAGGCAGTGATTGTTGAGTCAGAAGACCTGAACTCAAGTTCTGACTTTCTCATGATGATTCTGTGGCTTTGGACAAGTCATAAATAAATCTCATTCTCCCCAACTACAAAGAGGGAATAAAATGACTTGCCTTTTCTACATTAGAGGATGACAGAAAAGATGAGAAATATAGATAATTAGTATCATTTTTTAAAATAAATATTTGTTTCCATAACTAAGGGAACAATTGTTAAGTGACCACTGTGCTGGGAGCTTAATAAATGGAATAATAAAGAAATAATTATTGCAATAATCATTGAGTAATTTCTGCTTGTAATTCATTCAATCATTCAGTTAGAACTTACTGAGGGTCTATGATAGTGTAAGGATTGTTTCAGAAAGAATCTGTGCTCTTCTGGAACTTATGTTACAGTGATTGAATGGATGGATGGATGGATAGATGGATGACTGACTGACTGGATGGATGAATAAATGATTAACAAAAGCATATTACCCAATTTTCTCTCATCCAGCACTCTGTGTGTATCTTTTTGTCTCTGCTCCATCTCCCAGGCAAATCTCACCTATATATTTCTTCTTTCATTCAAGTATTTAACCCGTGCATTCTAACAGATGATGCCCCTTTTCTATGACTTTATTACTTATTGTAATGCTTCCCTTTGTCATCTATTAAATATCTGAAGAACTATTTCCAACTGGTTTTTAAGTCCCTCTCTACTTATTCAAGGACTTGTAGATACTTCTAATTTTTCTAAAGAAAGGTTAATTAACTAACATGAGTACAATTTAAAGTTTCATTTAATTTGTCTAATCAGTATTTAAGTACATTCAATATTTTCTTTCAAAGGTAAGTCCGTTTCAGATTAATCCTAAGGCTACTAATTCCTGTGTTAACTATTATTGTATTTTTTTAAAGCAAAGGTACAGGCAAGAATAAAGGCTTTTAGTCAGGTAGGCAGGAAGAGAGAGGAAGAATCATTTTTACTTATTTTTATTTTAGTTGTATATCCTGATTATTCCTCCCAACCCCTGGATGTGAACCCTAATCTTTAGGATGTACGGGGACTGCTACTCTACCATGGCGTACCTATTGCATTTTTTAAAGTAGAACCAAGAACCCCCAGTTAATAAAATATTCCAATAGTAATGCAATGATATTCATTAAGGAGAATGAAATATTATTCTCCTAACTGATTTGGTTGTATGAATTTAAAAATGATGAGAAAATTTTAACTTTTAAAAGGCATACTATACTCCAGACTTGCCACTGATTCAGAGTGACATCATGTCCAACTGACCTAAATAGTGATGCCTCACTCTATTTGTAGCACAAACACAGCTTTTGATTTAGGACAGTGACAAAGAAAAGGGAAAAGGGAAATTTTCTCAGGTTGATGTTTGCGGTGTTTTAAAAACTAAATGGCCTTAGAATTGGAACTGTGTTTGGTCACTTGTATTTTAAAAAGTTCAACAGGGTCATGACAATGTAGGAAATAATTAGTTTACTCAGTCCATAATTTTCCATAATCAAAGACTGAGAGGGTCTGGTGAAACTTACCGAGATAGATGGTTTTGAATATGAACAATTTTAAATTGTGTTATAAAAATTATTTAATCTGTGTAAGTGATTATGAGAAACATTAGTATTTCTAAAACTGAAGGGGGAATTGGAATAGATTTCACTGATATTAGGCAATTAACTAGGACTTTGGATCTCCGATATCATAAACAAGCATGAATTATGATTTTTAATACTTATTTACTAGTCAAAATAATAAATGAAAGAGAAGACAGAGGTGAGTCTATAGATTTTTTGAAATCTATGACAGTAGAGGGTAGACATTAGGAAGTCAATGTCAAATTCTATTTATGTGCACCAGAGTAAGTAATGAGGAATGTGCGTAGCATTTGCTTTCTTCAAACATTTTAATTGATTTCAGTACTTGGTGTTACTAGAGAAGGAAACAGACTCATTCTCATTTATATATGACACAATTCCTTTAAGATGATATATAGCATTGATTCACAATATTTAGCTCTTGGGAAAAAAAGTAGTTATTGCTGACAAGTGTCTTTGTGGGCTGGGTGTTAGCAAGATAGTTGAAAGTTGTCCTGTGTGTTGGTAGCAAGGGTAAGCTTTAGTCAGAACCGGGAAGTAAATAAAGTTCATGTCCCGAAACCTCCTATACCTTCGTTCTTTGCTAGTACCTCTATCTCTTCTCTGTTAGATCCTAAAAAACAGGCACCTGCTCTAATGTTCTCAAGACGAATATGCCATTAGTCTTTTTCTCCAAGTCATTTTGGTACTCATCACCCCAAAGTGAAAGCAAGTAACTAGGAATTAAAACAAAACAAAACACATGCACACACGTTAATGTCTAATTGGAGAAAGTTTTGAAACACAATCCAAAGAAGTTTTTAAGTGGTGGAGAAACGATAAACACTATTTGAAGGAATGAGTTCATATTTTAAAGATGTTAACTCTCCATAAATTCATCTTCAAAGCAAATAATAGCCCGAAGTGTTTGCTATATTTTTCCAGGAGCTTGACACATTTATCATAAAATTTATGTAAAAATATATGAAAAATCCATGAATAGCTATGTCAGTCCTGAAAAGGTAAAGAAGGTAGATTTTCCTGTCCAGATATAAAAACACTCCTCAGTAATACATGTATTTTGGAACTGACTGAAGACCAAAAAGAAAAATAAACAAACCGATGGCATGAATCAGAGTACTCAGAGATAGATATTTACATATGGGAAAGTCACATGTGATAAAGGGTTTACTGTTTAATGTACTGTGTTGGGAAAACTAGCTCATTAACTAGAGAAAAATAAAACTGAATTCTCTTTACCCCATCATATAAAAAATACACTAAAGTCCCGACTGTGAAACCTAAGATCATAAACAGGAGAAAGAGAAAATAATTTCTTTGTGATCTACAGATGAAGAGAGACTTTTTAGACAAAGCCTTGAAACGTGGAAACCATATAAAGAAAGATAATGTTTCATGTGACATTCACATTAAGTTTTTTTTTCAACAAAGGACACAAGGACAAAGTTAAGAGTACAAAATTGGGAAAAGAGTTTGCTATGCCTATAACCCAAAAGAGTAATTCATATTTACAATGTAGAGGGAATGCTTACAAATCAACAACGGTAATAACAAAAACTCAAAACTAGAAGCCCACTAGAACAATGGGCAACTGATATAAACAATCCATCATGAAGGGGAAAACCCAAGTGCCTACAAGTGTAGGAAGTAAAATGTAAATTAAAAAGATAAGAAGATAACACTTTACACCTCAAAAACATGGCAAAATTATAGCTGGATAATTCAAAGTGTGTGTGGAGATACAAGAAAAAGGAAACCTTTATTTACTGCTATGAGAGGCTACATCAATACTGCATTTCTGAAGAACAATTTGACGGCATCTAGTAAAAGTAAATAACTCAGTGACTCAGTGGACCTACTCCTTGTTGATTATTTCAAAGATCTTCTTTAAAAAATACCATGGATGAGTTTGTTTAGTGCTGCATTATCTGAAAGAGTAGGCAACTGGGAGGCAATTTAGGTGCCCATACATGGGGAAACAAAATGTGGTGGGTACACACATATAGAATGCCGTGTTGAAATAGTCTACATACAGCAACAGAGAGATTGTAACACAAGAGTACTAGTTGTTCTTTCAAAAGAGCGACTTTATGATTTGTCTCCAGTCTCTCCTAGTAACAAATATTTTAATACTTATATGAGACTAATGTAATCGACATATAGCTCCAGGGCAGATTTTCCTTTATGGCACTTTGATCAAGCTCACTAACATCTAAGATCTTGGTCCAGTAATACTATGATTTTTATTCTTGTTTTGTTTGTTTTTAAGGAAAGGTTTAGGCAGAAATGAAGGTGAGCAGAAAAGCAGGCAGGCAGACAGCAAAAGACAGGAGAAAGAAGTACTTATTTATTTTATTTAGTTGTTCATTTTGGTTGTTTCCCTTGTTCTGTCATTGGGATGTAAGTGGGATGCACCTGCCAGAGGCGGTGGCTTTAAGCACTAAGTCAGTAGGACAAGCCCATCATCACGATCTTATTAATGGTTGTCTATCAGATCTATATAATGAATAATAGATATCGTTGCTATTAAGGACTGACTTGAAAATTTCTGTTGTTCAGTTTTTGTTTTATAGAAATTTATTCCCTATTCAGGAGTAACAATAAAGCTAACAAGTAGCACTGAGTCAAATCCCAACTTTAGAAGTGATTTAAGGGCATTCCTAGTGTGTAACAATTTTCAAAGTGTTGGAGAGATAAAGCAAAAAGAGACTCTCTTTCCTCAAAGGCATATAATTCAGTGAAGTTAAACTTGTTTTCCCATGAAAAGAAATTTATGTACGTTTGTCAGGATCCCAGTCAAGCCAATGAAAGTGAATTTACTTAATTCATAGTATAGTTTAACTCTAGTGCTAATAAAATTAGACATCATTCTGGACAAAAATGGCCGTATCTTATATAATTGAAAGTGAATGAAGAAAGGTTTCCTTATCTTTTCGTGGACTTATGAATGAACCAAACAAATGTTTGGAAGGGGTCTAGCTTTTATTTACTCTCCCTATCCTTCCTTTTGGCATTTTCGTCCTATGTCAACTCCCCAACTGTTCAATGTCCTCATGCTGTTCTAATCCTTCACTACTGCTTCCCACCTAGCTCTGTGTCATCTCATAAAATGCTTGATTCTTCAATACTCACTTCTCTCCTTTCAGTTCTTCAATCCTTCTATTGTTAACTAGCAGTGAAGGGAAAAATCCGATCAAACTAATTTTCACTCATTCACATTCCTTCCTGAACAATACCTTGCTGTGCTTGGCCTTGTTTCCACCTCTTAGGAAGGTTTCCAGCTTTAGATGTTCTTTAGAATTCACGATATTTTTAATAATTTAAAGTCAACACGTAATCACTATATACACAGATCCTTTTCTTCAGACATCCATATATTTATATGTGTACATATATATAACAAAATTATTATTTGATTTTTGGAAATATTATTTTGAGACCTAACTTGCATGTTGTGTAGAATAAGCACAGCTAAAATTTCAAGATGAATTGTTCAGGATTTATATTTCCAAAATTAAATAGATATTGATTGTAAGTCATTGAAATGCAATGCTGCACCATAATTGTTACGATTATTTTTTAAAAGAATGGAGGAACCCTAGCTGAGATTAGCCAATTTTTTTTTAAGGGTTCCTTCAGGATTCAGTGTATTTTAAAAAATGCATAAAGTTACTTTTTAAAATGGGATTATCTCCAGGCTGTCTTTGAGGTTTACTTTAAAGCAGTGGATATAGACGCAAGTCCTTTATTTCTGATGACCTCTAATAGATAAGACTCTATGAAGCTGGTTGGAAGACGAGTCTGTGATCAAAATGCTTACTCAGTTCCTATAGAAGATTAAGAAATGTTATACTAAATCTGGAATCAGCAAAGACAAAGCAATTATTTTCTTGGAAAAAAATAATGTAGAGTTTAGAGAATTTCTGGGATTTACCTGCAAAAGCACCCTCTGGCTACCCAAATCATGACGTTCTAGGGAAACACTTTCATCTCAAGGTGGGAAGGATAGGAGGTGGTGTCTTGTGGGCTCCTGTGGTGGTTAGGTAGTTCTCAGAAGACAGTAGTGGAAATTAGATAATTGCTGATGTCATATTTTTACATTAAAAAAAAAAAATTGGTGTCCTAGGGGCTATAAAAGCAGCACCTTCTACCTTCCCATCACTAGCAGAAGCATCGGACAGGTAAGTGTTTCAGCTAACTTGATACGACTGATTTGCTTGTTGAAATAATTCTTGATACTTATTTTTCCGTCTTTGTGTTGGTTTTGCTTTATTCTCTTCATACCAGGTCCTCCTTCCCTCATAGCCAGTTACTTGAATCGGCACTGTCTGCAATGGCTGCCCTACAGAAGTCTGTGAGCTCTTCTCTTATGGGGACTCTGGCCGCCAGCTGCTTCCTTCTCCTCGCTCTGTGGGTGTGGGGAGGAGCAGCTGCGCCCATCAGTTCTCACTGCTGGCTGGACAAGTCCAACTTCGAGCAGCCCTATATCACCAACCGCACCTTTATGCTGGCTAACGAGGTATTCATCTCTCTCATCTACCTGGAAGCTGCATAATTCTTAATCTTTTCTTCAGAGCACTTCTAAGATCTTTAAGAACTCATCATTTCTCCTCACTTATATCACAGAAATCATTTTTATATGCCTTTTCATAGAGATCTGAAGATCTGGTTTTACCAGAACTTCCAATTAGGATACCTGGAGTTTTATCCAAAAAAAAAGAGAAGTCATTTAGTAGCCTGTCGGATTGTTCATTTTTCTCTTCACCACTCTGCATTTTCATGAACCCATGCATCCATCTGAATTCTTTCTTTACACTTCATGGGGCTGTTTTGGGAAGAGGGCATGAGGTGCGTCTCTACTTACTTTTCTTCTGTCTCTTGGAGGTGCAAGTCCTTAGTCTTTTCTTCTTTTCCAGGCTAGTTTGGCAGATAACAACACTGATGTTCGTCTCATTTGGGAGAGCCTGTTCCGTGGAGTCAGTGTAAGCCACAGGGGTGATGAGTAGGATGCTCATCATGGCTGCTGAGAGCGGTGGTGATGTTAGCGTGAGTCTTCTGGATGTCCTCTAATATGGCCCCTGCTGTTGTACTTTTTTCTGCAGAAGAGAGAGCAGCGCTGCTATCTGATGAAGCAGGTCCTGAACTTTACCCTTGAAGATGTGTTGTTCCCCCATTCTGACAGATTCCAGCCCTACATGCAGGAAGTGCTACCCTTTCTGAACAGGCTCAGTAACGATCTAAGCCAGTGTGTAAGTGTCTCTCCTGGTGTGTGTGTACCCATGTCGAGTTGCCTTTGTTTTCTCCTTGCATTTAGAGCCCTTTTTACCCCAACCTTCTCTGTCCCCACCCCCAACCCCTATGCTAAGAATGGTGTTTTAGCAATACCATTACAGGGGTCATTTGGAGTCACAGAGTGTTTCTTTTCACTTTAATTGAATCAGGTTTTGAATTTATGGTGATGGAGTCTGAGAGACAAGTGCATAGAAAATTATTTATTTGTCCCTGGAAAAAAGCAACACAGGTCATATGAGATGAGCATGGTATTGGGAGCTATAAGAAAAAAAAAACAAACACCTACAGGTGGAAATGGATCCACTGAGTATAAGTTGGTGGAGAAGGGAATAGGAAAGAGAGAAACTGGGGAGATTTGAAGGGTGGATAGGCAAAGATGTTATTAGGGGGGACCTAGTATTTATTGAGATGGGTCTACTGGTCACTCAAGATGTTTTAAATATTTTTCTTGGTCTGAGTATGCATTTTTGGTAAGGAACGCTTAGGGTTTTATTCTTGCTTAAATTTACATAAACCACTCCACTTTTTCTACAAACTTAAACCTCAGTAGGAGAGGTTCCATATAAGGGAAATGACTGGATTTTGGTGACCAAGGGAATTCAAGAGCTCAGAAGATCTAGGTCATTGTTGAAATCTAGGTCATTGTGGGCAAAATTGCTAAGAACTTTAATCCAGGTAAATTGTTACATATCTCAGGGACGTGAGGTTCATACAATTTCAATATAATGCTCTTCAAATAGTTACTCTGGTTTTCTTTTCACAGCACATTGAGAGCAAAAATCAACATATCCAGAGAAATGTGCAAGAGCTAAAGGACACAGTGAAAAAGGTATGACTAACAGTGATTAATGATGAATTATTAAATAGGAGAGACAAATGTTTTCTTTCCTTTCTTTTCTCTCCATCCATTTTGTGATTTTTTTACTTAATTCTCCTACCATTGGGTGGATTATTTAAGTGCTTATGTAAATAGATATGTCTATACATTTATAAACTAATTTATACAATTTGCAAATCTTAAAATTCTAGAGTAGAGACTTAGGTCATCTAATCTTGTCACTGTCACCCCATGTTCTGGGGATGGCCAGGGGCAGAGACAAGTCTAGAATGCAGGTTTCCTAAAACCCACCTGGGCCAGCACTTGCTCCAGCAGCAAGACATATTAATTTAAATATTATTAATTCTTGGAAAAATATAAGATTCCCACTGACTCATGTAATAAATAGAAGCATTTATTCAAATCTAGAAAAATGCCTGGGGGTAAATTTATTGAAGTGATTTTTTAAGCCAATAATTTGATGACTTAATTCATGGAGGAATGAATGCAGATCATGCATAACATAAGATTTGGTATTACATATAGGGTGCATTTCTGGAATGATTACTACCTATATTTAAGTCTCATTAATATCATACCCAACAGCTGTTGATTTTAGTTTAAAAGCAAAAATTTCTTTTACGTCATTTCAAATAGAATAAAAATATCAGTAATAGATTTATTGTAGTGAAATGGAAATCAGAATTAGAGGTCCTTTTTTCTTTCTCTTTCTTCCCCTTCCTTTCTAGTCTTCTTCCCACAACAAATCCCTCATGAACACCTATCTTGGGTAGGCTAGCATACAGTTCTATAATGAATGAGACTGTCTGTTCTTGGAGAAAAGAACAACAGTGGAAGTCTCAGACCAGCAATCGTGACTCATACAAAAACCAGAGGAACGATTAGTATCGGCGAAATGAGGCTCAAGGGAGCAGGTGCAGTAAAACTCTCAGAAACCAGCAGGTTCTTGTTGATGGAATTGTCGGTAACAAGCTTAACTTACATACCATTTTTTTTTCCATCTTGATTGTTTTTTAAAAGTATTTCTTCCTGATCGTGTTTTAATAATGGTCATAATCATAATCATGTGGCTCCTCCTTTGGTTCCTGAAGGCTTTGTAGTTTTTCGTTGTGAAGTTCTATTCTCGTTATAGAATTATAATCACATATGAAGGGTTGTATATCAGCACGCCATAGTCAAGAAATGGTTTGCACTGCTACCTGAAAAATTCCTCATGTCAGTTTGTTGTCTTTAGAAAAGAATCGTGTGTGAGAGAAACTCTGGTGGTGATCTGTGTGGGAAAACAGATTTTAAAGCTGTTAATCCATTTTGAGTGAATTGACTTTCACATTTGTAATAGTTTGCCACATGGAAGAGTTATTATGCTTCTTCCCCTGGTAGCTCCAAAATTAGGTGAGAGAGGAATGTTATTCAGAGAAAGCCCAACATGAGGGAAAAATGGTCAGCACAGTCAACACAGGAAGGCAGTAATCCCCTATCACTGGGGAAAAAGGCAGATAGCAGACTAGTATATTGGGGGATAGTCGATAAGGCAAGATAAGCTTTAATCTTCTTTATAGTCTTTGAGATATTAAAAAAAAAGTCCATGGCCTTATGTCAAAAGAAGTATGGAAAGGTGGAATGCTGGAAGAAAACAGGAAGATAAAGGAGAACAAAGTATCGTAGACAATGATGACATCTGGTTTTTCTTGATACAATCTAGAGCAAATTTAATAGATTAGATGACATCCGGAAAAAGCTTCTTTGAACTTGAATTGGGTGTGCTTTTCACTCCTATTAAGTTTGAAAGTCTCATTTGCATACTACTTGGAAGACAGCAAAATGAAAGGATGTTAGGATCCACATCTTTTTTTCTACTAATTATAATAACTGAAAAAGACTTATTTAGCATTTCCACAAAGTGAAAATATATTTGTTTGCTTTTCCTTTGTCAAGAGAATGGAAACAGAAAAGGTCTACGTGTATTGGTAAATGCATGGTTTTGATAGAAGGCTGAGCTGAGTTGTTGGTTATAGGCAGGTGCGGGGTTACGAGATGTCATGGGTGACACTCTGGGTCCCCATGATTTCAGTCCAGCACCAATCTGCTTGCTCTGGTAGGAAGGGGTGTTAACTACTGCATCAGAGTGAGGTACACTGACACTGATGCCTTTGGGTATCCTCTCAGTTTAGAAGCCATGCTTTTAAAGTCTTGGGCAAATCATATTATCTACTTTGTCAAACAGGCATTATTATACATCTTTTATGAAGAGTTGAAAGTTGGTTTCTGTCTCTAGCAACATATCAAACCATCTCCTTCTAATGTGTTCCTCTTTTAAAAATGTGGTGTCAATGCTTAAATGTTTTTGTTTTTATTTTCACAGCTTGGAGAGAGTGGAGAGATCAAAGCAATTGGAGAACTGGATTTGCTGTTCATCAATCTGAGAAATGCCTGTGTTTCGTCAGCGTAGAGTTGGAAAATAGTTGACCCTTCTTGCTTCTTAGAAATAGCAATACAATCCCCCACTTTTCTAGCAAAAGAAGAATGGAAGCCAAACTCCACTCTCATGGGTGAATTCTAAATAGGCCCCTGTTAAGCCTAAAAAGGAAAATAATGTTTCTTCTGTCCATAAGACCAGAAGATAGAACTTGTAAGCATAATGAGATTTATTCATAACATTGTATTGTAGTTGATATTTCATATATAAATTTATTTATTAAGAAAATTGTCTATTCCCACAAAAATATCATTTCCCATTCCTTTAATCAAAGAACCCATAATAATATTTTTCCACAATCAATACTTCATATTTATGAACTTATTTATTAAGTACACATTTTATTTATATCATCTTACTAATATGAATTTATTTATAGAAACATTATGTGTATGGCTACTTGAGTTTGAGGATAATATTTATGACAATAATTATGGAGCCATAATATGCTTATTTGACCTCAATAAACACTCTGATATTCAAAATCTTGTGGTTTTGTGATTAGTTTTCCTTTAATGTCATTGTCATCAGCATGATCATCTTTGTAATCAAACCCATTTGCTAATGAGCTACAAAAACCTCATCTAAGTGACTTTATTCTTGACTAGAAGCAAATGAGATAGTTACTATTATTATTCTTATTTTGCAGAAGAAAATATTAATTAGAAACATGTTAAAAAACATTGTGTAACAATTAGTAGTTGACCTTGTTTGAGCCCAATCTATCTGTTGTCAGGGCTCTCTGCTATATTGCCTATCTAGATGTATTAAATAGATTCAACATGTATCTGTGCAAGAAAAATAGAGAGTAAAAGGAATCAATCTGCGCTACTAGCAGTTGTGGATAAAAGAAAGGAGTGATGTTGCTGGGAAGAAATACACACAGCCTCTAATGTTGTAGAGGAGTTGCTTTAGCTCTGGTTACAGCCTATTAGGGAGGGCATTTTCCAGACTTTCTGTAAGTCAGGAAATAAAGTAGCAGGGAATCTGACTGAGTTTGGGGAGTTTAACACTGATATAGAAACCTTGTGGGTGGAAGATGGGCAAGATATTACGAAGCACACTGAGAGGGAAAGATGTTGATCTTTACAATTTATACAGTGATAAAGAGCAGAGGTAGAGATAAAAGTTGGACATGTTCTCTGAGAAGGAAAGGACAAATGACAGCAACACTGAAGTGTGGTTCCACGGGGGTAGGGGTTTCAATAGAGTGCAATGATCTTTCCAGAGAATAAAAAGTCAGTGGTCAGGAGAGGTTAGTGGCTAGCTGTCTAATGTGTTATCTCCTCCAAAAAAATCCAGGAATCATGGATTTATTCTACAGGTCATTTTCTGATTATTTGCCAAATTCCTGCAGGTTAAGGTCAAGTCTGATGGTGATTGGGGTGCACATATGTAAATTGTAGTTTCATTTGTGGATAAAGCAGAGTTAATGTTTCCAGGTATGAACTCCAAATGCCCAGAGATACCAGTTTCTTTCAATGATAGATTTATAATTATTTCCGGGATAAAGTTTAAGACTCTTCTAAAGGAGTCTCAGCGTAATGATGAATAAATTTGACATTGTATTTGTCTTTGATCCACCTTCTAGAAATTGAGCCAGAAATGGGAAGAATGCCCTCAAATGAGACTCAATGTTTTCCTCTGAGGGCAGGGAGCTTGAAATAAAGAGATTTAAAGATTCTGGATGTCAGTGAATATACGTGCGTGATGCCGGGATCTTCTCAGTTCTGGCAGGCAGTGCTGGCAGTTTTGGCAGCTCCATGAGACAGTCCCAATTCCTCCTGGGGAATGTGACCTAATCGTCGGTTGGCACCTGCTGTGGTTCAGCTCATTTGGGGCATCAGTGTCAGCAGCTAGCAGTTGGCTGACATGGTCAGTGCAGCTCTGGCTCTTGGCATTGACCAAGGCTTTGGGTATCTCTTCCCTCAGTAACAGATGGTGACACCCAGGTATTCGAGAAGACTAATCTATGAACTTGCGTGAGACACAAACCTCCCCGCGACATTAATCAGCATTTAGGACTGACAATAAGTCACTGGAGAGTTTTGAGCGTGGGAAAGACTTGATATGACTCATGTTCTATAAAGATCACCTTGGATGCTGCGTGGAGAGTAAGCCTAGGAGAGCTGAGAGAAGATGCAAGTTCAGCCCTCCAGTCTTGGGAGGAGTGGTGATTGCACTGGGTAGATGGGGTTTGAACCAGAGAAGACAGGTGTGTAACTCTTACAGTGACATTTGCTAAGGTTGCCTAGGAAGTGCGAATTACCTTGAGGTCAAACTGACTGAAAAATGAATGTATTTTCTCTGGATCTTCATTCATACTGCATCGTTCAAGCATGCAGATCTTCATATAGGAATTAAACACAGGTGATCTTGTTCTAAAAGGAGGTTCAGATTTTTTTTTAGGCAGGAATGAAGGCAAACCAAGACAGGCAAGCAGGAAGGGATTGTTTAATTTTGCTGTTTATATTTGTTGTTTTCCGTGGCCCCGGCATTTGAACTGGGAACCTTGGGATGTATGTGGACTGCACCAGCAGAAGGCAGCTGGTCAAATTACTACTCCACCAGGGCATACCAAGGAGGCTCAGATTTAAGATTTAAGTAAAGACACTTAGAAGAGTGTCTTCTATGCAATGACACCAAGAGCTGAAAGCGGAGGTCCTATTGCTTTAGAGGCTATAGTGATTTTACCTTTAAAATCTACTTTCAAGGGATGTTTGTTGTTGTAAAACTAGGTGGTGAAGGTTGAGGTGACTGATCCTGATCACCAAGAGGAAATTGCATTGTACCTACACTATGGGGGTTGGGTGGGATGTAGCTGCACCAAAGAGACTCACTGGATTGTCTTCTCATTTTTTTCAATAGTGTCATCAGTGGGAAATTGTCCCAACTCAAAAGAGACAATATCACCAAGAGCTTCATTTATAAGCAGTATAGGGACATTTGTAGTAGATTTTATTCACACTGAATACTAACATACCCTATATTCCAAACATAGCATGAGAATCACTACTAGTTGTATGTGAAAACTGCCAAGTGAGTATCTACATTCATGTGTAAATATAGACTTAACCTTTGATGTCCATGGGAAATGATTCATGGCCAGTTTCTATAATATGTCCAGGAGATAATTAATATCTGATACTGACACTTGATGTATTAGGCTATAATAAATACTAATTGCTACATACTCTTATCATTGAAATAATACAGTTCTCTATAGTTTTAATTACTAACATAAACATCCTTATTTTCCCCATTTTGACATGAAATTACCATATGTATCACAAAACTTTTGAAAAAAAAAGGAGCTCCATTTTACAAGAATGAGGTTTCAAATCATTATAGGGGAAGGGCCCCATTCACGGAAGTGTACAAATAGAGGGTAAAGGGAAATGGAATGGGTGGTGGGAGAAGGAATTCATGATAATGAATTTATGATTTTACTGATGAACAGCTATAAAAGTAGATATAGTTTACATTAATTAATGATTTGTTTTCTTTTCTACTCCTCTAATCCCTCTCCTCTCTTACATGAAGAGAAATAGTAGTGGGTGATAATTTAGTTTTCAGAAGGGAATATGACCATAATGACATCATTCTATACTGGTTAAGTAGTCGTTAAGGTCCTAAGCATTTCCTGTGTTAGTGACATGTATTTTTCACCTGAACAAAGACAAGCGTGGATACTGAAGGCAAAGGAGTAGATTGTGCCTATCTGACCCTCAGGATCCAAGTTTTGTTATTTTCTGGTTTACTTTGTGCCGGGAGAGGCACGATATGTGAATTGTCCCATGTATGTTCATGCTTTCTGGGTTTTGATTGCCTGGTTCTGATGACAGGAGTTAGTAGGCGATGGAAGGAAGAGAATAATGTTAGAATATTGATTCCTCTAGAATGCTCCTGCCAGGTTGCCTTGGAGGTTGGTTGTATACTTCTATGAAAAGCCTTGCAGCCAGCCCTCTCCTCAGTTTTCTTTCCTAGTCAATAACTCTGAACCCTGACCCCTAATAGACTTACAGCTCTTGTTAGCCACACTTAATTTTGTAGGGGTCTTTAAACTTTTTCCACACCTTAACAAAATAAATCAATCCCTTATTGAACTCTTCTCTGTTACCCAGTTTGAGCGGAGCATGTTTTCTGCTGGGATTCCAACTTACATACTCATTTTCTCTCTTCCCTTTTTCTCCCAACCTCTGCCTTGCAATAGGATAGTTTGGTAATTTAGATGAGAACATTTATAGACAATAAATAAATCTAGTTATGGGCATATTTGAGTTGTGTGTAATTTTCTTACCCTGATCTAAGTTGCATGTAAATTTTGGCTTAGCAATAAAACAAAATTAGAAGCAACAGTAATTTGGATTTTAAAATTAAAACTCTTTCTTTACCAGAGGGGAAGGAAGTCAAAGGTGGGTAAAATGGATAATGGGGGTCAACTGTGTGGTGGTAGATGGAAACTAGACTTTTGGTGGTGAATATAGTGTAGTATATACAGATGTCAAAATATCAAGTTGTACACCTGAACCTTACGCTATGTTATAAATCAAGATGACCTCAGTTTAAAAAAACAGTCTTATTCTCAGGAAAGTAGATGTGCTACACGCGACATTACCTAAAGGACTCAAAGGGGCTCCCTGTGCCTCTTTACTCCTTTCTGTCTCTTTACTGCCTCCTGCTTCCACACACCAGCCACATCAGACTCTTCATTTAAACTGAGCAGCTACACCTGCTGGAGGACAGAAAAACTATTACATCTGAACAATTCTGACTCATCTCAAACTCTTGAATTGGTTGACTTTTTTTTTTTTTACTTCTATTTCGCCACTTTTCTTATCACAACTGCTAAGGATATTCAGGTTGACATTTTTTTTCATCACAATCCTTTCCTTATTTCTATGAGTTTTAATTCCTGGGTCATTCTCTTCATCTGTATTTTTTCTCTTTTTTTGGCAGTAACTTTGATCCTACACATCAAATGCATATGTGTAGGTTTCCCATATGTGCAGGTTCCCCATTCCTCAGCTATATGTCAACACACCCTCCCCTCCACCAAATAACCAAGTGTTCTTTACTACTGTCTAGTGGGCTCTGCCACCACTTGCCCCCACCCCGCTGCCCCTCTTCCATTCTCTCTTGGTAACCTCAGTTCTAAGGCAAGTGTTCAAGGACTGGTTCTGTTTCATCTGCTCCTTTGTTTTGTCTATTCGTATTCTACCTATGAATGAGGTCATCTGGTATCAATCTTTCTTTTGACTTATTTCACTTAGCATAATCCCCTCTAGATCCATCCACGTTGATTCAATGACAGGGTTTCATCTCTTCTAAGAGCTGTGTAGCATTCTATTATGTGTTTGTACCACATCTTTTTCCATTCATCTGACATTGGGCATTTAGGTAATTTCTAGTTAATAAATATTGTGAATAGGGCTGTAGTAAACATGGGGGGGGGGTGCATAAATCTCTGTGAATAAGTGTTTTTGTGTCTTTTTGGTGAATATCCAGAAGTGGGATGGCCAGATCGTATGGGACTTGCATCTTCAACTTTTTGAGGAGTTGCTGCACTATTTTCCATAGAAGTTTCTCCCACCAACAGTGCGAAAGTGTTCCCTTTTTGACACAACCTTGCCAACATTTGTTGTTTCCAGACTTTTGGATAGTAGTCAGTCTCTCAGGTGTAAGATGATACCTCATTGCTGTTTTGCATTTCCCTGATTGCCAGGGAAGAGGAACAACTTTTCATGTGCCTGTTGACCATCTGTATATCCTCTTCAGAAAAGTGTCTCTCCAATTCCTCTTCCCATTTTTTTTATTGGATTGTCTGTTCTGTTGTTGAGTTTTATGTGTTCCTTGGATATTTTAGTCATTAAGCCCTTGTCATAAAGATGAAGTGCAAATATCTTCTCCCAGTTGGTAGGTTGTCTTTTTGTTTTGGTGATGTCTTCTTTCACTATGAAGAAGGTTTTTAGTATATTCCAAGATATTTGATTCATTTTACTTATATTTTAAATGGTGTGGTTTTCTTCATTTCGTTTTCTTCTAGGATGTTTGCATATAAGAACACAATGAATTTTTGTGCATTGACTTTGTAGCATTCCACTTACTTTTTGATTAGTTCTAGTAGTTTTTTGAAAGAAATTTTAGGGTTCTCAATATATAATCCTGCCAGTTATAAATAATACCAGTTTTACCTCCTCCTTTTAAATTAGGATTCCTTTTCTTTATTTTTCTTTCCTAATTGCTCTGGCTAAGACCTCCAGCATAATGTTAAATAGCAGTGGTGGGAGTGCAAGCCTTGCCTTATTACTGACCTTAGAGGAAATGCTTTCAATTTATCACCATTGACTATGACTTTGGCTGTGGGTTTGTCATATATGACCTTTATTTGTTGAGGTATGGACTTTCTATCTCGATTTTATGCAGTTGTTTTTTGTTTTTTTTTTATCATAAATGGGTGTTGAATCTTGTCAAAAGCTTTCTTTGTATCTATTGATGTGATCATGTGGCTCTTCTCCTTACTCTTATTGATATGGTATATTACATTAATAGGTTTTGTAAGTTGAAATTGCATTTGAGAATGATGCAACTGTATCTTACTTTAATTGCGTGGGTGTAGATGAAACTTAATGCCACCTGGAACTTGAACAATTGTGTTGTCACTAGGAGGCATGCTTCTCTTAAAAATCCACTGCTGTGAGATTGGTTTATGAGCGGGTATTACATCTGTGACACTTTCATCTTGCCATCACTGCAAGTGCTATATTTAGGCAATGGCTGCCTAAGAACTTTCTAAGCTGACATTGCTGCTTGACTCAATGACATCCTTAGATTTTTCTATTCAATTTAGTACAGTAGGCCATTATTTAGATCACTGGGTATACAAGATCCTATGCTAGGGAATACGAAATCATGAACTTAGATATAATTGGATGCTGTCTTCAAGGGGCCTAGAGTCTTGTGAGGAGGACAAGCAAACAATTGACTGAATCACTGGTAGACTGACATGAGCCATAGGAAAGATCCTGATAAGAGACAATCACCACTGGGGAAAGCACCAAAGTTGTATTTGAGCCAATATTTTGAAGTTGAGAAGAAAGTCAACAAATTCAAATGTCATTTCCTCTATGAAACTTCCTCTCTTTCATCCCCCTTGTACCCTAGGCATAGCTAATTATTTCATGTTCACTATTTCAAAGCATAATTTGTATCTCTCTTCTAATATGTATCACATTGCAGTTCAATTATTTCTTATGTGCCTGTCTTGAGACTTTTTCAAGGACAGAAACTTGCTCAACTGTGTTCAAAGACCTAAAAATGTCTGTAACTTACTGTTACTTAGTAAATATTTGGTAGATGGCAAAAATGATTGACTAACATTCTGGGTCCAAGGGCCTGAACAAACAAAGGGTTGGAGACATGAGAGCAGACAGAATACTCAGGAAAAGGCTAACGATCCAATGTGGTTAGAGCACAAGATATATGGCTGATATAGTGGGAGATGACTAACAGTTGGTAACATGAATGTGTGTGACATTATGTCTCTAGTCTCTGAAAACTCAGTTGTTGATGGGACTTATGCAAATGAAACTCAGTGAGTAAATAGGATTTTGACTCATACTATATGCCTCAGAACCTAACCTGACATGAGCACATAAGACAATTGCACTAACACGCTATACTTTAGACTTTCTTCTTGACTTTGGGTAGCTGACACCCATGACCCTTCCCTCCAACAAATGCCTCGCGAGAATTTGGAAAGCTGGTGTTGCTATTAGAATGAAAAAGCCAAACAAAGCAATGAAATAGTTACAGTCAAGTAGCTATACTAACGAGGTATAGACTCAGACTGTGGAAGACTCACACACAGTCCGCTCACTTGGACCACTCCTGCTGGCAGCCTCTGCTGTGTGAAGGCTGCTGGAATCTTCAGTCTGAAATCATGATAACATCATCGCAAACTCTCTGCTCATGATTTTGTCAAACTCCCCATACTTTTGTCTTTAGAAGGTGGTTTCAGTATACTGGGTTTTGATCCCACAGCAGGTAAGATCTACTTGCTTTAGGCCTCATATCTTTGAGTAGAAATTTTCTGTTGTTAAAAAGAGAAGGATGACACTTATCCTCACTTAAGGATTAAATCACTTCGTCTTGGCTGGAAATGGAAAAGTTTAAATTGAATTTTAACAATGTTTGGAAGAGAGAAATAAAGTGCTTTCCCTCCCTCTTCCACCAAGTGAGGAGCCCAGAAAAGTAACTTGTTTTATTCCCAAATAGACGTGCCCCCAGCAGAAATCTCACATGCTTTTGGCCAGAAATGGCACATTCGCTCATGATGATTATTGGTTTGCATTAGGGATGGAATAAGTGTTTCTGTAAAGAGCAAACAGCAACTATTTTAGGCTTTTTGTGCTAAATATTGTCTCTGTTTCATATATTTTATTTTCTTCTACTACTACCTATTCCTATTTTCCCTCCTACCTCTTCTGCTCATCCTCCTCCGTTTCTATCCTTTGAAAGTATAAAAGCCCTTGTCAGCTCATGAACTGTGAGCTGGGTTTGGACCAGAGCTTGCCAACACTGACTGAGATCTTGCACGGCTCATTTTCTGGCACAAAGCCTGTGAACACTGAAACAATATTCTGCGAGTAAAACAAAAAGAGAATGGTTTTGTGGCAAATAATAAGATCTTCTATGAACAGAACCAGGAACTATAACCACTGCTGCAGTACTGTTTCATCTTGTTAGTCACTTTTCATTTATTTAAACTTTTTTAAACACAGCACTACATTTTAATAGCTTTAAGGTGTGCATCATTATAAATCAGTAACTATATATGCTACATTAAGTTGATGACTAAAAGTTCAGCTCTATCTTTCACCCTATGATTGACTTTTCTCCAGATTGCCCACCTTCCTTTTCCTTTACCTTATGGTAACCTTTAATTTGGTCTTCTAAGTTAAAGTTTGTTTTTTGTTTAGGTTATCTTATTGATTGGTTCTATTTCTTTAGGTACTACATTTGAGTAAAATCATACACTGTTTATCTTTTCCATCTGACACATTTCACTGATCATAATACTCTCTAGATCCATTCATATTGTTGTAAATGACAGGATTTTATCTTTTTAAATAGCTGCATAGTATGTCTTTGTGTGTGCACACCCAATTTGTTTATGCAATCATGTTGATGAGCATTTATTATGTTTCTAAGCTTTTGTGAATAAGGTGACAAACATAAAAGTTTGTTAGTCATTTAAAAAAAATTGACTTTATTTTTTTTAGAGTAGTTTTGTATCTGCAATAAAATTGAGAGGCAGGTGCAGAGATTCTTCATAGTCTCCCTGCCCCGTACGTGTGTAGCCTTTCCCTTGATAACATCCCTCACCAGAGAGCTACATTTGTTGCAAGCTATTTTGGGGGGACAATGCTTTTTTTTTTTTTTTTAAACAATATGAATTAAATCTCTGTATCACATCTTATGAACTATTTCAGATTCTCTTGACCTCCCTTGCTCCCAACTGCTCCTGCAGTGGTCATTTTGGCATCTTCTGCCTCCCTGGACTCAGTTAAAGTGCCGTGACACAGGTTGTGGAATCTGCCTTTCCCTTGGCTGCTGAAGTGGCCAGATAACGTGCAGAGGTGTGAGAAGTTAGCTCCTCACCGGGCAAGCCTTCCTAGGAGTAAGCTGATACACAATTTCCTTTCATGCTCTCCTCTCATTGGTCTGACCTGAGGCATGGTGTTTCTGCACAGCCTGTCTGAAGATGTCCTATGTGGTTAGAAGACTGGCTGTCTCTGTGTATGAAGCCCTGGCCAGATAACTGACACAGTGCATGGATGTGCTGCCCATCTGTATCAACCTCTTCTCTCCTGTCCTCTGCTCTCACCGCTCCCTAGTGAGGCAGCAGTGCTCATGCTCTGCCTCAGGGTCTGTTTTTCAGGGGACCTAGGCTGCCAATTACTAGGACCATGAGAGTAAGGATTTTGATTTATTTTGCTTACTACCTAGAATATTGCCTGGCCTATGGTAGGTTTTTTTTTCTCTCTCTCTCTCTCTCTCTCTCTCCATATGTGTGTGTATATATATATATATATATATATATATATATATATATATGCACTCACACACACATATGTATATATGCATGATCTGCATATACCTATGTCTAACCTATGTCTGTGGATCTTATATATGAGATCTGCTATAAGCAACAGAAGAGAATATATATAATACACATATGTATAGGTACATACATAAGTGCATATATATGTCCAAAGAGGCAGATGGAGCCAGAAATGATGCACAGGTATATATGCACATGCACACACACACACACACACACACACACACACACGCACACACACACACACACACACACACTTGCATTGCATTTAGAAATCCAGCAGGACCGAGATTGTTCTGGTTTGCCCAGGATTGCCTGGTTTAGCAGTGCTATCCCAGTGTCCCCCACCCCACCCCTGCTTGAAAGTCTGTCTTGGTTTCAGTCGCAGTTTGCTGAAAGTTAATGTGGGGAAACACAAACCCAGCACACTGGCTCCCGATTGCCTGACAGGGCTGCGGGTTTCCCCAAAGAGGATGTTGCCTGTCCGCCTTTCCGCACCTGAAATGCCCCACCCCCGGGCCTAGTGATACTCTGATTGGCCCTGGCTTCAATTCTAAAAATGGTGGTTTCTGTCTAGAAAGGGTTACTGAATGCGCTGATCCAGGGCAGCATCCCCGGAAGACATGAACATCAAAAGAAGACCTCTTATTAGCTAATTAGTCCTACCTAGGCCTGCCGCACGAAGGAGCCAGGTGTATTTAGCTGTGATAAAGTAAAAGTAAAAGAAGTTAAGAGAGAAAAGACATAACAAAAAGAAAGAGCCAAGATCTCTCAGGGGAGAGCTGCAGGAACGGTTTCCAGCAAACCCAGACGCTCAGCTGATCGGACCCTCCCACCCGTCTGGTGCGGTGAAAGGCAGGCAGGAAACGCCATGGAAGGCGGGGCGGGGGTGCCTGCTGTGGGTGCCACGGATCTTGCAGGCAGCCCTAGATGACAGCTACTTGGGGCTGCGCAACACAGCTCAAAAGTGGGCCGGGAAGAAACAGGTAAAGAGACATCCCAAAGCAGAGATGATTAACTTCTTACCAGCACCCACGTTTCTTTGGAGCCCTGGCTGCCCTTTGGTCTTTCCTCACTTCACAGGACATTCTGTGGTGATCATCTTGGATGGCATTCTGTCTTCAAACAGGGTTACTGAGCTCAGACAGGTGCCACTCACTGCTTGGAGCAGAGCGACATCAATGACCAAACATAAAAATCCCTGCCTTGAGAGAATTTAGATCTTAGCAGTAAACAGTAAACAGGATGCACAATGAAAATATATCATGTTTTTTATACTGATAAGAACTTGAGAAAAAATAAAACAGACACTAAGAACTAGGGGGCAAGCACACCTTCATGGACAGCTGATCTTTGATAAGGAGCCAAGAGCGCACAGTGGAAGAAGGAAGGTATTCAATAAATGGTTCTGGGAAAACTGGTCAGTCACCTACAAAAAATTAAACTAGATTATTCGTTAGCACCATACATAAAAGTTAACTCAAAATGGATCAAAGACCTGGACATAAGACCTGAAACCCATAAAATACTTGGAAGAAAATGTGCGGAAAACGTTCCACAACCTCAACCTCAAGGAGATCTTCGGGAAAAGAACAGCTACAGCAAAAGCAACTAAAGTAGTATTAAGTAATTGGGACTACATCAAACTAGAAGACTTTGGCACAGTGAAAGAAACTACCACTAAAACAAAAAGGCAGCCCACTGAATTCTAGAAAACATTCACACAACATACATCAGGTAAGAGCTTACTCTCCAAAATAAGCAAAGAGCTCATATATCTCAAAAAAATGGGCAGAAGAACTGAATAGAGACCTTTCCAAAGAAGACACACAGATGACCTACAGACATATGGAAAAATGTTCTACATCACTCATAATTAGAGAAATGAAAATAAAACCCACAATGAGATATCACCCCATACCATTGAGAATGGACTATACTCCAAATTATAGAAATAACAAGTGTTGGAGGGGGTGTGGCGAAAAAGGAACCCTCCTTCATTTGTTGGTGGGAATGTAAATTAGTGCAGCCTCTCTGGACAGCAGTATGGAGATTCCTCAGAAATAAAGAAGGAACTATCATTTAGTCCAGCAATTCCCCCTTCTAGGCGTAAATCCAGAGAATACAAAATTTCTAATCAGGAAAAATATCTGCACCCCTGTCTTCATAAAAGCACAATTCACAAGAGCCAAAACATGGAAACAACGTAAATACCATCAACAGCCGATTGAATAAAGAAGCTGTGGTATGTATACTCAATGGAATTCTACACAGCTACTTAAAAAATGAAATTGTGCTTTTTGTATCAATATGGATGGAACTGGAGGGGATCACATTAAGTGAAATAAATCAGAAAGAAAAAGAGAAACGTAGGATAGTTTCGCTCATACACAGAGTTTAGTGAAATGATACACACAGATTAACCCCAGGAAAAATTCACTGGGCACAAGATGATGGTTGGGGAGTGTGAGATGGAGGAGGGTGGGAGGGAGAAGGAAGGAGGAGGGAACAGGTGCTAGTCAAGGACATTGGAACCCTGGTGGTGGGTGCGATGTGAAAGACCCACAGGCTGAGAAAGGATTTCAATATCTTAAAATGAGTATGGTTTTGTAAACAAAAGAAATAATGATAAAACTTAATATTTTTAAAAAAGAGAGAGCACTGGAAGTGGGTTGATTCTAATTAGTTTGCCAGGGGTTTCATAACTAAGTACTATAACCATGGTGACTTAAGCAATGGAGATGTATGTCCTCACAGGCCTGGAGGCTAGAAGTCTGACATCAAGGTGTCAGACTGCACCCTGCTCTCTGTCTTCCCCTGGTCTTTCCTCTGTATATGTCTATGACCTAATCCCTTTCTCATCTGTTTTGTGTTTGCTTGTTTACTAATCTCCTTTTTTAATAAGTATACCAGTTATAGTGGACTAGGACTCACCCGTATGACTTAGTTTTTTTTTTTTTTAAAGAAGAAAGCAGACAGACAGGAATGAAGGTGAGCAGGCAGGCAAGAAGAGAGAGAGGAGGAAGAAGAATTTTTTATTATTTTTATTTATTTGTTCATATTTGATTGTTCCCCAAGCCTTGGGTCATGAATTCGAGTCTCTGGGTGTGCCTGGTCTATACCCCACATGTGATTTAATGTCTGAGCCACCAGGGTGCTCCATATGCCCTAATTTTAACTTAATTATTTCTTTAAATATTTTATATCCAAAACCGTCACACTCTGGAGTACTGAGGGTTAGGACTTCAATATATAAATTTGGAACAGAAGAGGTATCTACAGATAACCTTGCTGAGAATTGGTATGTGAGCAAAGAGATGGAAAAAGCCAGCTATGTGGCTATCTTGGGGAAAAGCATTTTAGGCAGAAGGAGCAGCAATTGCAAAGGCTCTGAGAGTCAGACCTGGTGACTTTAAAAAGTGACCGGGAGCCACTGTGGCTAGAGTAGGGAGGACAAGGGGGAATAGCAGCAGCTGTAGAAGCCAGAAAAGTGAGGAGAGCAGGCAAAATCAGTTCAGTTCGTAGGTCTTCGACTTTTACCCTTTGAGAAGTCCTGAAGGGAGGCATCATGTCATTAGTGACCTTAAAGTTCAGGTTCAAATGTTTTTCTATCTAAGGTCTATCTGATGCTTCTACTGACTGATCCAGGGAGAATGGACCTATGATGAAAACATTTCGAAAAAAAAGACACCTCTATTTTTAGATGAGTCTCACTACTATGGTTTCTAAACTCTGCCTCAATTCCTGCTGTTGTTATCACGAACCTTCTCTCTGATGTACTTAGAAAAAAGATGGAAAGGCTGTTTTTAGGTTGCACGTGTGCTGATAAAGTTTTGGAGGATACTTGGATTTACGTTTTGGGTATCCTTTTGCTCTTTCTTTTTGCTGGGTTATGAGTGAATGGAAGAGACATTTTCTTTTGGTGGGTTATTATAGAAAAACTGCTTCTGACTTTGTTTTTCACTTTTGAAGTCATGGTTAGGTTAACATGTTCTTTATGTGCCTTTCACTGTCAGAGAAAGAATAGCCACAATATTTGATATTAAGGTGGCAAATATGAAAATGCTAAGATAACCAAAACTAGCAAAGCTATCAACTGCCTTGAAACTGCATAATAGTTATTAAAACGTATAGTAATTAAGGTTGGTCTATTATCACACTGCTAATAAGGAGATTTGGATTCATATACAAATAATGTTTCTTTATTAACCCAGAGAGATGATGGTGCAATGGAAAGGCCATTGAGTTTACTGTTTAAAGACATCAGTCAGGGACTTATATGGAACCTGACTTGGTCACATAATTGTAAAAGCCCATGTATTACAAAATACATTCTAATTTCACATATATGGAAATGTGAAAATAAAAGTGCATCAGAATCCACTAAATGTCTTAGCAATTTAGGAATCCTAATTGCTTTTTTTTTCTTCTATAGAAGAGCAGATTCAAAGCTACAAAGCTGCATCATTGAGGACTCACAGCAAGCTGTGGTTCTCAGTGGGTGACCTTATTTGCTCTCTGAATGTGCTTGATCAGCAGAGATGTCTGCTGACATCCTTTTGGGGAGCCAGCAAATGGTGGCCATGCTGCCATTTATGAATTGGAGCAGCTCACTGTGCTCTTGGGCAGATCAATTATTTGTAGATCAATGATCCTAAAATACACAGGTAATCGTCCCAGTCTGCCTGTGTGTGGGATAAACTGAATTCTTCACGCTCACATTCTTTTTGAAATATTGTTAGATCACTATTCATACTTCACTTTTCTCACTTTTTTTTAACCATTTCTTGAAGCTTCCGAAGTCTCATAATAAACTTTAACGTTACTTTGAGTACACATGCATTTTGCTATGGTCTGAATGTTTGTGTCCCCTTCCCCAATTCATAGGCTGAAAACGAGAGCCCAAGGTGGATAGTAGGTGAAAACTTTGAGAGGTGATTAGGTCGTAAGGGTGGAGCCCTCATGGTTTTGAGCAATGTCTTTGTCAAGGCATTGACATCCAGGTGTGAAGCTGCATCCCTGAAACTTATGTGATGTTGTAAGCCGATATTCCTTCAATCTAAATAAATAAATAAATAAAATTAGAACATCTAGAGAAATTTCTTGCTCTTTGTAATGACAGTGAAACGTTAGAAGTCTGTAACCCAAAGGAGAGCCTTCGCCAGCACATCACCACGCTGACAAGCTGATCTTGGGCTTCCCAGTCTCCAGACTGTGAGACATAAATTTCTGTTGTTTGGAAGCTACACAGTCCCTGGTCTTTTGTTGCAGTGCTTGAACACATTCTGACACATTTATTATTTGCAAAATAATGTAATACCTCTCACTTCTAGAGAGCTTCTATATATAGCTGTCATTATGATAAGCATTCTGTTTGTATCACTATACTGTTTGCTCATGACAAGTCTCTGAAGTAGGTACAACTATTAAACCTAAAGTTTAGAGAAGAATAGTAACTTTCTCATGGCCATTACAACTAGTGAGCAGTGGATTTGAGTTTCAAAGCCCAATTGCCTTTGATACAGTTATGTATAAGAAGCTTGTGAAAAGGAGATACTAAGCATATATTTAAATGAACGGAGAGAATTTTCTTTCACGTTGCTGCCATGTTGATATTATATACATATTCTTATGGTTCTATGGTTTAGGACACTTTTGGAACTTCCATTGGAGTTTTCTTGAGGACCTGTGCTTTGAGCAATCTTAGTTGTTCAGTATTCATTTTTTGAGGTCAGATTGCATTATTTAAAGGCTCTTAATACAGTAGGTCTCCTGACAAATGTGCAGGATGATGATGAGCAATATGGTTTTTAGTCATAAAGGAATGACTACAGTTTTCTAGAGTTGACTGTAAACCAAAGCTGAAGCAACCCTGAGATATGTATGATTTTCCTTGGGTCATGATGATTTGAGTGATTTAAGGCATTTACAGAAATACAACTACTAGAGGTTAAAAAAACAGTCTGAGCTCACATTCACTTCATTTATCAATATCAGCAATTCGAATTGCATATACTTTGCTGGCACACTTCAGGGACCCCAAACTAGCTGCTTAAGGCAGCACATGGCTGTTGAAAGTATTTTGTGTGGTTCTTTTATCGTATCCACACAATGTGTTAACAAGGTATAATTAGACAGGTTTTAGGCTTGGAGTCAGTGTAAGTAATTTAGTCCCAATTATCCTATATCTTACCCACTCATGTTAAGTCCATGGCCTCTGAAGGCATTTGAGCTTTTGATCCCTGGTGTTCCCATGCCTTCTTCCAAAAGAACGTTGAAGAGTAGGCTGATAAAAACCTTTGGGTATTTCATGTCCCAGCTCAAACACACTCTAAATTAACGTCCAATAAAAATAATTTTTCCTCTTCTTTTAGATATTTTTGGTGAACCTCACTTTGCACTCTTATAAGCTGTATTCTGCTATAGTTCCTTGTGACTAATTCTCCTCTCATTTCAGAGGATGTGTCCTTTATCACCAGGAATGGTACTATGACTTGGACTCTTCAAAGAGATCCACCTACTTCTTGAAAAAGCAAAAAATGCACAAGTCTTTGGACTTACCATTTTATACTTTCTCCTTTGTCAGACTTGATTTACAAATTAGTGTTAGGTTCTGACTCTATCAAGTTTTTGATGACTCTCACTCACAACCAGATTCCTAGCGTTGTCTTACCTGATTATTACATTAACTATATTTGTACTAGGTTTTGGTGACCTACCTCTGCTTCTTGGCATATGACCCAAGGCTAGGTCCACCTCTTATCTTGGGGCTGCTACCCAAAATGGACTATATCTATTTCCGTCAGTGGAATTGAGGCAGAACTGAAGATGGAAGTAGCATCCAGTTAGTTGCTCTCTAGTACCTAGTACTGTTTATTGCATAGAAGTATCTTTGATAAAAATGTATTAATAGAAAAAAAACAGCTTTGATAACATAGCAAGATATGAACAGAGAAGTATTTATTTAACGTTGGATGAACTTTTTCTTTAGAGACAGTACCATGGTAGATACTGAGGATTCAAAGCTGAAAAGATAGGGTCTTTTTCCTCAAGGAATTCACAGTTCTTGAAGTCTATACTAATAGGAAAAGTTGGGTGGTCAACTTGAACAAAGACGATAGCAAACCTACATTAATTCCAGGTGCAGATCTGAAAAATCTTGAACACATTAGGGGAGTTATAATTTCTGAGTTGGAAAAATTCTTAAGAGTGATTGAGAAACTTCTCTTGGGTCTCAATGCAGCTGCAGAATAATGACTTCTCAAGGAAGAGGAGGATCCAGGTGAAGGACTTAACGAGTAAATGTAAAAACTATGTGAGGTCACCAGCTGGTTTCCCAGGGATGACTATTCTGTCCTTAGGCTAAAATTTTCTGGAGTACTTGTTAGAAAAGGAGATTTTATTTATACGAAAATTAAGAAAAAAAATCATATAGCCTCCTGGAGATAATGTTTGCTTTTTTTTTTTTTTTTTTAATTGACATGCATGACTTTTAAAATAATGAAATCTACTATAATATGGAACTGAAGTTCTGAAACAAAAATTTTTTTTTTTTGGAATGAGGCCCCAGACTTACCAGTAAATTTGACCTTATATTTAGTGTCATAGATGGTGCGGTCAGCAATTTTTTTTTTTTTTTTTTTTTTTATGAAGGAAGTTTTAAAAAAATAGAACAACTGAGGTTATCTTCCTCTATATAAACTACAAGCTATCTTTTGCAGCATCTCATTGGAGAGGCAGTCTTGAGGGCTGAAATAAGTAGGTTATCCAGTCATCTAACCATCAGAAGTCACTGTCTGGCTGCTGTTAGTGGCACAGCCCAGAGTGGGGAGGAGGAAATGCGGGCACATTGCATGTTGAAGTGTGGGTTGCTGTTGGTCTCTCTGTCTCTTGCCTTTGCCAGGAACGAGCCATCTTCCTCTGTCAAAAGTTGTTATCCAAGGGGAACTCTGTCCCAAGCTGTCGACATGCTCCATGTCAAAGCAGCCTGGCTCAAAGCAACAATTCCAGTAAGTATCAGGCTCTGCTTAAAATGGAGACCTAAAGGGCTTTGGTGATTTTGGATAAAACTTATTTCTCTTTGTTTTATTATAGAAAGACCGCATTAAAAATATACGGTTGTTAAAAAAGAAAACAAAAAATCTGTTTATGGTAAGATAGAGGGTCTTTTTCTTTTTTTATGCTTCTACTTGTTTGATGCTTTTTCCCTCGCATTTAAATTTTTCCAGATGGTTAATAAGTAATAATTAGGGGGATGTTACAATGACGTTTTATAAAAATGATTCAGTATTTATACAATTTCTTGTATCTTCTTTATAGAGAAATTGCAGCTTCCAAGAACAGCTTCTAGCCTTCTTCATGGAAGATGTTTTCGGGCAGCTCCCACTACGAGTGTGCAAGGCAGTGCACTTTGTGGAAGACTTTCACAGCCTTACACAGAATCTGAGCCGCTGTGTAAGTAAGCAAGCAACTACTGTGAGTTTGATCGTAGAAACCTAGCTAGAAAACAGCAAGTCAGACGCTGTCTCCAGACAAAAGCGTGAGTAAAAGGGGCTTTCTAACTGCTGACTTATAGTCCAAATCGAAAGCCCATCACCAGAGAAATGACATCAGATACTATGCATAACTCATAGTGTCCAGCTTCATTATTTCTTATGGAATAACACATAAAACATACCGAAGAAAGCTAAAATAACATGAAATGCTTCTCAAAGAAATATTATTTTTAATCAATCCTTCTTTACATGATTCCCAAATAATTCATACATTAATTTAACAAATATTTTTAAGCACCAACTATGTGCCAAACACCAATATTCTAGGCTATTGTTTCCTTCCTTCCTTCCTCTCTCCCCACCTCCCCTCCTTCTTTCTCTCATATAGACAATATAGATGAGAACTTTCATGTTGTCCTTTCTCTTTTGTTTATCTAATTTTTAAAGTTGTGTGCTCTTAAGGCAAAATCTCAGTCAAAACTTTAAAAGGCAGGTGTATGTTGTCAGTGGTACCTAAGTTATTGATGCTGTACTATGGTCATGGTCACTGTAAGTAATAGGGAATTAATTAAGAAGGCGAAAGTGACCACAATTCTCTACAAACATCTACAAATAAAGACTGGTCCAGAAGGAAACAAAACCCCCAAAAACAACTAAGCAAAGATCCCTGCAATAGTAGTTGACTGGCCTCCATGGAAAGCGTTCTGTCTTTTTTCTGACTTTGGGCTCCAAGTATGTTTTCATCTCCCGCAGTTGTACTCTGCAGATGGTGCTAAGGTTGAGAAGCAGGACCACTGCAGTCCTTGGCAGGACAGATGGAAACAAGCTTTCTATGCTGGGGCAGTTGGAAGTAAATTTGTATTTGTTTAAGGGTTAGAATGTCTTTTTTGTGTGTTTCATCAAAAAAGTGCTTAGTGACCCAAATCCAGCCGGTAGCACAGAGGCTTAAGGACGGTGAGATGATCAGTTAGGGAAAAAATTTTCACCAAATGTATATTCTATTTTTCTTTGATAAGTTTTGTTTGGTTATTTCCTTGTTTGGGACTTGGGTTGCATGGTTTTTCATAAGCTCTCATATTCCATTAAAGTAACAATGATAAAAATGACAAACTGGCACCTTTTTGTAGAATGCAGAGAGAATGCTCTGGGCCAATTCTCTTGCCTGAAATAATGGGAAGGTCATTACTTACCAGGCAGCAACTAAACAGTATCACTTCCAGTAAGAGAGGTGTTTTTGCTGTTTGTTTGTTTTAATCATTAAGAGACTTGGAGAGAAGAAGAGTAATCCATATTGGGAGAAAATGCTGAGATTAATAGCTGTCACTGGATGCTAGGATCAAGTTATCCAAAGGCTCAGGAGAGCTATTCCTATTTCAGAATCTGGAATACAAGGGATATGAGCAGCCTTTTATATGGATTAAAAAAAAAAACAAAAACAAAAAAAACTACCTGTTTCCCTTTTTTTGCTGGAGTTCTGTCTTTCAATGTGTAGGTCTTATAACACTGTGTTAGCCACATGATTTAATTTAATGTTATTCTAAATCAGATTTGTGAATGACAGTAAGTCACTAGAAAAACTCTTGGTCTGACAGTGTACAGAGTATGAGTATCTAGGTATCCCAAAGCCACATTTATTTCTACTACTGACTTCAGTTTCCTTGACTTACATTGCTAGAGAAGACGATGATAAAACCAGACTCAAGCAATATTCGAGAGGGAAAACTTAGAAAAACAGAACTGTCTAGGAACTCTGCTTTTCCTTCTTGGAGAATTTTTTTCCTCTAGAGACCTCAAATCTGTCAACAGATTTTTCTTCCAGGGATTTAGGTCACAGCAGGACCTGGCAGCGTGGCACCTCTTCCCTTGGCTGCTTCAGCTTATCAAAAGTGGCTGGCTCCCCCTTATGGCCAAATATGAACACACCAGCTAACCAGGTGTATCTGATTGTATTCTTCTTCCGTTTCCCCACCTCAAGCTGAGGGCTGTTAGTTTCACTTAATTTGCCTTCCAAGTTACAGCATTTGTACCCTGGGGCTAATCAACTAGTTCCTTGACTCCGTGGAAAACAAAGTCATAGGATTAACCTAGAGAGACTCCTCAGACTTTGCTTTAGGGAAATAAGTACTCATCTTGCATTTACTCTGTCTAATCATAATTTTATATTTTTTTGGCAACAGAAGCTGGTATCTGTTTAATATAAATTTACTGAGCATCTGTTCCATGTAGAATGCTAAATCAAGCGCAGGGCTTAGCAGGGAGAAGTTATAAGTAGGAAATATTAATTTAAATGTATTTATTTAAAAAATGGACACTAAATATAGTCAATATATAAAGAGCAAATTTAGAGAAAGCAATTAATTTGTTGTATTTCTCCTGCTGCCCTTGCTATTAGGGTTGTCATGGGAAAAATGAGTAAAAAGAAACCTTGTCCTTTAGGAGATCTGCAGTGTGTGTGTGTGTTGGTAGGAGGGCTGTAGGGGAAAGGAGAGGAGGGAAAGGTAATTTCACAATTATAATAAGAGGAAGAAACAAAACTTACTTTAATAAGTTTTGGGGATTCAAAGCAGAAATGCTCAATTCTGGATGGAGCAGGAAAGTCACTAATGAGAAGGGACTTTGAGAGGGTCTCTGGGTCCTGTGGGTTCTGGTAGTCGGAACGTATTTCACAATTGATCCAAGTCTTTTGATAATCAGGAAACAGAAGGAAATGGCCTAACTCCTCTCTCCAGGACTCAGACTTTTGGAGTAATGATTTTGTTAGTGTAATACCATAGGCTAAATTGGATTTTGGAGAGTTGATTAAAAAACCAATGCCACATTTGCTTCCAAATTTCTAATCATTTGAATTATAGAGTTTTGGCATATAGTTCATTTGCTTAATGCACTTGCTTGGGATTTGAATTTATGTTAAAATAAAACATTTTTATTCTTTGTGTGCTCTTCTGAAAATGTTTTTTTCACCCCCAAACATACAAATATCAAAAAACATGATATAGATTGCTTTATATTATTGAGCCAATCTAACAATTATTTATTTTGTATCTCAATATATTGAAAATAATATTTTATAAATTGTTAACCTTCTGTTTGGTATTTTCAAATGTCTGTTTCCATGTGACTGTTTGATTTCTGCTGACGCTTTTTAATGGACATCCAGAATTGTTATAAAAAAATCACTTTGCTAAAAATATAGAGATATTTTAATTTGTGACAATTTTTTTTTTTTCATACCCTAACCTGTCCTATTTTACCAAATAGGACAAATTAACTCTGGGTGAATTTGTTTTTTATATGTTGAAGTGGGTTGAATTTTTCACTTATCAAACACAAAACACTAAATTCCTTCTTTAAAATTTATAGAGAACTTCCTTGGAATAATTAGGAGCATCTGGGTTGGGGAAACAGCACAACCACAGTGGTAGAATAGTAATATGTAACTAATGTTACTAAATCTCATTATTTTGGGAGTATAACCTGGGTTAGAGTTGAGTTATCCTTGGAGTTATTTTTATACCACCAGAGAAAGAAATTAAAAAACTAAGTCTAGACCATCAGAAATTTGTTATCAAATTTTGTGATCCTTTGTCTCATTTTGGTATTGACATAATATTCTTCTCATTGAGTCATGGGCAGAGTATTCTCTCCTCTTCAGATTTCTGGAAGAAATTTTGCAGAATTTTTTTCCTTTTAAATATTTACTCTAACTTACCAATAAAGCTATTTTTACCTAGGATTTTCTTTATGGTAAGATTTTAAATTAAATATTCTATTTTTAAATAGATGCAAGGCTATTCAGGCTATTTCCCTGTGAGTGAGTTTTGGAAGTGTCTTGTAATGATATTGTTTATTTCATCAATTTTGTCAAGTTTATAGCCACAAAATTTGTTCATGATACTTCCTTAATATTCTTTTTATGTATAGAATAATGTCACTCCTCTAATTCCTCATACTGGTCCTTTTTGTCTTCACTCCTCTGATTCATTAATTTTGCTGAAATTCATACGTTTTATTTGTTTCTCTGAGCTTTATTATTTTTTCTTTCTTCTGGTAAATTTTAGTTTAATCTCTTTTATTTCTAGTTTCTTGAAGTAAAGACTTGATTCATCAGCTTGAAATGTTTTATAGCTCTCTTCAGCAGAAGCTAAGTTTTTTAGAAATTTCCCATCACTTCAGTATCAGAATTTAGTGTCATAAATTTTCCTTAGATACTGCATTAGCTCTAACCCATAATCTTCAATACGGTATGCTTTCAATTACTTTTACTCCAAAATTATTTCTCATTTCTCTTTTGCTCTGTAGGTCATATAGAAGGGTGTTATTTAGTTCTCCTATATTTGGAGATTTTTCCAGATGCCTTTCTGAATTTGATTTCTAATTAGTTTCCATGTTGTTTAGAAAGCATACTTCATATTACTTGAATCCTTTTATATTTATTGAGGTTTTTTTTGGTGGTAATTTTTTCAATTTTAGTAAATGTTCTATGTGTACTTGAAAGAACAGTTGTTATTGCTATATTAAGTAGAGCATCTATAAATATTAATTATATCTGATTTCAATTTTCTTTTTTTCTCATTTTATTAGTTACTGAGATCTCTGACATTAATTGTGGATTCCTCTATTTCTTAAATTCTATCAGTATTCATGGTAGAAACTTATGTATTTTGAGGTTCCGTTATTAGGTAAATATGTATTTATGATTGTTACATTCTCTTCATGAATTGATTCCTTTATCATTGTAAAATTACCCTGTTGTCTCTGATAATTCTTAGCTATAAAATCTACTTTTTCTGACACTAGTAGAACCACTCTGACTTTCTGTTGATTAGTGTTAGCATGGTGTATCTTTTTTATTCTTTCATTCTTAACTTATGTGTCTTTAAAGTGGGTGTCTTGTAGGCAGCATATATTTGGTTTGTGCTTTTAAAAATCTGTTATGATAATATTTTTATTGGAATGTTTAGACTATTTAAATTTAATGTGATTGCTAATAAGTGATCTGAAGTGTGTGTGTGTGTGTGTGTGTGTGTGTGTGCGTGTATGTGTGTGTGTAGGTAGGTTGTTGTCACAGTTTGTTGATTGTGTTTTTTTCAGGCTTTTTGTGTATCATTGTGAATTATTTCCATTGCCACATCTTCAAGCCCACTATATTTTTATTCTCCTGCATATATTTTGATGTCAGCCCCATTCAGTAATTTTTCATCATAGACATTATGGTTTTTTATGTTGTGAGGCCTGAGTTGGGTCTTTTAAAGTATTTTCTTAATATCCTTCCAAAGTGACCAATGAGTTAGGTTTGTTGTTATTTTCTCTTCATTTTATAATTAATTCATGTACTTAAATTATTTCTTCTTTTTTGAGAAGCTTTTCTGATATTTATAGACTACATATCTTTTGACTTTATTTGCAAATCTGCTACTGAGCCACTCTTAAAAGATACAGCATCATGATAAATATCACGATAGCTTCCAAGGCCTGGAATCCCAGTCTCATTGTGTTTGAATGCTATCTCATTGTTTCTGGTAACATATTGGGTTATTTTGTAATGCGTTGTAAAATGGTTTTTTCAATTAGTTTGATTTGGATAATCCAGATACTACTATTTTAAATGTTATAGATAATGTAAACATCTTTACTTTTATTATCTTTGCTAGCCATGGTATTTAGAAAGTTGACCTTTGTATATGTAAGAAGATATTATGAGTCTTGTAAAATTCAGATACTCTCAGACTTCAAAGGGAAATTAACAGTCGTTTTGTTGAATTGATTAAATTGTTTGCCTAATTGCTAGTCATGAAAGTTGAAGCTGAAAAAAATTCCATTAGATTTCAAGATTTCATCATCTACTTTAATTAACATTTTGAAAGCCTGAATAGCAATTGATAATTAGAGAGATACATTTCTTTATACTGATTGTATGTAATTAATTTTAAAGTCTGATAAGCCTTGGCAAATAGAATATTTGTGCCTCTTCTTGTAGCATGTTTGACAGTTAATTTGTATCATTAATTAAAACAGGCTTATCAATTTATGAAGCATTGTTAATTATTTATCCTTAAGATTTCAAATTCTTGTTTTAAATTTACTTCTGGGTTAGAAACCAGAAGCAGGAACTGAGACCAATCCTGATTTAGTCTTTCAGTAACTGCAGTGTCCAAAACTTGTCTTCAGTAATATCAATGATTCCATCCTGTGGTGGTGGGAAGGATTAAATGAGATATGTCAAAATGTCTAACATGCGCATTCTGCAAAATTTTTAGTATTTTTCCTTATTACTTTCCATACATAGAACTCTCTTCCAATTACTTTTTCTCAACAATGTAAGAAATTATTCTTAAACAAGCAGATACCTTTTAGTGCCTGATGTTAGTGCTAGCATGCATAATATGTATAATTTATAATAGTACTTCAAAGATAAAAAATCGTTTATGAGTAATTGGCCTTAATAGTATAAATATATTTGTGAATTATATTATAGAATCTCTTTGCTGACAAATCCAATTAATACTTAATATTAGATAACTTCTCTGTCAAAATGATGGGACTCAGTCCTATAACTGAATTAGGAATTTTCTACACACTTAATTGCATGGACACCTTCTGATGAGTGATAATTATGCTGAGAACTCTAAAAATCTGCAATAAAGTTATTCTACCCTAGTATCTTATTTGTATTTAAGGTATTTAAAAACTCTTTCTACCTTTTTCTGTGATTGGAATGTGGCAAGATATTTCATGATTTTCTAACGTTATTGATGGTAGGCAAGACCATAGTTACCTATATCAGATAATTCTGCTAATTATTCTAGAAACTGGATGATGTTTTGCAATATCTTACATATATTTACTTGGGTATTGGATGTATGTCATTTACAAGTCACATGTCAATTATAAATTTGGTTTTGTAGTGAGACGATGACTAATAGTTTGCTCTTTCCTCCTTTCATGCAACCTTGTTGGTTGAAAATACAGTAGTTTACTTTCAATAATCCTAATTTTGCTATTTTTTAAGTTTCCTATATATCTTTCTGGTCTCTATAGTTCTGTTAGTGTCCTAGCGCTCATACTTTTGCCAAATTGACATGTAAAATTTGAATGTCAATTTGCAAAATAGGTGACATTGATATATTTCCCTTAACTGTTATTTTGAATTCATCTCAGATAGTATTTCTAAGACTGCACATTAAAAAAAGAGCCTGTAAAGCTAGTGGATGAGATTTGCTTTAGTCCTTATATTGCTATCATATAATAAAGTGAAATCATTTTAGTTTTTAATCTAGTCCCTTAGCTATCAGTTGTGTTTTGGAGGAAAATCAGTTAACTCTCTGAGGGTCTATATTCTGTGTAGTGATCCACATGTTTCATTTCTTCAGAATAATCAATGGAGAAGGATTTTCCATTTTTCCTTAACTGTCATACGCATTAAAATTTGTATGTTTTTCAAACATATTGGGGACATAAATTAAGAACTGTCTTATTTATTCACCCTATTGTTTTTTTTAACAGAGATATAAAATTCACTAATGTCTAGGACAGCTTGAAACTATTATTAAGCCAGTAGGCTTTGTGGACCCTGAAACTTTACATTGATGCTTGCTTTCATTTGTGATTCACTCATCCCACAAACATTTATTAAATATCTAGTATATGCTGACACATCCAGATGCTAAGGATTCAACAACAACAACAACAACAAAAGATATCTCTGTCCTTATAGAACTCACTGAAAATGCTTTTAGTCATTTCAGCTAGTGCCAGCTAATGGTAGGTGCTGTGAAGGGAATACATAAGAGGATATGCTGAGTAGGACTGGATATTAGAGGTAGAGTCATAGCTATTGAGTAACTGAGATATCATCTGAGACCCGAAAGGTGTAGAAATTATCTTTAATCTCTCTAGCCTTGGGCAGTCATGCATCTTCTGCCCACTTTCCTTCATCCAGATCCTTCACTCAATCGTGCACATCCTTCAAGATGGCAACTCATTTGTTTTCTCCTCCTGCAAGCCTTCTGGAATCCCACAGTCAGATTGCCTCTGCCCTGTCTTCCGAGCAGTTGTGTTTTTGCTTTAATCACAGTATTTATTGCATAGAATTGTGATTTTTCATTACTGTCTGTCTCAGTAGATTGTGTCCCCTGAGGACATTTACATCATACAGGTTCTTCTGTGAATTGAATAAGTCAATACTATGTGTGCAGTCACACTGGTATGTCTAGAGTATAGTAAATATGCAGTAGAAATGCATTGACTTCATGATGAATGATTGGGCTGTTGCCTTGTGTTTGTTATTTCAAGCAAAGCATTTGGAATTATGGCAGTAAAGCCTGGCCATCCTGCCGTAGACATATTCACATCAATGAGACAAGTGAGAACCTTCTGGGTCAGCACTTTACTGGGGGTCACTTACGGTGAAAGCATCCCATTTGCCAGGGTAGCTCGAGTAGAAGGGGTTTTTGTTGTTATTTGTCAAAACTTGTTCTTCTCCTTTCCTACTCTCTTTGGTCTTTTTAGTGAAGCATGTACCTTGGATGGCAGAAGACTTCTTGTACTTCGCACTCTGCTATCAGATGCAGATCAAATTTCCCCGGCACAGGCATCATCAACAGGAATGAATGCCTTTATGCTGCTTAACTTCTGTAATGCCCAGAATTTGGTTGACTTCTCTGGCCTCCCACATTCAGTGTTAAATATTTAAATCTAAACACAGACATATTTGATATTGTGCCTCATGATCTGCTTCTCCTGTGCTTCATAATTGATCGTTGTATCTAAGAACTTTGTGTCCCTGAAATTAGGCAGATGTTAATTCTCTTTATAAAGTTCCCTTTTTCTAACGGTACGATTTTGGTCAACCTAATTTTATATTAAATAAATTCAGGCTAGAAGGACTTAGCATATAACCACATTCTCCATTTATGAAAAAATAGGAAGGCTTCTCTAAATTCTTTCCATAGCTACTATCTTGCATGGAAACAGACTGGATATTTCTTGAATTTCCTTTTGCAGTTCCAATCTGAAGAAGGAATAAAGAAAAGAAAAGGAAAGAAAAAAAAAACAAAAACCACACACATATACACACACACACACACACACACCCCACACGGTTTCTTCTTTTGGTTATTGAAATATTGTTCACTTTCAGGTTGAAATCTTTATTTTTCTCTCTTTAGTCTTTTAAAGTAATTTTCAACATTTCCTCTTATGTAGAATAGAGCAAAGATATTTGAGATAAACTAGATTTTGAAGATTTTCAACAAAGACTGGTTAGTGAGTATTTTTCCAAGTTAGGATGTTTTTCTTGTCCAGTATTATATACTACTTTTAAATACAGACTGGAGCCAGAATGCTTGAGTTTAGATCTCAGCATTTCCACTTACTCTGTGAATATAGGCAGAATATTAACCTCTATGCTTTGGTTTCTTAATCTGTAAACAATAGATAATACCAGTACCTACTGCATAATGTTGTGGGGATTGAAAAAGTGAATATAATTAAAGCCTTCAGATTAGCACCTGGCATAATACTAACAAAACCCATCTTGACTATTCTTAGTTTTATGTGTCAGTCTTCTCAGAGTTTCTGTCTTCACTTGAAAGGGAATTAGGATAGAGAAAAGAGTGACTGGAATTGTTGAATTTTACCTTCTAATATTGAGATTGTATTTTGCTGATTTTCCTGTCTAAGCTATTTTATTTACTAACTTTGTTTTGCTTAGCAGTATATATATATATATATATATATATATATATGTACATATATACATATATATGTATGTATGTATGTATGTATGGGAAGAAGGCAGACAGGCAAGCAGGCAGAGGAGGAGGAAGCATTTACTTATTCAGTTGTTCTTTTGGGTTGTTTCCTACCCCATCCCAGCCCTGAGTCATGAATTCAGGTTCTTGGGCTTTATGTGGACTGCACTGGAGCCACAGACTTAATGCCTGAGCGATGAGGGAATGTCATCAGTAAGTCTTTAGAGCCTAACGGATGACCTGACACTGGTCTGCCATTCATGAGTGTCTGTTTAACAAAGGAATAAATTTTTCTGACTGTACTCCCTAGAATTGGCTACCACTGGTCTGGGTCTCTCAATTGTGTTTTGGTTATTCACCGTCTGTCTGCACTGAATTATCCTCTCTTCATTCAGGGCTTCTATTACAGGGAGGCCCACACCTGTGCTTATGAAGCACACAAGCTACATCTTAATCAAACACGCCATGTTGTGTCCTGCAGCACAAGTTCTCTTGTGCCTTGTGCCTCATCATGAAAGCCCGTTTTACAAAAGGGGCTCCTCCTTCCTATGCAGGGTCTGCCTGAGGGTAGAGTTCCCTTGGGGGTGCAGCCATGCCACTCTCAACTCCTTTAAGTCCCTGCAACAGCATTTGGGATATAAGTGTAAAATTACTTTAGTATTTTCTCTTGAGAGAAAAGGATCCCGAAGACTCCGCTGCCACTTCTCTGCTCATCTCCATTTTGTACTCTGATTTCATAGGATCTGTTGGTTGACATTGGCCATGTTTTATTTATTTTAGTAAGTGTTGTCAGTTAGCTGTTTCAATTTCATGAGTTTTAATTGTTCTTTTTATTGATAACACTTATTGAGAGGACAAGACCTGCTGTGAGACACTGAGCAGGTGACTTAACAACCTGGCCGTGGTTTTCCTTTCTGCAAATTGGAAAGAGTTGGCCTATATGATCTCCTTGGTCTATTCAAGAACTAAAATTCTATGAATAAAAGTAGATTATGAGACACCTTCACCTTTTCCTTCTCTTCCAGTTTTTATAATTAGCCCCATTGAAATTTGTGGGAGAATAGAAGAGGATGGTAACTTCTTCCTCTTTGACTCCTGAGTGACTCCTGTGCTCGGAGAGGGCTTGGAAATTCACCTCCACCAAGGAGAGTGACATTTTTCCCCAGCAAGGTTATAAGGCTTCTCAGGAAACTACTATTATTAAACTGAATGAATTCTTGGCACTTTTTCCTGACAATCTATATCTGAATATTGCAGGGTAGAATGTACAAAAGAGCCAGTGTGAGCTTCCAAAAAGTAAATTTTTTAGTGTTTGTTCCGATAGCTCCCCTGCTTTTTCCATTCCCCTTGTTCAGTTGTTCCAGCAAGTCTTCATGTGAGTTTCAGGAAAATACTATTGTTCTGTCTCAGGACTTTGCACACCTTTGCATTCTCCCTTATTGACAATAGGTCATTCCTGTAAATCTCTATCGAGTCTTGTGCATTAAAACACAGTTTTAACTTGTACATTTTAATGATTGATTTGTTTTCTTATTTGTCATCTTCTTCTTCCCCAAAACTGTAAGCTCTGTGAGGACAGAGATGATGCATTTTCTATTTGCCACTATGTATTGATGCCCAAAACATAATACTTGCTCAATAAATGCTTGTTGAAAGGATACATGAGTATAATTGGGCCCTCTATAATAATATTTTTGATATTTACTGTTGATATCTCAGTTTTCCTGTGTTCCATCAACTAGAGAGATGAAATCCATTACCAGAATGAAAAGAACATTTTATAGGGTAAGTGTTTGAAATCCTTTCAGAGTCTTTGTTTATTAAAATATGAAAGATTTCTGCTTTTATATCTCTACTTTACCTGCAGATTGGAAACAAAGGCATCTCCAAAGCCATCAGTGAACTGGATATTCTTCTTTCCTGGATTAAAAAATTCCTGGAAATTGTTAAGTAATGCAAGAACCCAAGCACATTGATTTGATTATTATTTTGAAATGTAATGAAAGCCACTAGAAACAGATTTATAACAGTGCATTTCTTTAAAAAAAAAAATTGTACATAGCACCGGCAGCAAGTTAGAATCTTAGACTGGAGAAATTTAATGTAGCAAAAATTTGAAATAAATTTTATGTGCATTTTCAAATAACCCATTTTGTTATTCACAAATACACTGTAGAAATTAAAAGTAAAAGTGTATGACCAGAATTCACTTGTGTAATGTTTGCAGAGGGAAAAGGGCAGATTTCTGGAATACAGTCATGTTATGGAGACTTAAGTAACTATTATGTATATGTTTATTGTTGACTTAAACCTTGATGATTATTAATTATGCCCAGTATAAATTTAGCTCCTACCAGAGTTTTATTTTAATGAAATAGTGTTACTTCTGGATGTCCTTTCCAGGCCAGCATGCTAGAATTTCATTGAATACAGTGGGAGACACCCAGGTTCGATCAAATATAACACATATGTGCTAAGTGCTCACACTGATTTACCAGGAAAGCCTCTGACAGATAACTTAAGCCACAAAGACCACAAGTAGCCAAACTGAAATGATGCCAAAATTTAATAATGCTTTTCAGGTCCTGTGCAATGAGTAAAGTTGATAAGGTCCAAATACAAGTG
Organism: Solenodon paradoxus; assembly: GCA_004363575.1. Taxonomy (NCBI): domain Eukaryota; kingdom Metazoa; phylum Chordata; class Mammalia; order Eulipotyphla; family Solenodontidae; genus Solenodon; species Solenodon paradoxus. The sequence goes on from RJWH01001138.1 coordinate 252,148, forward strand.
AAAATGTTGCTCAGATTCTACCACCAGTGTCCCACAGTAAACTTTTCATATTGTCTGAAAACTTCCTAGCCCTTCAGTTAGATGTATAATATGATCTGATCACTGTTTGCATTGAACAGTCGCTGCTCCCCAGCTGGGAGTCTCCAGGGGAAGTTTCAGGCAGCAGTTTGCGTGCCCATCACCTTGCTTCCACAGGACATCCACTGTGCCCCTGCCGTACAGCAGCACAGCGTTTTGGGTCGTGAATAAATAGGGCCTCCCCAAGGCCTTTGTGGATGTTGTTCTTGATACTGCTTCTCTTCATTGCTTTTCCACTATTCAGTTCTTTTCAGTTATAGGGTCATTAATATGATCGTTGGTCTCTTCACAAGGGACTTCTCTCTCTGGGTTTGTCCCATATTCCAAAATTTCCTTTGTTCCCTGTCCCTCATCCTTTCTGCCATCCCCGCCTACAATTTCTGGTCCTATGACTTATCTCTGCTGGTGACCTCATTAACTGACATTCAAAAGGAGAAGAGGGGACTGAACGCTCCTGGAAAACAATGAGTGCTTTAAAAATGGGTCACTAAGAGGTCCTGGATGGTCTGTCTTCTTTTAGGTCTATGATAAAGCCAAGGGATTAGATTTCTGATCCCCCAGATCCCTCCGCTTCCAAAGGTTCCTCTGGAAGGAAGATTGCCCCATACTGATGACCTCAGAGTCTGCATTGGGACATCCTGGGTCAAACACATGAAATGAAAAGAATCTTCCTCTCTTCCTCTCTGATGTGCACATCCCACTCTGGATCTTATCAGAAGCAGATATGTTGAATTTGGGAAATAGCTGAATATTCTGTAATGCTCATGAGATGCTCTAGAAACCCAAAAGTCACTTAGCATTTATAAAAGGGAGAGTCCTTCTGGCCAACCCTGCCTGAATAATACCTAGGAGACTAATTAAAGTGTTTTGTCTGCCAGTGTATGATCAGAGCTAAAGGAATTGAACCAGCTCTTAGCACTGGGTTGAAGAGAAGGAGGCCAAGTACCATGAGAAGCAGTGAGTGGTAGAAAAAGCCCTTAGTAAGATAATGAGACCTGACTAATGCTACCTCCCTTCAGGCCTCACATCATCAGAGGGTCACCCACACAAAATACACCCCTTGAAGTCAATCCCACATCCCTATCCCTTTTCTCTAAATTGTGGCTCTCCTACTGGTGTGCTTCTATTTGCTTGTTCGTTTATTGACTGTCCCTGCTACATTAGAATGTAGGATCTGTGGGACAAGACTGTTGTCTGTTTTATTCCTTATAGGATCCCTGGACAAAGGGAATTATATAAACATACGGTGAATGTGTGAACCTAGGAAAGATAATGCATTGAGGCTTGGCCCTGTTCTGAGGCTCTTAGGATGTGTGGCCAATGTTAGGTCCTTTGCCTCCTGGGCTTCCATTTCTGGGTTGGTCCTGATTAAAATTAATTATCCCGGGTTATCTATACAGACATCTTCACATGATGGACAGAGGTCTTCTCCTACTCCAGCAATACCACCTTCCCAGGGACTCATATTCTCTTCTCTTTTCATCATCTGGCTCTCACACTGACCCTTAAGCTCTGCATTGCCTGGTTCATTTCTCCTGATCTTTTAAGAGTTCATTCAAGTATCACCATTCTGTTACTGGTTTCATACATGTTTTAATTTTTCATAGAAACTATCATCATTATGATTCCTTTACTGGAAATATATTCAATGTTTGTCTATCCCACTGGACTGTCCCTCTGATTCACTGAATTTCTGCCCAAATGCACAGAGGAAGTGACAAGACTGTTTGTTGAGTGAAAAAGTGAATAATGAAGTTATTGGAGCAGATAGCCTCTGAAGTTTCTTTCTGCTCTGGAATCATCTGCTGCTGTTGGTTGACATGAGCCTTGAGGACTGTACCTAACACTGCTTCCCAGCTTGAATCCTCTAAGAGTCCCTATACATTTATTTGTGTAACAGTTCATTTAAATTAAAACATTTCTACTTGCCTCAAATAAAGGGTAACTGTAAGTAAATGTATGATTCTTAAAATAGGTTACTAAATTTAAACACATATGTTCTTCACTAGAGCATGTCTATTTGGTATTTTATAGAATCATCTTGCAAACCCAAGGTGGAATGTGTCTCACACTGCATTTTAATGAATTTCCACTGCCTCACTCTGGTCCAACTTAGAAAGAGTTGGAAATTAGAAACTGATCATTTTAACCTACCCGCAGACACCAGTTTAGAAAAGTCAAGCCACGATGTTCAGGTTTCAAACTGGTTTCAGAGCTTCTGTCATTGTTTCCAACGTCGGAGGCACAAAAGCATGCTCACCCAGTCAATCATTCCATGGCGCTGATGATGTGGCTCTCTACAGAGGAGGCTGGATGGCAGCAGAGCTCTCACCTCTGCCCGTTCAGTGCTCTGGGAGAGTAATCTCAGCCCAGGGAGCCATGGTCAATGCAGCTTTCCAGGTGGGGAATCTGTGGGAGTCACTGTCCTTGTTTTTCGATCAGTCAGATATACTCACCGTGGTGGGAACAAAAAGTGAAAGCTCAGGTTGAGCTGAAGGAGTAGTAGAAAATCTCAAAAACAGATGCAGACCTGTGCTGCAAATTACTACGTATCATAAGAAGGAGGAATAATGGATTCCATCCCCAGGGCTGTGAATTGTTAACTAAAATGAAAACAATCACTTATGTGACAATACACTGAATGCTTATATCTGCTAGTCACTCAGTCATGGCTGTGCTAATAATGAAAAATGAAACTTGGTTTCTTTTTTAGCAGTTTAAAGCCTAGTGAGGAAGATAGACAGATAATCCTCGCTGGAATGCAAGCAATAATGAAGATGTACACAGAGTGTGGTGGTGTGGAGGTCAGGACGGCTTGCACTGACGGAGGGAAGTTTGAGGTAAACGATCCTTGAAGACTCAGCTTAGATGTTGCCTCTTCCAGGAAACCTCCTTTGATCCCTCCTCCCAGTCTCCACTCCCAAGTTCGGTTTGCTGTCCCTTACACAGCATATTTTCAAAATGGCCTCTATCACATCATATTGTAAGTTTCTGTTTGCTTACTTATCTTCTTCCTGAAGGCACAGGTGGTCTTATTCAGCACTGTGTTGGCATGTGCTTGTCATATAGCAGGGATTGGAGAAATATTTTGGAATGGGACAATGTCAGTGAGGATAGAAAGGGCAAATGATTTGGGGGACGTTTAGGAGGTAAAATGGAAATAACTTGATGAGCAACTAGTTGAGGGGGTCAGTACTGAGGAAATAGTCTAGAATAACCCTAAGTACTATATTTGCCACTAATTTGTAGTAAATGGGGAGTCAGAAAATACGCATCTTAATGAAATTGTAGCATCTTCTTTTGGCCAGAGAAATGCTATGAAATTTGAACTTCAGAGGAGCATAGAAGTTCATAATTTGAAGGAACCAATGAGGCCACACTGTCAAACTTTGCATCTTAAAAAAGAACCTTCTTTATAGTGAGGATTTCATTTCATGTATTAGCTATAATTAAGAAAGACTAAATACCTCTGCAAGCAGCACTTTTAATTAAAAAAAATTAATTATTTGGTTTGAAATCTATCCTCTTGAAACTAGGAAACCTTTTCTTAGTTCCCAAACTTGGAAGTTAGAGTAATTCTGGCCCATCTTCCCCAGGACAAGTGGAGTAGGCAGAAGGTACGCTGGTTAAGAGAAAATCCTGCCTCTTTCTCTTAAAGGGTCAAGCTGAGTCTTGTGTGCTCACAGGCCAGGGCCAGAATTTAACTACAGAGTCACATTTGCTGAAAGGATGGAGGGAAATGCAGTCTTTCTGACAGGTAGCCATGACTTCCCTAAAAAGTGAGGACTAGGTGCTGTGTATAGTGAGGGAAAGAATGGCTATTTGGTGAGTCAACTCCAAATTAAATATCTGTAGACAGCAATTATTTCCTCTTGTTTCCATCTCGGCTTCATTATTCCTTCCCCCTAATCTTGCCCCAAGTTTTCCCACCCATTCTCCAATGTAATGGCTTTGGGTGTTTCAGTAGCTAGAGTTTATTCTCTTCCAAATTCATTCCCAACCCTTATTGGGTTATTGGGGCCCTGTTTTTCTCACAGTAATTTGTTTTCCCTTTTATACTTTATTTAAAATCGTAAAAATAATTATGTGATTGTTACAAAACTTGAAATTATGTCAAGGCATATCAAATAAAAACAATTATATCTCTCTGGCTCTCTCATTCCTGCTTCGCAAGGAAGTCAATTATGGTGGTTTGCTAGGGCTCATCCCATAGCGTGTGTGTGTGTGTGTGTGTGTGTGTGTGTGTGTGTGTGTGTGTGTATCTTTCCCGCTTTTAGAGCAAAAAATGGAAACCATTCATTCTAACCTTCAACTAGTGTTTTTATCATAACGTATCAGGGTCATTTTTCCAAGCATGTATATATGTTTATTTTAGTAACTGAAATATTCCATGGAATGAGTATAACAAACTTTATTCATTTTTCCCAGTTTGATGTTTCAGTATTTTGTCCATACAAAACAGCTGAAAATGAACATCCATATATACATACATACATTCATACATACATCCTGGTCTATGCTGTTATTTTTATAGCAAAACTTTCTAAAAGCAGAATTGTAAGGTCACAAGACATGCCAAGTACAGCCAAATCATTTTTCAAGATACTTATATAGCTAATTCTATCCATTTCTTGCTAACACTGGGTATTACCAATAATTTTCAAGTTTTTTTCCCAGTCTTACAGCTGAAAATGGTGTTGCATTAATTTGTATTCCTCTGGCTTGTCATAGTGGTCATCTTTTTGTATGCAAACTTAATTTACATTTCTTTTTCTGATATATGATATAATATTCTCAAATTTCCAAACTTACATTAATAAGTTTGAAATCTTACTGATCCTCACTACGAATGGTACATTTAAACTGGTTTTAACATTTCAAATAATGTAATAGAGATAACATGCATTGGGTGCTTCCTCTCTGTGTGTCATGCTTGACAAAGTCCGTGTTACTCAGCCAGAGATTGCTATGGAAATGACTTTCCTGTATATCCCCCAGCCAAGACTGAGGGAAGCTCTGCCTTAGCTTCCTGCCTTGCTGGGTGTTTGAGGGAGAGGGAAAAGACCAGTTACCAGTGCAGGTGCTTGCATTTGCTGTGGGAGGTAGAGATGAGAAGTGAGAATCCTCCTGGGGCGGGATTGCCTATTTGGCTCCTATCCAAAGCTTCCTCTAACACCTTCTGCTCTCCATTCCCCCAAATAAGATAGCCCATAATCCTAGTTGATTTGAGATATGTCATGCTTCCATCACTTTCCAATGAATGAACTCAAATCCATTTATGCCCAACAAACTTCACAGACTAGGACAGTGCATGGTGTCTTCTAAAGCCTTCACCTTTAGGGCCTGACTCCTCTTCCTTGGTTAAATGCATTAATGCATTACTGACTTTATGTTTTTAACTAAAATTATTCAAAAATCGAGATATCTGGCACAAAAAATTGTCCAAGAGAGGTTGTCATCCTCTTTAAAATTGCAAGCCTCCCACCATAGCATTCCACACTGCTCTTTTCCTTTCTGTAGCATGTATCCCCTCTAACATACTATATAAATGTTATTTTTATTTAATGTCATTTATCTCTCTCTTCAAGAATTGAAGTTTCACGACAGGATAGGTTTTTGTATCAGTTGTTCACTGTTGTATCTCTTAGTCATAAAAGTAACTTACCTGAGAAGGTGTTCATTAAACTTCTGTTGAATGATAGATGGGTGGGTGAGTGCATAGGTGGTGGATGCAGAAATAAGGGGAAGGAGACAAAGATCCTGGTCATGGCTGGTTCCTAACCTCACATTCTATACAAACTTGTCCAAAGAAATGGGCGGAATGGCTTCCCAACCATGTGTTTGCAATTTCTTTAAATAGAACTGTTTTCAAAGCAGTCAATTTGAAATGAGGCTCAGATGATTTCCTGTTTTTCATTTTCCCATATCATTTATTATTAAGAACTCAGGCCTAGAGTGGTTAGTTTGAGAAAGCATATTTTTTATTTAAAAAAAAAAAAAAGTTTTCAAAGAAGGAATGAAGGCAAGGAAGAAGGAAGAAAACGGAGGAAACGTTTCATTTTATTTTATTTAGTTGTTCATCCTGGTTGCCCCACCCTGACCCTGGATCCAGGTCTTGAACTGGGAACCTTGGGATATGTGGACTGCAGTGGACTCAACCACTAGGCCACCAGGGTACACTGAGACAGCATATTTAAGGGTTAGATAAAGACAGATATGAGTGTCAGTAGTTTTTACATTTTAAGATAATCTTTTGAGACATTTTTGGAACTGATGAGGAAGAATTCTATTAATAAAAATAAGGTCTTGGTATTTTTTAACTGTGGCAATTTTCAAAACTATGGTGATAATTTCATGAGAGAGAAAATCTAGAGTGGATGGTGAAATCCCAGTTTTCATCCATATATTATAAATGGGACCTTACCTTTGTCACAATGGTTGGTGCAGAATTCAGGAATGGACCTATGAAATAAGATGGTCCAGCATGAATTCTAGGATTTTCAAATGAGCCGTGAGAGGAGACTTTTTTTCTTTTCTTTGAGCCTGAAGTTTGGAAAGATATAGGCTGGAACTACTGCAACTGTGTTACCACGTGAAGACAGAGTTTGATTGTGCATCAGGCCAAAACTGCTATCACTCATTTTCTGGGAACTCAAACTCTTCTGGCACTCTTTTTACCTTACTTGGATACTACTTCTCTAGTCTTTCAAGTGACTTTCTGCTTGAGCAATAGAAATTGGAGGACCTCAAAACTTGTCTTAGACCTCTTCTAATTTATATTCATTGTATTGATATCAAAGACAGTCAATCCAACCCCAGAGCTTAAACATTATCATTGTGTTAATGCTTCCATAAATATCTCCAGGCTGACATACCTCTTGAGTTCTGTACTCACACATCCAACTCTGCAATTGACATGTCCATGTAAGGTGTCTCAAATACAGTATATCAAAACCAGATGTTTTATTTTTCCTTTTAAAATAAACTCACCCTCTAATCTTCAGCATCTTGGTAATACAAGACAGAATGATGTCATGGTTAAGAACAGTCTCCAGAACCAACAGAGGATGGGTTTAAATGCAGGCTGTTACTAAAATCTTTTTGAGCTTAATGTTTTCATTTCTTTCCTTCTTTATACATACAATGGGGATGATGATAACTGCACCTATCTTGTGTTATTGTGAGGATTAAATGACATAATATATTTAAAGTGTTTAGAACCATGACTGAGCCAGAAGAAAAGCTCTAAAACATGAGTTATTATTATTACATGATGAACTACTACCTACTCAATTGCTTACACCCACAATATAGGCTTATCCTTTGCTTCTGCTTTTCCATAATATCGAAAGCAATTCTTCAACATGTCTTTTCAATTCTACCTCCCCGATACAACCCAATACTTCTTCTCCTATCCCCAACAGTGTTACCTGACCCATGTCCCTGCCCATTTTCACCTGGATAATGCAACCCTGCCCCCAGCCCCCATCTACCTGGCCTCACTGTCTCCACTCATTCACTGTTCCCGAATCAGTCATGTCACAGCTTCCAGGTAGAGCTTAACAAGTGCAGCCAAAGCATATTCCTTCTTATTTGATATTTTTCAGTAGCTTTCACTGGATAGAGACTAAGTATCACTACTGACCAAAGAAGGCCCTATAAACAGCCTGAATTTCCTCAGTGATCTCTTTTCTTTACTTATCTTCTCTTTCTGAAACATTCAAGTTCACTTCCATCTGAGCCCTTGTGCTTGGTATGTCCTCATCTGAGAATGTACTCTTCTGGATTTTTGCACAGCTGGCTCTTTTCACTCAGGTCTTAGTCCAAGTGTTCCCTCTTTTCAAATGTTGCTCTTGACCATCATTATGAGAACAGAGGTCTTGTCCATATTGTTTATGACTCTATCCGTTGTTGATATCTCTCTTATTCTTCTCCCCTTCTCTGGCCTATCTAAATTTCTCCTCTGGATCTTTCTTGCTACAATACCTGAAAATACCTATAATATGCTGCTTATCACCTTATTGCAACCTTTGGACTCCCTTGTCTGACTCTCTCACCAAATTAAGAGCTCATTAAGACTAGGGATCATGTCTTGCTGATCTTTGGCCAAATTTTATGAGAGCTTAGGATATGGTAAGGACTCAAAATCATGGGATTGAATTATTGAAGCATTAGTTATTCCATTTGGCAAAGATCTTGAGAAAAATGAAAGGAGGCATGATCAGTTCTCTGTATATAAAAGCAATAATTCTTAGAATGAGAAATGTTTGAGGAAAAGGATATTTACTGTTTAGCTGGTTTATTTATGGAAGAACACATTGAGGTACATGATGTAGACTTGCTTTTTACATAGTTTCTAAAATAAGTGTTGAATCTTCTAGACAGCTATCAATTTCCTTTAGTCACATGTGATTTTCCACTTTGCAAATTTATATGAGGTAATAGAAGAAAGCCTTAAGTTGGATTTTTTTTTAGAGTCTGGGTACAATTTAGGAAAGATCAAGTGTATCACTTTCTGTTCTTAAAGTATGAAGCAAGTCTGTTTCTTGATGGCGTTTATTCTATTTTACTGCTTTTCCTTTTTAACCAGCTACTGTGCTTTCTAAATCAAGACATATTGTGTGATCTTAAGAAATATATTGTCTGTGACCACCTAGTTTAATGCATACTTTGGCAGGAGTATGTCACCAGATCCATTTCCAGCTGGATAGTGATAAAGATATGTATCATTATAAAGAACATTCTGAGTACATGATTTTGTTAATCCCGAAAATAATCTCATGAGATAGCATGAGTGGTTCTTGCCTCGTGACATTCAGAGTCCATCAACAGACCCTCTGCTACCAGCAGTCCTAAAGCAAAATTTGGCATACGGCAGGTGTTCCTCAACAAGATGTGTTGTGCAAGCGATGGAGTAAATTCACTAATCTTTCTCTTGGATCTCTGACATGTACGCTCCCCTTGATACTTCTACTTTTTAAAAGACTCCCTATTAGACACACTTCTTTCTGTGCTCAGGCAGGAGTAGGGACCTGGGGGGCTCTGGGAAGTTCTCTGAAATGAAAAATCCCTGAGGGAAATTGACCTTAGCCAGCAAGCAGGGCAGGAAAAACACAGCATACCAGGAGGACAAATCAAGGATGACCAAACAGGCCCAATTAGAAGTACAGTAGGAGAGTGCCGCATTAGCATGAGAAAGAACAAATAGGAAATCCCACTTCTGATTGCTTCATTAGCATGCTGGGTGGGAGGCTATACCAATCACTGGTGTACAAGAGGCTTTAGGAGGGGATAAGTCCCCTAGATAAGACCACTGGGTTGACAAGAATCCAGATGATATATTTCTCCTTGTTCCCCCAACAGGTAGGCAACTGGGTGACCACCTGTGCCGAGAACATCTGGTAACAAATCCTTTGTTCAGTCTCCTCTGGTCTACAAAAGTCTTCTGCATAGTAGCCCACATGACCAGTCTCTACATTTCTTGGTGTTATTAAAGATTTACTATCGATATTTATTGAATTTTTCCTATATACCTGATTTTGCTGATATTATTGCCAATTTGTTCTAAAATATGTATTCCAATTGTTTCCATAAATTTGATCACAATGTGTTTTTTATTCATTTAGCCAATAAAGATTGATTTGTTTTACCTAATGTCAGGCTCATTTTTAAAAGTTAAATAGGTGACACTTCCATTCCAGTTGGGGGAATATGGACAATAAGTAAAGAAGCAAATATAAAGTTAACCTATGGAATGAGAGAAATACTTGCAAATCACATGTTGTATAAGAGGTTACTATCCCAAACATCAAGAACTCATACAGCTTAAAAGCAAAACACCAAATATTCTGGTTTAAAATAATAGGCAACGGGCTTGAATAGACATTTCTTTAAAGAAGACATACAATGACAAATAGGAATATAAAAAAAGTTCAATATCACTAATCATCAGAAAAATGCAAATCAAAAACACAGTGAGCATCTCTTCACATCTGATTGATGAAGATGTAGAGCAATTAGAACACTTTCACTCGATTGTTAGGAATGCAAAATGGCGCAACCACTATAGAAAATAGTATGAAAGTTCCTTAGAAATTAAAAATAGGACTGCAATGCAATGTAGCAATTACACTTCTGGATATATATCTGAAAGACTGTGAACCAGGATCTCAAAGACTTATTAGCATCCCTGTGATCATTGTGGAATTATTCTAATAACCAAGATGTGAAAACATCCTAAATATGCATAAATAGATGAAGGGCTAAAGAGAATGTCATATATACATATTATGGGATATTATTCAGCTACAAGAAGGAAATCCTGCCATAGATAACAATGTAAATGAACCTAGAGTACAGTATGCTAAGGGAAATTAAGCAATCACAGAAAGACAAATGTTGCATAATTCCACCAATATTAGGTATCTAAAATAGTCAGACTCATAGAAGCAGAAAGTAAAGTGGTAGTTGTCAGGGGCTGGGGGGCTGGGAAAGTACAAAGATACTGTTTAATGGGTATTGCTTCAGTTACACAAAATGAATAAATTCTGAACTGCTGTACATCACTGTGCCTATAGCTGATAACACTGCATTATGAACTTACAAATTTGCTGAGAGTAGATTGCATGTTAGATATTCTGACTACAAAAAGTAAATATAAGATATGTCTGATTATGACAAATGTTAAGGACAATTAAGCTGAGAAGGATATCAGGGACGGACAGAGCAGGGAGTGGTTTGCTCTTTAAAGAGTGTAGTCTTTAAAGGAAGCTTTAAAAATTTCATTGATGAGGTGGCACTTTTGCACAGACCAGAAGGATTTTCACAATGACTGAGATGGAGACAGTAAAAGTATTAATGATCTTGTGTTTTTCTGGATATAGAAACTGAGGCTTGGGGAGGCTCGATATTTTCAGCAAGATCACATAGTTATAAAGCAGCCTAAAACCGTAACCAAAATTTCTACTTTTCTGAATTGCCGTTGGTGCTTTACTTTCTCTCAGGTAATTATTTCAGCTATCTGAAGACTGTTAATGAAGAGCAGAAGCAATTTCTTAATTATGGAAAACCATGTTCTGTTGCTTAACACAACAATTTCTTTCTATCAGTGATGCATGTAGTTTATGAATTAAAAATTGGACAACAAATTGAATAATTCTAAAGTGTTTAGAGGGACGATGTGAACAAGTCTTTGAGGTTGACACCAAATCAGGAATATATGGCCATCATAATACTACTATTCCTTTGGACTAGAAAGCAAGCACTAAGCACGTGCTAAAACAGGTATCTTGTTCCTAAGAAAAAAAGCTAACAGGTGAAACCAGTGTTTCTCACTTGGTTCTTTGGAATAATAGCATTTCCTCAACATGTCAATAGTTTTGGGTTTGTTTTTTTTAACTTACAAAAAAATATTTTCTTACAACACATTTCGAAAAATTATATTAAATATATTTTCTACCTGAGGAATTATACTACATATTAGAATATTAAAGACGTAGAGAAGTTCTGCATTTAAACAACTCCGAAACTTTGTCTAACCTGGATTTCCTGAAGTTTTTGATTCAAGAATGTTAGCCTTATTAATCAGTAAATTCTTGTGCTTTGTTTCACAGATTATAGCTTAAGAAACAAAGAGCTACAAAAATGATAATCTTGAGATGAAGCAGAGAGAGAAAAGATTTAGTACTTCTGATTTAACTCTAGATGTCACTCAAGGAAAACAAGATAAAGAAAGGTTAAACTTGATTTGCTTTGCTTCTTGAAATAGGAGATGGAAAGCACATTGCGTTATTCAGCTACATTACTTTAGAAAAAGAGTGTATAATTCACACTTCATACTTTATCTCTTTCCTCAGTATGCAAATATCTAGAAAAGTCTCTTAAAAAAGAAAGCTTGTCTCAAGCTCACCTTCACCCTCTGGTCACAGTCCTGTTGTTCTCCTTCCATTTATAGCTAACTTTTCTGCAGGAGCAATCTAATTCTGTCTCTTTTTTTTCCAATAGCTATTGATTATTCAGATTACCTAAATCATCCATCCATCCATGTTGTTTGTACCAGGTATAGTTCTAGGCAATTGATTTACAGTTTTACAGTAAAAGAACAAACTCTGTACCCTCATATGGCTTGCATTCTTTTAATGAGAAATAAGCAACAAATGAATAGAAGTATATATTAAGTTGAATAAACAAGAGCTATAGCATAAAAATAGGGCAAAGTAAAGAGCACAGGGAGTGGTAAAGGATGTCCATCAAGGTTGGTCCATGTCCTTGTCATAATGAATGGTTCAGGCAACACAAGACCTTTGGTGGTAACCCGGTCATAGAGAGTCACTCAGAAAATGGAAAGTCATTTTGAAGCTCTTAAATTGTGATCAATAATTGAAAAGCAGAATACTATCTCTTCCTGATATGCTTGAGAAAGATTTTAACATTAGTTACCCTAATGGTCATCTCATTACACAAATAAATTTAACATAAGAATACAGTCAATATAAGGAGTTCAAAATTTAGAGATTCAATAACAAATAGAGCTGGATCTGAATTAAGCTATGATCCAAAGTTGTCATATGTTTTAGTCAGGTAATACAATTAATCTCAGTGCTTTAAGCCATTTTGAATAGAATTTCTAGTTACTTACAACTGTAATCCTTCTTAATCTATAGCTTAGATTTCAGTTCTCCCAGACATGAGATTTGCGGGCCTGGGTGTAATTGTTGGAATCTGAGTTACACCTAGAGGTTCCTTTTCTGTTCCTATTTCCACATAGTTATTCTTTATTGAAAGGATGCTGTCTCATTAATGTCCAGATGCTGGGACAAGACTGCTAAGGCTCTCTACCTGCCAGGAAAATTCTTAGCTTAGATGCTAAGGTCCCAGGTAGCCATGAATCCTGGGCTGCAGATGCCCCAAGAAAAAGCTTTTAAAGTCCGAATGAGCTGGGAGAGCCGGAGCCACTGCAGTGTATTTGGCAAAGTTGAACCGGAGAGCATATGTTGCCTTCACAGCACTTCAGAATCCTCTCAGCTCTGAATGGTCTGAATTCCTAGCCATGCTTCTCCTCCCCCTCTCCTTCCCCGTCCCCACTCATCCATCCGTCCATCCACCCATCTATCCATCCATACATCCAACATCATCTCCCCACTGGAATTGATTTAAGCTCCCAGATGCAGGAATTTTTGCCTGACTTATTCATTGTATATCACCAGCATGCAGAGTAGCACTTGGTAGAGAGAGTAAAATCTGTAAACACTACTGTCAACTGAAAATTATTCATAATGTTTCCTTGATTATGTCCTGCCACTCCCCAGACAGCAGGAATTTGTTGGTGCTGTATCTTCAGCCTGAACAGAGTGCCTGGGGCATTGTAGCTTTACAACACGTTTTTTTAAGCTCAAATAATTGATATTAAAAAATGAGTAGAGTCCTGGAGTGGGTGCTCCTCTGTTACTACCTGGTCTCCTTCTGGAGTATCTTCTGCATTCCCAGAACTTAGAAGAAGTTTAACTGCAGCAAACAGTTTAAGTAATGTGATTTGCCTCATCTATAGTCACTGAGATTGTGGGGTTGGTCTTGATTAACCTACACTTGATTTGAGCACATGCTTTTAACAAAGGCATTTTCTACCCTCAATGCTCCTGATGACCAATAATTCTTCTTCTCGCATGATATTGTGGCCTCTGCTGGAGCATTTCTTTGAGAATTTTTTTTCTTATGTGATTGCTGGAAATAGGATACTGCTGCAATATTGGGGAAGAGGAAATCAGTACATTATCCTTCTAGATAAGGTCTCTGTTCTTTGAGATTGTTTACTAAAAAGATCAAAACAGAAACTTAAAACATCAAAAGGGAAACCTATATAATTTCACAAATGGCTGGATCATTTATATTTGTTCTCATGACTCCTGCTTCAAAATTTCCAGCACCTAATCTTGCATTTGGTTACTATCTTAGTTGGATAGAATGTGACACATGAATTCTACTCCATGTCTTCAACTACAAAACCTAAGTAATATAGCAATCCAAAAGGAGGTCTCTACCCTTAATCAATATAGTAGCAAAGCACAAAGACATAAGTGTAGAAAACTTTCCAGATTCAAATAAATGAATATGTAAAAATATTTTCTTGTCAAGCTAGAGGTAGATAACTGATCTTAGATTGAGAACCAATTGGCAAATATACACAAACAACATCTTAAAAAACTGATTAAAACTTAAGTCAAAATTTGCAAACACTTCCATCAAAAACTACTTTTAACAAATGCGAAAGAGAAAAAGTATTCCAAAGTCATTCTTCTAAAATTTATGATAAAGTTTTAATGCCTTCAATTTATAAAGAAGACATCAATATAGATATAGAAAGAAGGGTAGATAAATAACAATAAACAAAAAGAATGTCATGTTTTAGAAATGAGAGATAAGGATTGTATATCAGGTTTTTATGGTCATAAAATCCTGTGTAACAAATATCCACTAAATCTCAGCATCATATGTAAATACTCATTTGACTTTAAGTTAGAAGTATCTAGACACTATTTAATTAGGCTTGACTTCTTTAAACAGCATTGTTGAGCTTGATTTGGCTCTTGGTTTATCTCATTTTTCTCCAAAGATCTAAGAGGTAAGTGTAAAAATATAAGTTCTTTTGTGGTCTAAGCTAGTTAAGCAAGGCTCAGGACTGCCAAATTAGCATGTCCTCCTTATTATGTTGACCAATAACCAAAGCAAATCAAATCCAAAGACAAGTGTCAGGGAAATATTTCTGTCTCTTTAGTGGGAGAGACTTTAAAGTTCCATGACAAAGGATATATGACAGGCAGGTTGAAGAATTAGAACCACTAACACAATCTATAATAGAAAGTAATAGTATGGAGGCAGCTTCTAAGGAGTAATCTGTGAACCAGGAGTAGTTATCGATGGTTTACCCCCATTTGCAAGGTTTGTAGGCACAGTTGCTAGAGATCACAGATGGCATGAGGAGCTTACATTTTGAGTCTTATTCAAGTTTGACATGAATACAAAGCATCAGTTTACTACAGGGACCTTAAAAGAACTTAAATGCAACATTGTTCTATATTTGCTAGAAGTGAGACCTACTAAAATAATTTCTTGACCAGGTGAGTCAGGGCAGCACAGATGAATTTTCCAGATCCTGCCCTCATGTGAAATAAAAGTAACTCCAAAAGGAAAAAGGATGTAAGCCTCTTTTGCAATAACTTCATAGATTGCATTAGTTATACTTTGAATAACCGGGGCATTCTCATTGTCTGAGATCTGGTTCATTATACCGTTGACTGCCGACATGACTGCAATTTTCCTCAATTGAGAAAATTGCAGTGAGTTCATTAAGGTAGTGGACAGAAAGAATCCTTTCACTTTGGTTTTTGAAGTTTAATGTGAGGAGTAATATGTCCCTTTGCAAATTCTATGTGACAAATAAACCCCCAAACTTAAGAGTCTTTAAACAGTGTCTTATTAATGGGCCTCTGGATCAACTGAGGCTGTTTTGCTACAGGTTTCTGCTTCTGGTCTAGTTTTAGGTATACTCTCCATATCTTTCATTTGCAATAGAGGGCACATCCTTCCCATGGCAGATGGCAGAAGTACAAGAGACCGAGCAAAATCATTGAAAAATATTTTAAACTTCTGTTTGTCTAATATCTACTAACATTCAATTGGATAAATCCAGCTAAATGGCCAATTCCAATAGGAAAATAAATTCTGACTAATTTAATAACCATGTTATAGCAAAGAGGCATGGATGAATACTACTAATATAATGATAAAGTGAAGAATTGAAACCAATGAAGAATTGAAGCAATAATCTAATCTGCTAAAAGGGTCTCACCGAACTGTTAAGAGTTTGTATCCACTCACTTCCATATTATCTGTTGGGATTGGCCCATGACATGTAATTCTTTGTTGGCTAGGGGAATTGTCAGTCTTTTGACTAATTATGTCAACATCATCTATGAACTTTCTAAGATTGGCCTGTGTGCCATGACTGTAACATAATTGTCTAGTTACTAGTTTCTGATGTTTGGAAATGCATTTTAGAACAGGAAGTCAGAATTATTTTGCCAAAACTGACTCTGCCATTACCCTCAAGTCAAGAATCCAGGTTCTGGTAAGAAGATATTCTCAATTTTAGAACTGAGACCAGTGCTCCGGAAATAAATCAATGAGAAACTTTGGTTGTGTTCACCTTCCCCCAAATCTCACCAGTAGTGTTTGTCAATGATAAAAACAGTAGGAATGTATTGATACTTTGTCTTATTCCTTCAATCGTGATATAAAAATTTCTTTTTGAAGAGATCAGTTTTCCACAACTCTTAATCCACAACTCTAAGAGGAATAAGGAGTAAGGATTGGTGGGATGGGGCATGAGTTCAGTTTTGTCTGCCTCCTGGAGAATCTTTTAAGCTGGTGAAGTGATAAGGGATAGTATATATTGTATTTAGATATCATTACTGCTCAGATCGAGCCATGGGGTGACTCTAGTACTCAGGGGAGCTCTGGATTTCATTAGCCAACAATCATCTCACTAGCTAAGGGGAACATTTTTGAATTCTCTGAACTGGTGCATTGCCTCCTTTCCATCCAGGGAATCTGGTCATACTCCACTTCTTCCTGTACAGGTTTCCAGTTTGGATCAGTATTCAGTTGATTAGCTAACTTGAGATCTCTGATATTGGTTCTCATTCCTGGATATATGTTCATTTTCAATAACAATTTAATTTTTTTTCCAGTGTAGGTTTATTGAATGCTTGGTGTTTGCTAAGCACAGTTTATACCGGGGAATTGCTATGAAAAGAAACAATGCATCTGCTTTTAAGGTGATTATAATCTAGGAAGCAGAGGAAGCAGAAAACATACAAGAAAAAAAAAGCAAAAATAAAGCAGATGTCAGAAAGCGACAAGTGTTATAAACAAAATATTGGGTTCCCCAAAAGGTTTAGGCATTTCTTGGTTCTAGAGCATGGAATCAGTTACCGAAAAACTCTGCTATCCAAAAAGGTTTATTTTTATTGGCATTTTGAAGTGGTCTGGCTTGCTAAAGGAGAGTACCAGTCCTGGGGGAAGGGCTATTGGCTATTTTTACAGAGCCAATTGGGAAACACCAGGAAACACCGAGACAGAGGCCAATGGACAATCCTGCTCAAATGCCAGACAACAGAGGCCCCAGCACAAAATGTCAGCACCCATGCCCTTGTTCTATCATAAAATTACCAGAGAAATGTGGTAAAATGTAACAGACTGGGGATAGGTGGGTAGAGGGTTAGTTTAGATAGGCTTCTCAGGGCAGATTTCCAAGATGAAGTGGCATTGACACTTGAGAGTTGAAAACTGAGCCTTGAAAGATCCAAGTTGAGACAATCATGTCAGTTGTTGGAGAAAGAGCACTCTAGGCAGAGGACACAGCATGTGCAGAGATGATGAAATGACAAAACACTTGGGTATTTAAGTAACAGAAAAGGGATCAGGGTGGTAGCAGCAGAGTAACTGGTGAGGAGACAGATGGATTAGAGAAGCATGTCTGCTAGGTTATCTAGAATGAAGAATTAAAATGTTCATCTCTTTACTATGAAATCTTGAAACTTACAAAGAACTAGAGAGGCTATTACAAAAGGAGACCCAGAAAAACCCTAAAATATAAGGCTTGAGCTTAATTTTTTTTTCAAATCTGACCAATTTGGTTTGTCTATATTTTCTGCTCTTCAACCCCAAATTATTTTTTTAATTCCATGTATCATAGCTTATCCATGAATACCTCAGTTCAGGAAATAGGTATTCTTTAAAAAACAAAACAAAACAGCTGGCATATCACAGTTACACATAAAACTTGACAAAGGATTTTATGATAATTTTATTATCTTTTGTTTCTTTGCCATATGCATGTTTTTGAAACTTCATGTTTGTCTGTGTGCATTTCCTGCTACACACACCACTGGAGTTCAGTGTCCTTCACCACCGCCTTCTTCCACTTTCCTTCCCTACCCTTTCCCAGCCCCCTGGTGGTCACTGTCTTGTGTCCTGTGATTTTATTGGGGTTTGTCACTTCATTTGTTTTGTTTCATTATATTCGACATATGAGTAAAACCATCCTATATTTCTCTTTTTCTTTCTGGCTTATTTTGTTAACACGTTCCCTCTAATTCCCCATATAATAAAATTGATCACCTAATGGATGTTTCCTTACAGATGGTTTGTTTGAATCAGAGGCCAAAACAAATAAATATTTTCTTAGATTGATAATAATACTGACACTCTTATCTCTTTCTTTTCTCTCTGTCAACATTTACTTGTTGAAAAAAATCAGAGCTTTTGAGCTGTAGCCCTTTGGATTTTTCTGCTGCTAGCCCCACAGTGATATTTAACATGTCCCTCTTCCCCAGAATTTTCTGTTGACTGATAATTACATGTGGGGGCACGATGAAATTCAGTGTTCAATTTTTGGCAAGAATGCTTTATAGTGGTGATGTGAACTGCCTTACTGCATCACTTCACAAAACCAGTAATGCCTGCTTTTCTTTTCTGGGTGTTAAGATAGATAAGAGATTTCAGGTATTGTCAATTAGATAAAAGTCATTATAATCAGGGGAATTGTCAAGCATGATTTATGCTGTAAAGATCATTTTGGCTATTCTGTGGTAACCGGGTTTTAGGTAAGAATGACAATAAAAAATAATTAAAGGTATTGGAAGAAGACCAAGATGACCAACAGAGAATATTCCCTGCTTTACTCCTAAGAGAAACAATGAATAATAGTCTACGAAAGGGACACCACAGAGGACCACACAGCATGTGGTGAGGCTGCAACGCCCCGGTACCTCAGAGTTCAACATGGACTATACTGGAATGGATGTGAGGAGATTCGTGCACTGGTGTGACAGAAGGTTGGGGGAGAGTAACGCACAGAGAATACACGGACAGCGCTCTGGGCAGACTGAGACAGCAGGACAGCCAGCCAATCCTGGGCCTCTGAGGAGGGGAGAAGAGCCGGGGTGGCTGCAAACATCCCTGGCTCAAGTAGAGACAAAGATGGAGGACATGTGGTGCTCCATACAGAGTGTGAACCAAAAAGCAAAGCAACAGAGACAGTACTCTGGACTCCAGTCCCCCTCCCACATGATCCCTTGGGATTTCTACTTGTGCAGTGAAGCATCCTAATAGCAGGTAAAATGTAGTCTCATTTACAAGACCTTAGATCTGGAGTCACCAGGCAATTAGGCTCCCTTGCAATCTAAACAATGACTGACCCCACTCTATACCCCTCACTAAACCAAGGCCCTCACCCACCTTCCTGACACAAGCAACTGCTATTTATTGCAGAAGCCTGTAAGGGTCAAAAAAAAAAAAGTAAAGTAAAATAAAGCCATAGTGTTACCTGCTGGTAAAACAAAAGATAAGTAGTTCAGTTCTAAGTTGCTGATCCAGACTCAAAAGGAGAAAGTAGAAGACGATAGAGGCTCATCTATGACATAAAGGCATTATGATATCACAAGGAGACAATACACTTCTCCAGAAAACAAACTTGAAGGCATGGAAGATCTTATCATTTTAATGGATAAAGAATTCAAAATAGCAATCAAAAAGAAACTCAGAGAGACATAAGAAATCTTATAAGCACAGTTGCAAGAGATACAAGAGAACTCAGAAAATCTGTAATGATGAGCAGGGATTTATTTCAGAGATGCAAGTACGATTCAGCATATGCAAATCAAACATGTGATTCACCACATCAACAAAAAGAAGAACAAAAATTAGATGATAATATCAAAATATTCTGAAGAAGCATTTGACAAGGTTTAGCATTATTTTATGTTAAAAAATAACACTTCAAAAATAGGTATAAGTGGGCTATACCTCAGCATAACAAAATCCTTTCTTGAAAAATGGTCAGGGGAAAACTAAGCTTTTCTTCTAAGGTCAGGGAAAAGGCAAGAATGTCTACTCTCACCACTGTTATTCAGAATAGTGTTGGGAGCTCTTGTCAGTACAATTAAATAAGAAAAAGGCATAGAAGTTTTTCAAATAAGAACATGATGAAATAAAATTATCTCTATTTTCAGTTGAGTTGATAATGTATAGTGAATTTCCAAGACTCCAGTAAGAAGTTATTAGAAGTAATAGACGAATAAAGTAAATTGGCAGGCTATAACATTAAAATTCATATGACATTTCTATTTGCAAATAACAGCTGGTAGAATGAGAAATTAGGAAAACAATTGCATTTACATCCAAATGTAAAGAAAACCTACTGAATGGGAGAAGATATTTGCATATCATAATCTGACTAGGGGTTTTATCTAAAATATGTAAAGAATTTATGAAACTCAATAGCAAAAAGACAAATAAACCAATTAATAAATGAGCAGATGTGAACAGACACTTCTTTGAAGGATACATACAGATGGTCAACATGTAAAAGATGAAATGAACATGAAAAGATGTTCATCAGCTCATATATAAGGAAATGAAAGTTAAAACAACAAGGAGATATTATCTTATACCTGTGAGAAGGTTTGCTATCCCCTAACTGGAAACAGTTATTGGTGAGGGGAAAACTGTTGATGAGAATGTAAACTGGTGAAGCTGTTATTGACAGTAGTAGGAAGTTCCTCGAAAAAAAAAAAATAGAAATTTGATATGATCCACTTATTCTACTGCTAGGTATTTTACACAGAAACTCTAATTAGAAGAACTATATGCATCTCCATGTTTATTGCAACATTATTTGTATAGCCAAACGCGGGAAGCAACCTAAATGCCTACTGAAATAGGAGGATAAAGATGATTCGGTATATGTACACAATAGAATACTACTCAGCTATAAAAATAGATGAAATCCTGCCATTTACAGCAACATGGATGGACCTGGAGGAGGGTTTTATGCTTAATAAAATAAATCAAAGAAAGACAAACACCATATGATTTCACATATGTATATGTAGCATATAAACTAAATCACAAATTAGCCAAATAAAACAAAAATAGACTTTTAGTCTAAAAAACCAAAATAATGGTTACCAGAAGAGAAAGGGGCAGGAGAATTGATAAATTGGGTAAGAGGTTTCAGTTATATTATGGATAGAACTGGATGTTTGGCAGTGAATCTAATGTAGTTCCTGCAAAGGCTGAGTTATAATGATGCACACCTTAAGCATTAATGTTATAATGCCATGATACTTTAACAAAATGAAAAAAAACTGGCATATCATACGGCTTGGGCTTTGACCAACCACAGTGGACTGCAGACATGCTCGCTGACTCTGAGCCCTGATATATTATAGAAGTAGAAACTTGGAGGTAATTAAAAGATACTTGGAGTGTTGCATGTGAGAGTAGTGACTTGGACCAAGGATGGTCCAAGGTGGTGGGAAGAGCCTATCAGGGAACTCTGGAAAAATCTAAGATGGCCAAAATGTGAGATGTCCAAATCAGAGCTATCACTTCCACCCAACAAGCATAGACTTATAGGACACCTCACCTGACACTCACACAGCTTACTGTTCCTGGGCTTTGTCGTGGCCCTTGAGCAAAGCCTGGTTCTATAAACCAAGGGGTTGGTTCTTACAGTCTTTCCGAGATTCCAAATGAGTGGAACACAGAAGAATCCGTATATCATTGATGGACACTGAAAAATCAACAGAATTTTTTTTCAAAATAATGTAAAAGCATTTAAGGAAGCAAACCACTAACATGGCATGTGTTGCTTTGAGGCGATTAGAAGGAGAAAATGTTGCAAATATGTAGAAGTTAGCTTTCATATTTACTATTAATATTGATTAAGACAAAATGGACACCATAAATGCAAAACTCACTGATGACACGTCTTAGTTGCTGCTTCCTGCTTAGCTCACATCTCCTAGAGAAAAAAAAACAGTGTGTGTCACCGCAGTGACTTGCTTTTAACCACATGTGAAGAATTAAGTTTTATTTCCTAGAGAAAAATGTAAGAGTCGATATTATTTACTTTTATTTTGCTCATGTACAACATCTTGGGAATGAGCAATGACACTTTCCTACTGAGAAAGAGAACTTTTCATGGCAGTAGCCACCACAAATTCGGTTGATTACTCATATTACTGCATTAGTAACATCTTTTGTTTTATACTCCATACAAGGAAAAAAGTACTGAATGTAAAACCACAACCTCGGCTGTCAATGGAAATGATAGTTAATGACACCTTGCTGCTACATCAGAGGCCCAATTCTTGGTATACAGGATTGTCTTGAGTATGCTTTCCAAATTGATGGATAGGAGTGAGTTGTGGCAAAAATTAAGTGATTGAATTGCTTATGACACTTTAAATACAGATTCTTTTTTTTTTTTTGGTAAGAGAACAGTGGTTATAAATTACATAAATGAACACCTACATGTAAGTCGTAATGACACATGCTTTGTACGTACAGCTTATATTATAGATTACATGTGGCTATGTAATTATATATATCATATGTATATGTATAACTTATATATATTACAAACAACTTTAAAAGGTGCTAGGTATGGAATCAATTTGTGCTTTCTAAAAATTTTTTCAGAAGGAACTCCAAGTTATGGTAAAGATAATTTGGGGCCTCAAAGTATCTGTTCAGAAATCCAAAAACCTGTATTGTAGAGTTAAGAGCTTCAAAATAGCCAAGGCGATTATAAGAAATAACAGCACTTAGTTGAGAGCCATCAAGAAAATCTAAATTTATGAAGTAGTTTGTCAAATTTCACAAACATTACTGAAACACAATGTTTTTTAAAATAAGTTTTCTATAACTATTTCTATACTGGTAAAGCAGAATCTCTAAAAAATCTTATGACTTTTTTTTCCTCTAGTATTACTTAAAATGAAGCTTTTAGGCATCTAATCCACTTGGATTTTAAATTTATCAATCACTTTTAAAAGCATCTTCTCTGAGAGTGTTGCAAGGGAACATCAAAATTCTATAATTTTTAATGTTAACAGAACATTTTACTGAAGAGTCCAAATAAGTTATTATAATACCAAAAGCATAACTATCAAATACTACTATTATTCATTGCCATCATGTAATGTAGATATTTTTCGCCATTGAAGCAACTACCAATAAAAATGTTGCCAACAAAAGTTATAGGTGGATAATAAAAAACATTGAAAAACAGGTTTTGCTTATTGCCCATTAGCAAATTTCCCAAATAATAGATCAATTCTTCTTTAAGTGGTTCGTTTTGTCTTTTTGGATAATTATTTTTGAGGAGGGTTTCCCAAGATATATTACATAACTTCCTGCTTATAATGGGTTAACTGTATGTCACTAAACACCGGTTTCCTCCTCACTGAAATGAAGACATTCATATCTGAAATTTCTAAGCTTTCTCCTAACTCTAATATCTTCTTGACTCCAGGCACACTGGCCTGTGAGCAGGACTTCCTGGATGCCTGTCCTTAGGTGGTTTCTCTTTCTTAGGTGGTCTTCCTCCTACATCCCCATCTACGGATATGAATACAGATGTGGTACTGTCTTCCCTAGGTGATCTTGAGGGAGCTGGTAGCTCCTGTCCTTCAGGAAAACAAGCCTACTCTTCCCTCAATCCTCACGTAACCATAGGCAGGAGTGAAGAAGGACCCTATAGAATTCTCAATATTCACAACCTCTCCACCGCTCTGGGCTTTGGTGCTAGGATAATTCTCTTTATCTCTGTTTAAGACAGTTGCTGCAAGAAGCTCAGATCACCATCTGTCCTCAGACTTTTTTCTCCATAGTGTCTATGTATTTTCTTTTCTCTGACCTGATGTTGAAACCATGTCTTCCATTACGTTCTCTAAATTCACCGATGTTAATAAAACTGTAAAATTCTTTCTATCTTTAACATTTTCTTTGAACTTGAATTTCTTGGCATAACTGATCCCACTGGTGACGTGGCTGCCTTTCCATTCTCTTTAGTTATGGCTGTTACTTTCCTTTCCATTAGACTGCTAGGCATGGAGGGAGAAGGAGTTTACCCTTCTGCATTACATCACAGGTACCCACACTATTGTCCCCTCTCCTTCCTGAAACTCCTTCACTTCTTTCCGTTTTAAATATTATGTCATCAGACTTTGTCATCTACCAGTTTCTGTGACTATCATCTACTGATCCATCAATCTACCAGGGTTCTCTGGCTTTAAGTTCTGGCTCTTAATTTCTACTCATACTAGCTCCTAATTTCACTCAGTAAAAAACATGAATCATCCAAAAAAAAGAATAAATAAGTAGATGTGCTTTTGTAGGACCATTGTTACATGAAACCCACTAGGGAGCCAGCAATCCAAGTGCTTCTAGCTATTCCCTGAAGGTGACTTCTTAGAGTTGTATTTATGTGTAGACAGTATGAAACGATCAACAAACTCACTGTACAGCTTCTAGCATGTCTTGTATTCCTCAGTTTTTGCCTCCACTATTGGGGTAGAGCTTTTCTCTCCACTGTTTTCAGGAGAGGTCCTGGCTTCTCTACCTTCTCACTTACCTTGCAGTGGATGGAGAGTCTCATGGCTGCTGTTTGAATGGACCCAAGTCTCCTCCTGGTTCTTCTTTTCCTCCTGGGAGTGACTTCCCATGGGAAGCATGGATTTTGTCCTGCCCCACAGGGGTATCCACCCTGTCCTGGTGGCTAGGTAAGTCTCTAATTCTGAGGCTCAGATTCAGGATTCCTTCTTTCCCACTATTATTTGAGCCACACTCACAGCCATCAAAGGAATATTATATGTTTATCCATTTGTTCCAACTTTCCTTGTTTTTCAGTTGCCACAGAACCAGAAAGAAAAGATGGATGTCATTTATTGAATATTACACTCAGTTACAAAACTCACTCAATTTAAAGCACAAAATTTGGCATTTTCTCATGATTAACTTCTCCTTACAAAAATCCTGGGGACTTTGAAACCTTGCACAATCAAGCAGTCCCCTATGGTCATTTCCTCTGTGGCCCCTTGGTCTCCTTGCTGAAGAGAGGTCTTACACTGCATGAACCCCTGAACCCCCGTGTTTATTGCAGCATTATTTACAATAACCAAAATCAGAAAACAATCTAAGTGCCCATTGACAGCAAAGTGGATTAAGTAAATGTGGTATATATGCACAATGGAATACTCTTCAGCTATTAAAAAAGACGAAATCTGTCATTTACTACAACATGAGTGAAACTAGAGGAAATTTAGCTTAGTTAAATAAGTCAGAAGGAGAAAGATAAACACTATATTTTTTTCAGTCAAATGAGGCATACAGAGAAACCTAACTATCAGATGAACCAAATCAAAGTAGACTTTTAGTCTATAGAATCAAATTAGTGAGTGCCAGAAAAAAAGGGGTTCTTCGTGGGTTAGCAAGTTGGATAATGGGGGTCAGTTAAAGGATGAAGGATTGAACTGGTATAGGCAAATTTAGTGTATAATTTACAGATGTTGTTATGCAATGATGCACATCTTAAACCTATGATAATGCTGTGATACAATGTTCCTTAATAGAAAAAATAATAAACATACAACAACCAAGAATCTATACTCTGTACAGGAGACTGGTATGTGTCCTTGCACACCACACTGAAGCACACCACAGCAAATGATTCCAATCCTCTGGGATAAATGTCCAAAGTGCTCCAACTTTGGCTCCCAACCTTTCTGCCCTCCATGCTTGGTTCTTTCTCTTCCTATACCTGGCTACCTCTCAAGTATCCTGTGGTCCCAGGAGCACCACCTCAGCACTGGTTCCAGCATCTGTCCCCTCATGCACCCAACTAATCTCCTCTTTCCTGAGATCCCTCCCAGGGCTATGGTAGCATTTTCCTTTGAAGTTATCAAAATACAAAAGGTTTGATTATTTTCTTTTTCTCTCTCTGGCCAATGGTGATATTTATCCTATGTTGACTCTCCGTGACTGTGAACATACGCAAAATGGAAATAAAAATGGTGCCTACTTCAGAGAAGTATCAGGGGATGGAATGACTTAACACTTGCAGTGGGTATATTGTAAGCAGAGACTAGCTGCATTTATATGAAATGTGGTTGCACTAGGTTGAATCATGTCCACAAAATACCGTGTTCACTTGGAACTTGTGAATGTGACTGGAAATATGGTCATAGCAGATGAGTTCATACTGGATTAAGGTGTGTCCTCAGACAATGAAGAGAGTTGGAGGGTAAGCACCACAGCTTCCTCACCGCTAGATAGGACAGATTTGAGGGTAACTCTCCTCAGGGTAGTTTCATGCCTTTGCCTCTCTCGTGGGTTGAGCCCCACTGGCCCACAGTGACTCCTGTTTGCCTCCCTTGAATCACCTCACTGCTCCTGGCATCATCACTGAAATGATCCTTGTTTCAGACTCTGCTTCTTGTGTAACCCACCGTAAGATAGTTTCTCGAGACTTAATATAAACAATTAAAAATGAATAAATGTACGAATGCAATTTTCAGGTTGCCAGTGAAAAACAAAGTATGAAACTAAAATGTAACTAGTGGACACATACAGTGCTTACTATATGCCAAGCGTTGTTCCAAGAGTTTCACATGTAACTAATTTGATTCTCACAAAAAGCCTTGTGGTAGATGCCATTATTATCAGCTACATTTAAAGAGTGTAAGGAGCTTCCCCAGGTTCACCCAGCTGGTAAAAGATGGAGCCAGGATTCAAATTCAGTCTGGCTTCTATGTTTGTGCTGTTAACCATGCTACACTATTGAACAAATATTTTTTAAAAATTAATTTTCAGTAATGTCATGATAACATGCAATTAGTATGTATAATTAAGTTTTAGAGAGAGAGAGAGAGAGAGAGAGAGAGAGAGAGAGAGAGAGAGAGAGAGACAGACAGACAGACAGACAGAGAGAGAGAAAGAAAGAGAGAAGAGAGAGCCTTCGTATATATGAACAGCACAGAAAACTAAAGCCATTTGAAATGTCATACTAATCTCTAGGAAGAGAGGTTCATAAATGGGAGTAGTTATGACAAACTTTGGTTTTTTTGAAGAGAGGAAGGAAGGGAGAGGAAGAAAAAGCATTTAAGCAAGAAAAGAAAGAAGAGAAAAAGGAATCATTTTTATTTATTTGTCTGTTTTTGATTGTTTTCCCTGACCTGGGTTCCTGGGTTCTTGGGTTTTACATGGTCTGCGCTCCAGCCACAGACTTAGTGCCTGAGCCACCAGGGCACAGCTGTTTGTTAAATCCCACGTTAGTCAATCATTTGCTCACTAGAGTGGTTTGTTATTAGCAGTAGCAGTCAATGACTGCTAGCAATAGCCTCTGTGATTGAGCATAATATATCTTTTAGAAAAACAGAGGGCGGGCAAAGTATAAACTAAAATCAGTATGTGATTTCTGAAGTGGATTTCCTGTCTTCTGTATGGACTTAGCAT
Source organism: Solenodon paradoxus (assembly GCA_004363575.1). Taxonomy (NCBI): domain Eukaryota; kingdom Metazoa; phylum Chordata; class Mammalia; order Eulipotyphla; family Solenodontidae; genus Solenodon; species Solenodon paradoxus. The sequence continues at coordinate 279,586 of RJWH01001138.1, forward strand.
CAAACTGCTGTTTGAAAATTGAGGTCTCTTTGGGCTTTTAGCCCTGGATAGTAGCGTTTCCAGATTTATCCTCCAGGACACCTTGAAAGAGACAAAGGAGAAGAAAATGGAATGCATGCTGTCTAAGATCTTAAAGCCAAGTGAGTCAGACAGTCATGTGAGAATCACTTGAATATTTTTCCTTCTATGATAAGCATTTCAATATGGTTATATCTTTCTCCTTCACATGGATTTATACACTTTTGCACGGTTATACCCCTTGACTTCAGCTGTGGCCGCTATAGCAATGAGGGTGGTTACCTCAGCAGAGGGAAGATTCAAAATAAACTGCAGAAGTCTTAGGAGATCTGCAAGCAGTTTTCTTACAGTTCTTCAAATAAGAGCCTGTGACAGAGAAAGCTACCCTGCTAAGCTGTCTCTCACAGCCTCTCGCAGAGGCGGGAGCATCTGATCTGTGAGGGCATCGAGACGCTGAGACACTGTGCTGTCGAGAGAGGAAGTATGACATCAGGCCAGGTGGAGGAATAAGAACAATTTTCTTCTCTTTCAGGGTGACCAGAGGAAGGAGCGGGGAACTCAGGTCAATTTGGCTTAACACCTCTGCCCTGGGAAATCCTATCAGGTGACTGAAAAGAAAACCTAATGCAGCAAGAGATGGAAGGCACCTGGGGGAAACCCCAACCACAGACTCATAGAACACAGTTTAGCTAGTGTCGCTGAAGCAGCAGTCTCGTAAAGGACTTCTTCAAATTCAACATGTGGTGACGGGAAAATTTTCCATCTTGAGTCTTTTTACTTTCCTAATGGAAGTGTAGACTTAAAGTTTAGTAACAGGCCACTGAAATTTCCCCATCGGTGATTTATTTTTCTTTTTAGGAAGAAGATAATCTGAGAACATGTTTGTTTTTTGTTTAATAGGTATCTTAATGAAAGTATTAATCTGTCCCCCCATAGAAGTCTCCATCAATGATTCCTATTTAGCAAAAAAATGCTTCTAGTTTTCAAAATGCAAGTCATAGTTCATTAAGTTTGGGAATATTGAATCCTAATTAAAGACATGGACATAGGCTTAGACTTGTCTGGAGTAATGTATTTCCCATAATTAGAGAGAAGCAGGATTGTTTGAAGAAGAAAGGCGATGAGAACTTTGGTTTTTCTACCTGGCATTGTGATGTCTATTGTCTTTCCAAACTGAAAGAACAGGTAAAACCTTCAAATGTCAGTCAGCCACTTCAAATCCTTTGGGGAGTTAGGGAAATTATAGTTAAAACTAAGCAGACAAATAAAAACAAGAACGATCAGGGGATGAAAAGGCAAATTCAAAAAGTCTGATGAATAGGAAATAGAAAGGCCTTAGAGGATTCTCAAATGGGAAAATCCTTAAGAAGGTAATCCTTAGAGGAAAGTATTTGAATAAGCATATGTCAGTATTATAGTAATGTTAAAATAGTGGGTTTTAAGAGCAATAGGAGTCTGAGTAGGCACTGACAGTGTTTAAAGACCTATAATACACTTAAACTATATTTTAAAATAAGAAATACGCATTTCCTGTTGAGGTCGTTTTTCCTCCTTTGGTTACCAAATTCTTTCCCCTTCCTAATGGCGTGCTTTTGGAGAATTTTACCACCCTCATAATGTGTAGACAGGCTGATATACCTGGCTTTCCTGCGCTTCCACCATGAAATCCAAAGGCTCCTTTGACCAGACTTGACTATCTCATTACTATAGGACTGACTGCTGTAGGGACACCCAGTCTGGCTCCCTCCTTCAGGGTTTCAGTCTGGAGCAGTGGCGCAAAGGCAGGGTCACCAGTTTGCAGAAGAGCTGAGATCTTCTGGGAGTGCCAGCTATAATCTATCCATTTGAACGTGATTCTTTATTTTTGTCTTTTTTTTGTGAGTTCATCTTTGTACCATAAATGTTACTGTTTCACTAAAATTAGACTTTTTCTTTAGTGTATGTGAACAAAGAACTCTAAATGACATAATATCGGAAGTGTCAAACTTTCAGGACCAAATCAGAGAGCATAGACAAAGCATGGTCAAGTGTTAGTCTGCTTGAAGAATAGGGGTTAAGACATAATCAGTGTGTTCAGTCACTGCTGGCTTCGTCCCTTGTTAGGTCAGTGACTTTGGATAAGTACTTAACATCTATAGTCCTCATTTTTTTCCTCTACAGAATAAAAGCAAATTTGTCTTCCCTTGATTGTTTTCATGATAAAATGCATGCTATGCATACAACACTTACCATGAGTAACTGTTATTTGCTATTATTATTTTTTTTAATCTTATTTGGCTGCACAAATAACTATCTTTAAATTTCATTTCCCAGGGACTAAATACAGATTTACTGAGATTTTCTAGGACTTTGCATCCTTCACAATGAGATAAGCAGCCTTCAATTTACATATTATTTTGACTAACATTGGTCTTAGCTAATTGGAGAAATTGTAAAATGCAAATGAGCCTCCACCCTAGTAACCACAGCAAAGTAGAAATAATGAGACATATGCTATTAAACAGTAATTTTAAAATAATTTCTACTTTTGTCAAAGTAGCAGACATTACTTTGCATAACAATTTATATTGTTCTTGATAAACCTCAGTTTCTGCAAAACATCAAACTAAAAATGATAGAGCATATGGGGACAACTAAGTTTGGGACAATACATTCAATGTCTCACAAATTTTATAATCAGCATTAACAAAAGCAACAAAAATGCAAATTAAAATACAAGCATTGTTAAATCTCTAGGGATGTTTTCATCCATCATCACTGTGAGTAAACCCTTTGTAACCTTAAAACTTGGGCTACTGCTTTCTCTTTGAGAAGTAGCACCTGTGAACATTGACTCAGAGAAAATTTTCATCACAATTTAAAATCCCATTTGGAGTCAGCTGTTTTTATTTATCCATTATTTTTAAACAGGAGGGAAAATCTTTTTCCACTTCTTCATCTGCACTTGCTGCTTCCCAGATAGTGGAAAGTTTAGCAATTCTTGAATCCTTGAAACCAATTACTACTTGCATTAAAGTAAAATATTTCTGTAACTTTTTAACTTTTTCCCTTATGATTTTCATATATTGCTAAGATGATTTTCTAATTGAAAAACTACTTGATTGCTAATTTTTTTTTTAACCATGCTGGGAGAAATCCATTTTAAACCAAAATGAATTGCACATTTTATCAACATCAGGATCCTGTTTGCCAATTGGTGTCTAAAAACACACATTACACCAGGAACATGATATAAAGAAGAAAAAAATAAAATAATACTCGACAGTAATGGGCTCATTTGGTCCACACAGAGAGGTGGCCTTTGCCCTCAACTGCTGGGAGGCAAACTCTAAACCCAAGAATTTGCAGTCAAATAAGAGAGTTGAGTGCTATTGTTTACCTGACAGCCTTGGGCTATGTCAGAGAGTCTGTGCTAACGGTGTGATTTATGGTGGGAGCCTTCCACACAAGGTATCAGTTTGACATCTGGAAGGGCTGGAGATAAAGGTTAGTTGCGGGGCAGGGGGGGCGGGCAGTGAACCATGTCTATAACCCATTGAAGACTGGACAGCAAGGCTCAGCTGAGCCTTCCTGGTTGTCAATACTCCATACATATTGCACATATCATTTCTGTAGAAAGTTTGCACTGTCCGTGATTCCACCGGGAGAGGACAATTGAAAACTCTGAGCATGGAACTCTGACCCTACCCTGTGTGCCTCTTCCCTCTGCTGATTTTAATCTGTATTTTGCTGTAATCAATAATAACTTTTCTGGGTTCTGTGTGTCCTTCTAGAAAAGTGTTGCACTGGTGGGTGGTCTTGGATACTACTGAACTTTTAATTAGTGTCACAAAAGAGACTGGTCTTGGGGACTCCAAAGTATGGCAAATAATATGAAATAATATAGAACAAAATCAGTAGCTTTCTGAAGCTTGCATTTTAATTTATGAAACAAACTTCTCCAAGACAATCACTTTCAACTCACTTAGCTTCAGTTCTTGGCTCAATTTCTACTAACATGTCTAGCACTAAAAATTTCATGCCTTACATTTTCTCCATTTTAGATAGCATCTACACACTTCCTACTGTAGAAAATTGTGGCGTGACTTACATTTTACCCTACATGCATAGACTTAGCTTCCTCAACTCCCGTATCTCCCCATTATAGCTGTATTACAGTTTGGAGGATAAAGTTTGCACTAAGATGATCATGGAAATACTGGTCACAATATTGTTATATAATTTTTACGGTTTGTAAAGCCCAATGCTTGTTTTTCCCAGAGTTAGTTGGTTTTACGTGTGTGTGTGTGTGTGTGTGTGTGTGTGTGTGGTGTTTGATTTTCTATATACTCATCACTAATTCACCATTTCCCATCCCCAATTTCTGATGGGTGAAATGTATTTGTAGTATGGGCAAACACATATTAGTTACATTTTTTTTCTTGGCAACATTCCTTCGGTACTCCCTAGTCCTTCATCCTTCAGTTCCAACAAGGGTCAGTTGCTCTAGGGACCTCCTTCACAACTATCTTCTGGGGACTAACTTTGTAACATACTGGGAACACTAGTTTCTTTCTTGTGGTAGAGCCTCTGTTTTCTAGACTTCAAGTTTTCTTCACTGATTTAAGTTTTTACTTTGTGTAAACACTTTCTCAATGTTTTCATGATGCTTCAGGTGAAAGAGAACATTGGAAATAAAGTTAGGCGATTTACATGAATGCAACTTGTAACTAGTTGATTGCTAGTTTGAGGATGATATTCTCATTTGGATATTCTATTATTCAGATTTGTTCATATATTTGAAAGTATTACTCTACCAACATCTAATTTCCAGAATTGCTATTGAGAAGCTTGAGGAGACTGTTTCTTCATCCTCGTGAGTGACCTGCTTTTGAACGCTAAGGATCCTCTCTGTATTCAAGATCCTCTGAAATGTAATGCTGGACTGTCTTGTGGTTTTTTGGGTTTTTTTTTTTTTTTTACTCGTTTTTCTGGAAACTCCTTGGGATTTTCATTTTGGAAACATGATCTCTAGCTTTGACTCTGGGAAATTTTCTTAAATAATTTCATTGAAAATGTTGCTTCTTCTATTGTTTATTGTTTCTGGAATATCTATTCTTTACATGTTGGGTTTCCTGAATCAGTATGTTAGCTTTCCTAATTTTCTTTCTTTTTTTTTAGTTCTTGGTTATTTTGTCATGTTTTAGAGATCTCTTCAATTTTCTCTTTCTAGCCTCCTATTGTCTTAAAATTTCTGTTACTATAGTGTTAAGTTCTGAGAGTTTTTTTTTTCCTCTCTGAATGGCTCTTCTCCATAAATCTCTTACTTTTTGAATTTGTCCCTTGTTTTGTCTCTATTTTTCCATTTTAATTTAATTTTATTTATTTTAAAGGTGCAGTCAGGAATGACAGCTAGCAGAGGCAGACAGGCCGGAAGAGAGAGCAAGAAGAAGCACTTTATTTATTTCATTTAGTTGTTCATCTTGGTTGTTAACCTGGCCCTGGGATGTGAACCCGGGACCTTGGGATATACGTGGACTGTGTTCAACAGCTACTCCATGAGGGTGCACCCAAGTATATTTTTTAACTTTTTTCCCTACCATAAATTGTTTTTTGAAGTATTTTATGACCATTGGTATCTCTGCTTTTAATAATAACACCTTAATTTTTGGAATGGGTATATTATATACATAAATGGAGCTTCTTGACAAAAGCATCTTTACTAGGATGCTACTTGAAACTGGTGTGTTTCACTGGGGTGTGATTCCAAATGTCAGTCTGTCTTTTCCTTTGGGCTGGCCAGCTTTACTATGGGTGAATCTTCTATTCACTTGCCTCAAGGATGTCAACCTGAGAATTAGCATTTTAGAATCCTAGTGGTCTCACTATTCAGCATGATAACTTTCAGTTAATCCTAATCTTATCAAGACACTTCACTCAGCTGTGCTAGATAGCTAGAACTTTTCTGGAAAGTAAACTTTCAGTCTTAGAACAAGGTTTGGCAAGGTAGTAACTTGATTGAGTAGGATGGAAGGCATCTAATTACAACTTATGTTTAATATCAATCAATTTGTCCTATTTTCAATTCTACTCTAAACTTCCACTTTTAGAGGATGTTAACAGCCCAATTCTTGATTCTTCTGCAGATCTACAGTGTGAGCTGATTTTCATCTTGCTGAATTCATCTACTTGGGTACTTGTCATGGTAGAGTAATCTAAGGTTGAAGTCAGTTACCCCTTGTTCATATTCTCTTTCCATCTTCTATAACTTCATTGATATTTCTCATCTATTGTTGTTTTGTTTTCTTTATCTTTGAGCATTTACATACAGCCTTTTTATATTATTATTTAATTATTATTGGGATTTTGAAAGAAAGTAGAAGTAACATATGTATTCAATTCCTTGTTTCATGTCCACAAAAAATATCATCTCTACTATCACTGCAATGAGGTGCTGATTGAGGTGGAAGACTTCCCAGTCTTGGCTCAGAAGACTACCTGACATAGACATTGTATTACATGACATTACTTAAACTCAAAATAGATTGGCCAGAAAAAGTCACAGAATTCCATTTAACTGCAACAGTTTGTGCCATGTGCCAGGAAGAAGACTAGATCTGGATATTGGAAGGCATTAATAATGTTGACCACACGTTTATTGAGTTCCTATTTTATGTCTGACATTATACTGTTGCACATAATGACCTAATTTATACTCATTAAATCCTTTGAGATAGCTACTATTTACATCACCTTTATATATATGAGGAAACTGGATCACAGAGAAGTTAAATCATTCATTTCAACTGAACAGATAGTGAAGAGCAAAGTCATGATTTAACTCAAGCAGCCCGACTCCAGAGCCCTTGCACTTAACCACTGGGCAATTTTTCTACATATTGAATTAATACATCAAATTTATTAAGGGATTATTTAGTGTCAGCCACTGAAATAACTATATAGAAAATATGAAACAATCTATGTCAAAATGTTGATAGTTTTTACCTATTGGGTAGTGAAGTCACAGTTGATTTTTATTTTCTTTTACTCAGGTGGATTATCTGATTCTTTTTATTTTCAGAATCCCACATACTAAAATTAAAAAAAAAAAAAAAAAAGAAGACAAAACTCTTACCATTTGAAAAGCTATTAGATGGGAATTTGGTTCAGGAATTAAGGATAAAGTAATAATGACCTTTCAAGCCCTAGTGATAAAAACCCCATTATTCATTGGATAGTTATGGATTCAGAATTCTTCCTCCAGGTAGCCTGGGTACAATCAACACCAGCCAATCTGCTGGAAATTTTGTGATGGACAAGAAAGTGCAATTAACTTTTGGAAAAAATGCTTATGTTTTTGAAGTGCTATACTATTTTGGGGGGCCACCCCAGTACAACTCACCGGTTGAGATCATTAGGGGAAAAAAAATCACATGGTCTTCGGAGGGTTAAAGACAAACTGCAAAGTGATTCCTTATCTCATTTATAAAATCTATGACTTTCAAGTCTCAATTCCAATTCAACTTGTTTTTTTAAAAAAATCCTCGACTTTTTCTTTATCCCAGCAAGTATATTTCTCTTTGAATCTCTTAAGTCTGTTGGAATGTTTACCTCACATAATCTTAATCTTAGTAATGCTTTAAATTCTTCATAAATCTCAGTCATAGAAACACAGATTGTTAGAAATAGAAGGAAAAACGGTTCATTGGATCCAACTCTTCTTTTTAAAGATGACGAAGCTGAGATTTAGGTCGTGGGTAAAGGTTGAGCTCAAAATCCCACAGCAGATGCTGTAGGAACTTGGGACTCCTTCCTCTTAGGCTAAAATTCTTTCCCTGTATTACTTCATGGCTTGTAATGTTTTGTCTCTAATACTTGTTCTTGGAGGAAGAGATAATGTCTTTTATTTCTTTATATTTTGAAAGAGCTCTTTTAGCAGACCTAGGTACCAGGCATAGCAACAAATAAACCTTAGCCCTGAGAGAGCAAAATAGATAATGAAACTTTAATGAATTGGCAGTATCTACCTAGATTTCAGTACTGAAAATGATTCAGAGGTTACACTTAAACTTTGCAGAACTGACTAGCAATGTTTGCCATGAGAGGAACGAATGCCATGTATATGTCAGATATGTGTTTTCTCCCTCTGCCCTGTAATCATTCTTCTTCAACTATATGAAGTACCTGGGAAGGAGAGTATTAAGTATCCTACTTAATAACTAGAACTGAAGACTCACCTCTACCTACTAATGTGGTGATATATGCTCCTAACACATTCTCTCACTATGAACTTCTTTGGAAATCCTAAAGCTATAAGCATGTGCAGGTGATTAAAAAGGAATGCTAACTAACCGAAATTAGGTTTTAAACAAGTATTGTTCCATCCTTTGGTAACCCTATGTTATTATAGTACTTGGCACTTTTTAGGTGCTTAAAATTTCCTGTGGAATAACAATTTGACATTCGAAACAAGACCACGAATCTCCAGATTACCAACACACGATCCCATTGACATAAAATGGAGAATATTATAAACTAATGACCGACTATGTAAGTAAAATGTCCTCTATTCTTTGACTCTCCTCTCCAAGTTGCCCAGATGGTATTAAAGATAAAGGGGGATTCAGAAAACTCCTCTATCATAGGCGATTTTATGAGTCAAATTGTGGGGAAAATCTGACCCCGCGTGGACTTCCACTGTGTATGTCATTTTCTTCCGAAGGCTCGGCTTGCATGATGTCAGGAGTTCCGGATGTCAGCATAGCGTGGGGGCATGGATCCAATATTGACTCATACTCAGTGGAAGAAATCTACACCAAAGTCTGGATAAGATAATTTGGTTGTGTATGCTTGGGATATGACTGCTGATGATAGAGGAAAAAGGGCGACCAAGGTGTAAGTTTTGTCTTACTGACTACCTACTCATTTAAGTCTGAGGACAGCATGAGATAGGATCGAAAATGTTGCTGACGCTTAACACTTAACCATACCCAGTTTTCAGAAAGAAAGTCTAGCTGAGAAGAAAAAAGAAAGTTTTCAGTCCCTTTATTTTACTAATACGGTCACACTTTGGCTCCTGGTGGCTTTGAAAATCTTTTAAAGGATATCTTGGTGGTGAATTATTCTGCAGTCTCAGTGTTGGCTGAACCAACAAAGTGTGAAACCTCTAGTTTGCATGTGCAACATTAGGTGTTTTACATGTAGAAAAGAGAGAGAAATTTCTCTTTTGGTAAAGTTGATAAGACAGGAAAAGATCACAAAAGCATATGCTATTGTAGTGACAACATTCTGAACCAAAGATTCACATGCTGAAAAAAAAATAAATCTAATAGCAGGTGTCTCTCTTAGAGCCTAGGATACAGAGCCAGTTCATAATTTGCAGGTACTGGTAAAAATAAAAATTGGGGCCATTTAAAAAAAATCATTAGGTATTTCAAGAAGGTGGCAGTGCAGCAAGTAAACCAAAGTGTGAATTGTTCTAAGTACAGGGTCCTAATAGACTGCAGAGGTTGCATGTCCATTAATTTAGCCCTGTCGTGATGTCTAACCAAGAATTTCATAACTTTTATTTGCAGTCTTACTATTTTAAGTAATTAAAAATTCACCATTATCGCACAAATTCTACATAAAAATTCAAGGAAGCAAATCCCGATAAGATGTAATTTCTTGAATTCACATCGCTAACATTATTCTAAGCATATACAATAACTTTAATGAATGCTGATTGATTGGAGGACAGGTGGATTAGGGAAAAATCTTGGTTCTACAATGTGCGTATCAAACAAATAGAATTTTATCTCAATAAATATTTTAAAATCTTAGTTCTAGACTTAGTTCTTGATTATTCACTTGAATAGACTTAAGCACAGTTTGTTGTTTTTTTCTGGGTCTTGAAATACAAATCTAAAAAGTGAGGTGTAGGTCATAGATAACCTCTAAATTTCATAATTTTGTGATTTGTCATACTATCAAGAACTATTAGAATTTGGATTTCAGCCATGCAGTTATCAAACATAAACATTTTGTCATATTGTAAACAAATTCCTAATATACAGCTGTCATGCTGAACACACATTCTCAATTTACAAACACCAGACAATATGCAATACCCAATTATGAATCTCACTATTCTTTACAACTTAATCAAGAAATGAGAACTATTTTTCCGTTTTTTAAAAAAATGTTTATTGAAGTAACTGATTTACAAAATAATATGTTTAGATGCAGAAACATCACCATTCGTCAAATATGACATGTTCACCACCAGATTACCTATAGTATTCCACTGCTGTCCATTGGACTTCCGCCCTCCCCTTGCTCCCATCCTCTACCCCTTGGCTCTCCGTGAATCCTAAGTTCTAGCCACAATGTCCACGGGTTTATTTTTGATCGGTGTGTTAATTTGCTTTGTTTCTTTGTATTCCACATATGAATAAAATTATCCAGTGTTCGTGTTTCTTCTTCAGACTTATTTCATTTAGCAAAACCCCCTCTAGTTCGTCTATGTTGTCACAAATATCAGAATTTCATCTTTCATCTAGGGCTTTGTAGTATCCCATTGTGTATAAATAACACATCTTCTTTACCGTTCATTTGTTGATGGATTGTTGCTTCCAGTTCTTATTTATCATAAATATTGCTGAAATAAACATGCATAAATATATATCTGTGAATCAGTATTATTGTTTTTCTCAGGCAAATACCCAGAATTGGGACGATAGGTTCCTATGGAGTTTCCATTCTCAATCTTTTGAGGAATCTCCATATTGCTTTCCATAAAGGTTGCACCAACTTATACTCCCACCAACAGTGTAAAAATGTTCATGTTTTCTCTGAATACTCACCAGCATTTGTTGTTTCCAGTCTTTGGAATAATAGCCATTCTCACAGGTGTGACGTGATATCTAATTGTTGGGTAGAACTAATTTTCATTCCTTTCCAGAAAGTTAAGAATAGTCCTTCTAGTAAATCAAAGATTTTGGCTATCATTTACTGAATGCTATTGAGTGCCTTCACAGTGTTTCGAGACTTTATAAGCATTTTTTGTCACTGTGTCACCCTGCAAATTCATTATCTGGATAGCATTTTTTCTTGAAGAGCGCTACAATAGGACTTTGTGGGCAGCAATTTCTATACTTTTCTTAATTTGAAGCTTTGGTTTTTTAAAATATATTCTAATCTTGTCTATTCTTTGGGTAAGTAGCTCCTCAAAGAGTTTTTTTGACCTTTTTTTCACATAAAAGAATACCTGGAATCATGCCATTAAGCAGGAGCTGGTTGAGACATGGGATCGTGTTTCTAACATTAATCATATATTCTATTTAAAAACGAATTTCCTGCACATTAGTTATGATAGTGTTAGAGCTAGAACTTGAGGGAAAACAATTTGTAGTAAATCCTTAATTAAGCATTCAAATACACATTTTTTTCTGTGCTATGTATGGAAAAATCTCTATGCTAAAATGTTTTTAGGGAAGAGAGGGGTGTTATCAAAGCAATGAAATAATTTCTGATTTTCAAGATCTCAATCTAACAAGAAAGAAAACACACAAACAGCAAAGGTTTGGATGGTTTTTTTAAGAAATGATTGAGGAATGATTAATCATGCTTAAATAACAATAGATAACTTTTATTAAGTACTTAAGCTATGCCAGGCAAAATTCTTAGTATTTAAGCAGCGTGTAATTTAATTTTCAGCTGAACCCTGGAAAGAGACACAACTCTTAGGTACATTTTAAAGATAAGAAAACCAATCATAGCATAAGTTTGTGCAAAATCACAGAACTATGCAGTTGTAGAGTCAGGATCCCATTCTGTAGCCACAAATACTATACATACTGCAGGTTGAATTGCAAGGTGAGCTGGAACTAAAGAGTGGAGGGCTTCTGTGTCATCCCCAAGTGTTAGATTGCATTAATAAATTACTAAGGGCCTATATTTAGTATTTGAAAGAAGGTGAAATATAAAATTAAAAAAAAAAACTTCTCCCCCCGAGTGATTACTTGGAAAAATTGATCATCTAGAGTTATACTATTTGATAGGATTGCCTCTAGTTACATGTGATTACTGAGCATTTGAAGTAGACCAAATTGAGATGTACTGTTAGATATAATATGCATACCAGATGCTTAGGATGTAGTATGACAAAAATCATCTTTGCAATAATGTTGTGTATTGATACATATTGAAATTGCATTTTGGATTAAATATATATTAGATTAAATATGATACATTAAAATAATTTTTGCCTTTTCTTTTTCATTTCCTTACTAGAGCTTCTGGAAAATTTAAGTGTATCTATCTAGTTAGACTATATTTCCATTGGATAGTGTTGGGCTAGAGCAACCCTAAAGTTGGGGCAGATATTTTACTAATCCACTTTGGTGAAAGACTTCCACCGCATTCATCTTTTAACCACTTCTTTGCTTGCTTTCTGGTCATTTGCAAGAAAAATTTTAAGAGGCACCCCCTTTGTAAAGGTTTGAGAGCCCCTAAAATTTCCTTTTTCACTTACTCCCAACCACAAACAAATGATCAGTGTCCTCTGTGGATGAGAAGTCAACATTTTATAAGGGCAAAGGGAAAAGGTGGCAAAAACCTTTTTCCAATTCCTGAATGGTGTGAAGTAAAAGTGCTTTCAAAGGATCCCACAAGAATGGCACAGATGGGCACAATGGGTCTGTCTCATTGTCAAAAGACCCAAGGAGTTGAAAGGAAACTCTAACTACAACACAAAATGCCACAAAACCATAGTTATTAATATGAACTAACTAGCATCTCTGCCTATCTGACACCATCTCATCTTAAAAAACTTGTGAAAATACGTAATCCTGATGAGACTTCAACTAGGTATAAATACCAGAAGTAAAAAGAGAGGCATTGCATTCTTCTGATCACCTGAAGATCATCTATTAGAGAGGAAAGATCAACTAAGTCCTTTAGACCTGATTAGCTTAGTACCGGAACTACTGATTTCAACTGCTTCAGCCTGTCTCTGAAACCATGAAGTCTGTAAGTTATATCTTGGCTCTGCAGCTTTGCGTGATTTTGGGTTCTTCGACCTATTACTGCCAGGCCATATTTTTTAAAGAAATAGAAGACCTAAAGGAATATTTTGTAAGTATGACCTTTTAATAGTACTTGCTTGTGGTTGTTATGACTGAACTTTGACTTGGAATTGTATTGGTGACAGGTTTTTCTCTCTAGTTCACAATCATCTTGAGAAGAATTTGTGTTATTTTGCCTGTTGACTGTTTAAGTTTTAACTAATCTAAAGTATTGTTTGAACCTCTGTTCAATTTTATAGAGCTTTAGTGGGGATTCATGAGTCTTCCCAAAAAGTTGGGCATAATGTGGGTAATAAAGGATAATGATGTTGGTAATTCTGTGGTGAGAAATCTATCATGATGTCAACTTGTATGCATATTGAAAAAAATGACTGGCTATTAGTTCTGATTTCTCAGACTATAATGGTGACAATAAAAGATCAAAATTAGCAAAAAAATGGTAACCTGAAAGAATCCACTTAAAAGGAGAAGTTTTTAAAATTCAGGTTTAAAAAAAATCATAGGGTTTTTTTTTCTCCAAAAAAGAATTTAAAAATTTTACTCCCCCATTTACATTATCTATGAATTACTCATGAACTCAGCCACTTATTGAGATTTTGTTGGAGTTATGATCTGACTTATATTAAAACTTTATTTTTGTTTTTTTACATGTTTATTTTTATGCATTTAAATAGTTTTTGCATTTCAAATGTTTCATTATTTGTCCAAAATTTAGCTATTAAAACTATAGCTGTCATATTTATATTCAACGTTCATAATCTATTTTACTCACAAGATCAGATCAAATCACACACACACACACACACACACACACACACACACACACACAGAACTATCTTTTAAAGCTGACACAGTACTTTACAGGAGATGCAGGTAGATGTCACAGAGTTCTGTCCCATACGGGGGCAGTATTTTACAATGGAATGCATTTGCTGATTTTCAAAAGAGACTTGAAAATGCTTTGTTTTTCTTATTATAGTTGAAGCATTGAAGAATAATCAGCCTTGTGGGTTCATTTCTGATAGTGCAATTTAACAGTAATACTAGGAAACAGGAAAATTAAAATAGCATAATGTTTTTTCCTATATCCATATATTAACTGGAAAATATTTGTTAGACTTAATTAGAAAAAGTTGAAAAGAACCAGTGAAATTTTTCAATTTTTGAGTTCAATAAAATTTGAAGTATATTTTAGAGTAATGTATAGACTAATTCTAAACCAATGTTTCCTTCATTTTTCAGAATGCAAGTAATCCAGATGTAGCAGATGGTGGACCTCTTTTCACAGATATTTTGAAGAATTGGAAAGAAGTAAGTTGAATATTTCCATTTGGTAGATTTTCCTGTTGCTTATTTTCTGATGGAAAAAAAAATCACATGAGCCTCTTTATTCTCTTTTCTCCTAAGGAGAGTGACAAAAAAATAATTCAGAGCCAAATCATCTCCTTCTACTTCAAGCTCTTTGAAAACTTTAAAGGTAACCAGATCATTCAAAGAAGCATGGACACCATCAAAGAGGACCTGATTGTTAAGTTCTTCAACAGCAGCGCCAACAAACTAAATGACTTCGAAAAGTTGATTAAAATTCCGGTGAGGTGTTCTTCTTTCTACAATTTCATTAAAAGTAACTTAATTCCCAGATAGTAGAAATTGACTACTAAATGCAGCTGTTAAACCTGTATAATGAACCCGTGGTCAAAAGTCTTCCCTACTAATTCTATTTGTGTTTTGGTGATTCTGGAAAGTCAGTATGGATTTGGGGAAACACTGGCATTCTGGTTGCTGTGGGATAACAGGTTAATGGATACATCTAGTGAGGAGCAAGTAGTGAAAAAGTTGAGGGGGACATTAAGGGTTAGCTTTCTCATTGCCCTTTGTTTGTGGGGTGGAAATTCTCTTGCTTTGGATGTCTTAGTGGAAAGAGCAGTGGGAGGTGGGGAGATGTATGCTCTCCTCCCAACTCCGCCCCCAGGAATCACAGACTTGGTTGGGGTTCAATTTCCTCATCTTAAGAGGAGACTATTGAGTTCACTATGAATTCTATGATCTTCTTTGCTTGGCCACTCTACAATGCCATAAATAAAAAATGAGAATCACATGGGAGAAAGCTATGTTAGCCTATCAAGAGGCATGAGGGGCATCGCATTGCCCAGCCCTTGTCATCCTCTCATATTGTAACATCCAAGCAGAGATGGGAATGTGTGTTTTTAGAAATGAAAATGGGTAGAATTTATGCTTTATGAAAGAATTATTCTATCAGCTTTGTATATTAGAATATCTCAGTGGGAGTATCCTTGGGGTCCCAATCATTTCTCATGAAATTGTCTTGAGTCTTTAAAGCTATGATTTATAGAAGCTGAAAGATAACTTAGAAGCCTTTTCCAAAATTATGTCTAGGAAGTCAAAGCCTCCAGATTCCCTTGGGCTTGATTTTGATATGAATAGGCTTGAATAAGTAACCAACGGGTTCTGTTAGGATTGTGTTCTCAGTATTTGAGCCCAGCTCTCCCTTTACCTAGTTCTGCCTCCCAGTTCTCACTGGTAAGCCTCCAGTAGTTGAAATAAATAATCGTTTTTCATGATTTCTCTGGTCTCCAGTACATTAGGTGGTACAAAACAAAAGTAGCTGGAAAAATGATAAGACCATGACTACTTTCCACTGAGTGCTTCCCAATGTTCAACTGATTTTCTCTGGCACAGGTTAGGGACTGAAAAAGCACTTGTTCCTAATCTAGTGCTGCCACTGGTTTGTTTTTCAGTCCTAAATAAGTCTCTTCATTTCTTGGCAAGACTCCACATACTGGAAAGTGCAATTTATCACTTGCAAACACATACCTGAAAAAGGTAGAAACTTTTTTCACACTGATGTAACTTGACCTTGGGAAAATCTATTAAGCCTGTACTTCAGGATGCTGCAAACCCCCTCTTTATGGTGGGCAATCTTGAGCAAGCTCTCGATCATTATTCTCTTTTGCTCAATTGCTAACTTATTTAAGCCTCAGTATGCCTATGAATACTTAGTCCTGTATTCAGGAATAACTCCAGTTATTCTCAGAAGTGTGGTAAGCTGGCCACAGTGTTTCTAGCACTAGACAAGAAATGCAGTGGCAGAGCCAGCATGAAAGTAAATGGTCTTCACTTTATTGAACCTGAATTCTCCAAAATGGTACTATGGGTTAGAGTGAGGAAATACATAGTTCAATTTACTGGAATAAAAGGGAGAATATAGGGAAATTTGCCGCAGTTTTTCAGTTTTCTCTACCAGCATTTGGTTACTGCTGTAGAATATGATTATTTTGGTGTTTGTTTTAAATTCCTTTATGGAAATGATGAGTGTCCTAAATTGGCAGAAATTAAAAATCATAGTGTTCATCTCCTTTGGGCTTGATTTTTACAAAGCTCTGAACCTCTGTCAGTGGTTCTCTGTCTTGGTGGGTATCAGAATTACCCAGGGAGCTAAGTGACCACACAAAAGCCCAGCCTTCTTTGAATGCTTGCACTTGGGTCTCTGAGCTCCTTGTTAAGTTTCTAAGATGCCTTGCTATACACCAAAGATGAGAACCACTGTCTTGGTGTGACTCATTAGATACTTACAACAAAGACTAATTAAAGTAGAAGGTGACAGAATTAGAAGTGAGCCTGGAGATCATGTAAACAATGAGGAGATTCAAACAATCTCCTCATTGTTCAGATGAGAAAACAGATGTAAGGAGGTCAACTGGTCCAAAGTCAGAGTTATTGCCACATAAGATGCAAACTCACACTTTTTTTTTTCACTTCAGCATTCTTTTCTATATAATTTTGAGAACTCTGTAGCAACAAATTTAAGGATATTTGATGTACCTCACAATATTATAGCACAACCAGTTTTAGTCTTAACTACTAGAGAAATCACCATGGTATATTAAGGGAATCTATTACTAGAGAAAATAATTTTAAGTAGTAATTTTATTTTTAGATACCATGACAATAAGAGAATAAACTCCTGATGGAATATGCCTGAATTTAATTTTGCTGTTATCTTTCTCAATAGGTAGATGATCTGCAAGTTCAGCGCAAAGCAATAAGTGAACTCTTCAAAGTGATGAATGAGCTGTCTCCCAGTTCTAACCTAAGGAAGAGGAAAAGGAGTCAGATTTTGTTTCGAGGCCGAAGAGCATTGAAATAATGGTCTTCTTCACAGAAATATTTAAATGTTAAAATCCAAATCTATTTATTAATATTTAATATTTTGCATTATTTATATGGGGAATATATTTTAGATTCATCAAAGTATTTATATTAGTGACTATTATATAATGAAAATAAGTATATATTAATATATATATTATTTATAATTCCTGTACCCTGTGACTATTTCATTGAACAACCCACCTATTTTTTCTTGACTAATAAGGCAAGACAATAGGCTTTATCTTAGGGGCAAACTGGACAGCTGACAAAAGTAAGAGCCTGTGTGTTGTGCATTTATTTGACTTGACAATACAATGAATAGATGAAAGGATATGATCCAGTCACTGCTTATTTGAGAACATTTCTACTTTCTGAGCTCTGCCTTAATGGCACGTCAGATACCATTTGATTGTATCTGGTGACATGACATGTCCCCTGATAAAAGTAACATCTCATCTCATCCCTGGTGTTTCTGAATATCACTGAAAACTGTGACTCCCCCTGATGGAAAGTAATTATTTGTTTATCAATATTTAATTTATTTTAATAAAGTATAATTTCATAACTATTTGTGCTCTGTCACTTTTTCTAAGTGAGGCTTGATGTGAATGTACTATATCCTAATGAATCAAAAGAGGACAAGTCATTCTTAGCTTTGAAATCTTAGAATTGGATTAAGCTCCATTAAAGATAGTGCTTCTTTCCATTGGCAATGTGTTGCCTTCAACTGCTCCATTTTGCAGCGATTCGAGGTATCTTTCCAAATTATAGATTAAATTATGTCACTGTTCACTTCAGAGATTATGCATGGAAGTTAGTCCAAAGTGTTTAACTTGGCACACAAACATTCATTTCTACTTCCTCTCTCAACTTCCCACTCCATCTTTCATCTTGATATGCCACCTCCTTCCACTCTGGCCATCAATACCACTGAGTATGAAATTGCGTGAGTGTGAATGTGAGAAGAGAGACCTGGATTGAACTCGGTCCTGTCACTACCATTAGTGTACCCTTTAAAGAATTACTTACATTCTCTAAGCTCTAGCGTCTTCATCTGATAAAGAAGAATTGTGCCTTCCTCACCACTTCGTGTGAGAGTTAAGTCTTACTCAAGAAATATGTACTGTAACACCTACGGTGTGTCTGTTGTTATTGTTCTAGTACTTGAGATACCTTAGTGAACAAAATAATCAAGGATTGCTGTCCTTGGGGAATTTAAGTTTTAGCAAGGGGGAGACAGATAATGCACAAAATACAAAGGGTAAGTATGTTGCATGGTAAATTGGAAAGGGACAGATGCTACAGAAACAAAGTAAGGCAGCAGTGGGGAATCAGAAAAACTAAACGTGGGATGGAGTGGATGGGCTAGAGGTTTAAATAGAATCATTACAGTTGACTTCACAGAAGAGATGACATTTCAGGAAGAACTTATTAAGAGGTTAGGGAGATGGACATTTGTACTCCAAGTGAGAGAAATATCCTCACGCTGAAGTGGAGACTTGCCTTGAATGATAAGAGCCAACAGACCAGTGTGGTTGAAACAAAACGAGTGAAGACTAACCCCAAATTTCTATCTAAGCAACTAAAAAGATGAAGTTATTATCAGTTGAGTTTATCGGAACTAGAATGAGCAAGTTTGGGGGTAAAATAAGAAATTCAGTTTGAACATCAAGTTTAAGGTGTCTTGTATAGGTCAAAGTGGAGATGCCGAGGAGGCAATAGCTCAATCTTGAGGTGAGAGAAAAGTCTGGACAATGGCATAAATTTGGGAGTTGAGGCCTATAGAAGACATTTAAAGAACTAATGCTTGTTAAACTCACCAAGATCCTGAGTTTGGAGAACAGAGGATGGAGTCTTGGGGCATGCTATCATTGAGAAGGAGGGGAGAGACCAGCAAAGGAAACTGAAAAATAGACATGAATTAAGAGAACAACCTAAAAATGACATGATCTGACCAAGAGAAAAGTGTTTTAGTAATAAACTGTGTCAAATACAGATAAATTTAATCAGATGACAGTTGAGAACTGACCACTAGATTTAGCATCATGGTAGCCATTAGTGATTTTGGACAAGAGCAGTTCTGATATAGGATAAGAAACCTGACTGGAACAAGATTAAGCGCAACACTGACGATAATAATCATGAATAACTGTTTTTAGAATCCTTTCTGTGAAGAACAAAGAAAGGAGTAGCTGTCAATAAAAGAGATCAAAGTTATAAAATATTTTGGTTGTTGCTTTTAAGATGGGAAAAGAAACAGAATGTTTATGTATTGAGAGAAATGATCTAAGAGAAAAAGCAATAGATAATGTAAGGAGGGAGAACAGTGGTTCCATGAGTAAGAGAGGTGAAACGAGGACATAGAGTGGGAAGGGATGTTTTCGGCACATGCTCAGAAAGTTCATTTACAGGTAGAAAGTTTGTTAACAGATAAGAAGGTAAAGTATGTATTGGTAGATCTATTGGTAGGTGTGAAAATGTGTTTATGAAGTATGAAACTGAAATGTTGGTTAATCTACTGTATTGTATACAGATATTGACCTGCTATGACTTATGATATATAGCTCGAATCTGTTTGTGGTTAAAATGCAATATTCCTGCAATAAAATTAATTAATAAAAAGAAAAGATGTGAAGTCTATCACATCCTGTTAGTCTCAAATATTTCTTCTTTTTTCCTCCAGCTCTAAGTGTTAATGACAAATAAAACTGTTTATATGAAAAAAAAGATTTATGAATATACAAGAATATATTAGAGACAGAAATTCCAAGAAAGAATCCAAAGGAAGTATAATAAATAAAAAATGCTGTTACAGAAATGAAGAACGCCTTGGATGGGCTCATCAGTAGAACCTCATACAACCAAAGAATTAGTGAACTTGGAGAAACTCCCCAACTAAAATACAAAGAGAAAAATGTGAAGCAAACAAACCCAAAATGGAACATCCAATTTCAAAAAATGCAATAAAACTATAGATTCTCAAGAATACCAAGCAGAGCAGATACACATAAAACTATACTTAGAAATATCATATTCAAACTTCAGAAAAAACAAAGCAGAAAATTTTGAAGGAAGCAAAGGAAGAGAAAAACTTACTTCTGAACAAATACAGGAATTACAAAAGACTATGTCAGAAACCATGTCTATTAGTTTCCTATTCCTGCTCTAACAGATTATCACAAACTTACTAGTTTAAAACACCATGTTTATTATTTTACAGTCTGGATACAAGAAGTATAAAAATCATTCTCAGTGGGCTAACATCAAGATGTTGGAAGGGCTGGGTACCTTCTGAAGGCTTTAGGAGAAAATATACTAATTTGCCTTTTTGGGGGTTAAACTTTCTAGAGGCTGCAAACACAGGTCGAGTCCTAATACCACAATCCTTCAAGTTCTTTCTCTACAATGAGTCCTTTTCTACTCATAAGAACCCTATGATTACATTGAGCAACCCACATTGTCAAGATAATTTCTCTATTTTAGGTCAGATGGTTGCCAATCTTAGTTCCATCTACAATCTTAATTTTTATGTTGCATACAATCTAAATTCATAAAGTAAAACAAAAGGCATATAGATTGGAAAGAGAAAAGAAGGAAAGAAGGAAGGAAGGAAGGAAGGAAGGAAGAAAGAAAATTTCACAGACAACATGATTATGTAGATAAGTTCAAGGAATTAACAAAAAACTCTTGGAACTACTAAGTTTAACAAGGCTTCAGAATATGAGGCAAAAGTCAATTTCTTTCCCATGTATCAAAAATGAACAACTGAAATTTGAAATTAAAATTATGCCATTTATAATGACGTCGAAAATGGAAAGAAATCTAACAAATTATATACAAGACCTGTATGTGCAATATTATAAAGCACTGATGGGAAACATTAAAGAAGATAAATAAATGGAGAGATTCTTCATGTTCATGAATTAGAAAACTCAATATTGTTATGATATCAATTATTCTAACTTGATTTATAGATTGAACACAATCTCAGTCAAAATCCTGGCAACCATTTTTTAGATATCAGCAAACAAATTTTAAACTTAATATGGGAAGGAAGAAGACCTAAGGTAGTTAGCACAATACTAAAGAACAAAATTGGAAGACTCACGCTATCTGATTTCAAACTATCTTTAAGTCTACAGTAATTAGTACAGTAAAATATTGGCAAAACACTAGGCAGGTAAATGAATGGAAAAGAATAGAGAGCACAGAAATAAATTCACAGAAATATAGTCAACCGATGTTTAACAAAAAGTAAAGGCAATTTTATGGAGAAATACTAGTCTTTTTAACAAATAGTGCTGGAATAATTGGATGTCCATATGCAAAAACAAAAATCGTGATGGTGGTAACTATAAAAATGAAAAATTAAAGAAAAGTTAGATTAAATATCAAACCTTGTCTTCTGTTTTCTATTAATTATTTAAGGCCTTTCTGAGACACTAGAAGACTTATACTTCAGCATTCTTTTGTGCTCCTTTGGAGGGAGAGTTGTGCTTGAGTAATGCTAATAAAAATAGATCACCTGACCTGAGGTTTACTTGCCAGGCAGGCGAATAATACTTTAATGTTTATTCTTGTCTGAAGTGACAATATATACCATATTATGTCAAATATAGTGAAAGAAAAAATGGATTGTAAACTCTTGTGAGAAAAGAGCAAAGAAACAGTTTAATTTGGAAATAAAACAGAATCATACATTAAAAAAAAAAGTACACTTGGGAGCAGTCCCACATGTAACCCAAGGTACCCAGTTCAAGACCTGGACCTGAGGGAATAACCAATGTGAACAACTAAACAAAAATTAATGAAGTGCTTCTTTCTCCTCTCTCTCCCTGCCTGCTTGCCTGCTCACCTTTATTCCTGCCTGCACCTTGCCTTTAAATTAAAAGAAAAAAAAATCAGTAACGTAATAAAAGACCATACCTCTCAAACTTATTTAAAAAAAAAAAAAAAGCTAAGATCAAGTAAAAACTGCTTTGGGTATGTGCCCCAGCAAGGGCTGCCAGACTCACTGGGGTTTGGGAGATTAATATAATCGTGAGCCCCACTCCAGAGTAGTGGTTAAGTCCGAAGAGGTACAGACCATGTACCCCTGGGTTTGAGTCCAGGGTTGGGGTAAGAGGGACAACCAGAGTGAACAACTAACTAAAAATAAAATAAAATGCCAAAAAATTACATATATATTGTTTCTGCTTTTGGTGCTAGAGTTACTTCTCTGAGGCCACTCTGGTCTATTCTGAGTGTTCATGTAAAGCAATTCATTATGCCCTCTAGTGTTTCAACTTTGGTCTTCCTAGTGTCTAGATTTTGTGTATCACTGAAAAAAATCCAAAGGCTCCTTGAAAAGACATTAATATCATATTATTATGAAAAGATTCAAGTTGAGCACAACATATTTTGTATTCTTACTTATTACAAATACTTTGCTGATATCACCATCATTCTTGCATCAATGATGCAAGTATACTTTATGCTGCCTCATTAGTTGGGCGCTTGGTATATACTGGGTTCTGCACTGCACTCTTCATTATTATTGTCAACTATTAGACTCCATTTATAAACACACCCATTGATTGACCAAAGCTAAGTTTATTATGCCTTCTGTTTTAAGAGAGAAAAATCTTAACAAAATCTTACTAATGCCTCAGAAAGGGGAAGCCAGTGGTGGATATTAATAAGGCTGTGGAGAAGGTGTTGGTTCAAGTAGTTTGAGGACAGTCTTTTAGAGAATGGAGATTGAGCACGAGAATTCATGGTATAATGGTTTAGACTTAGTGGAAACAGTGAGACAAAGCTCTTGAAGAAAGTCTTGACATATAGCAGTTAATAAGCCCATGAGCAATCTATTGTCTTGAGATTGCTCATCCAACTAAACAAATTATTTAAAAATTTACTTTGAATAATTTGCTGAAGCAAACAGTGAATTTGTTTACAGTTTTACAGTCCTATTTTCCTGGAAAAGAATTTCCTGAAACACAAAGCTAAGTCCTCATGACCCAGGTGGTTTTAGGTTTCAGTTCTGTTAGACTAACTATTGTGGATGTAGGTGGTCTAAATTTTCACTGTAAATTAGATGCCAGCTTATCCTACGGTCTGTTTCTGTTTCTATGTGGTTTAGCTCCTCAGAATAGCACAGAGACAAAAAAGATGTTAGTGCTGAGTTTCTAAAGCTTCCCTAGGACACTGAAAGTAAAACTCAAGTATTCTGCATTCAAGAGATTTCCCTCAGCTGTACACAGAAAATAGGGATTTGTGTCTTTTTCTTTTCTATTCAGTATCCAGTTTCCTGCCGCTACCAGGATTTCCTTCCAAGATCTTCCAATTCCTCATTCTTTCATTATAGAGTGTTTTTCCCCTCTTCCTTTTCAGTTCAGTCGGAATGAAATCTATTCCCCAGAGCTCAATTGCCAGTCTAAAGTTTATTAATCATTTCCAACAAGTCAGCTTATCCATAAAAAATCATACCAGCTGCTAAAAAGAATGTTTTTCCTTTTGAGTTTTATTATCTTCCTTTGTTTTACATTTGTTTATATTTGTATAAGCAAATTTGTATCAATTTATGTTCTTTCTATTTTATATATTTGATGTTATTAAATAGTTGCACCAAGTAGATAGTTGATTGAAAAAACTGGGGAGGATTGAATTCATCTCAACTTGTCTAGAAGGTAACCAGCATTTGAATGCTTGTTGGGGAGGAAACTATTTCTTTGCCCTTCTAAATTCTTGACTGGGACACCTATTAAAAAATAGATTAAAAAGATGAAATCATACAAATTTCATACACATTTCTCAAATTTTTTCAGTTTGAAATATTCAGTGTATCAAGATGTCCCCAACTTTGGGAAACAGTGTGTTCTGAGTCCCATTATGATCATAAGAAAAAATTCAAGGACAAAAATGTCTTGCACCGCTCTCTCTGCATAGAATGATTATTTGGCTGCACCACAGCGGGGTTTCTTTAAGACATATGGTGAAGGATCAAAGGTGAAAGTTCCATCGCCATCTGAACTACAGATGTAAAGCCACATGAGAGAACCATTGACATCTGGGTAGGCCCACCCAAAAGGATGTGTAATAGGCTAGTATGAAAAAAATATTGACAAATGTGTGGTGGTTAAGAGCCTTTGTTCAGGATTCAGTGAGACCTAGATTGCACTAGCTACAAAACTTTGGGGATGTTATTTACTATCTTTAAACCTCATTTCTTTCTTTAAAAAATCTTTATTGACAGTCATTAAAAATCCCCCCAAAAGCAAAAAGCCCTGGAATAGATTTTCTTGCTGGTGAATTCTACCAAACATTCAAAAAAGAATTAATACCAATCCATGTTAAACTGTTCAAAAATTTGAAGACGACAAACTTCCAAGCACTTTCTATGATGCCAACATTACTCTAATTCCAAAACTAGATAAAGACAGAACCAAAAAAAAAAATTAGATACCCATGCCATTCATGAATATTGATGCAAAAATGCTCAACAAAATACTAGCAAACCAAACTCAGCAACATATTAAATGAATTGGACATCATGATCAAGTGGGACTTATTCCAGAGATGCAAGGATGGTTCATATGTAAATCAATAAATGTGATATGCTGCATCAAAAAAAAGGGACAAAATCCACATTTTCGTCTCAATAGATACAGAAAAGCATTTTATATTAAAAACCCTCCAAAAATCCGGGCATAAATGGAATGTACATCGACATAGTAAAAGCTATATATGACAAACCCATAGTCAGCATCATATTCAATGAAGAAAAAAATGAAAGCTTTTCATTTAAGATCAGGAACAAGGCAAGGATGCCCACTCCCATATTACTATTTAATACAGTGTTGGAAATCTGAGCCAGTGTAATCAGACAAGAAAAAGACATAAAAGTTATCCAAACTGGAAAGGAAAAATTGAAATTATCACTATTTGAAGATATTATAATTATGTATATGTATATATATACATATATATATATATACACACACACAAGTATTTAGGTAAAAACTGCTAGAAATAATTAACAAATATAGTAAAGTGGCAGGCTACAAATGAATATTAAAAAATCTGTGACATCTCTATATGCAAGTAACAAATTTGCAGAAAGTGAAAACAATCCCATTTATAATTGTATCAAAGGAATGAAATACCTTGAAATAAGCTTAACCAAAGGAGTGAAAGACCTAAAGAAATAAAAGATGAAACAAAGGAATGGAAAGATATTCTATGCCCATGGATTGGAAGAATTACACAGTTAAAATGGGCATCCTGCCTAAAGCAATATACAGATTTAATTCTATAACCATTAAGATCCCAAATAAATTCTTCACAGATAAAGAACAAAAAAATCATGACATTTATTTGGAATTAAAAGAGACCCAGAGTCATAAAAACAATCCTAAGGAAAAAGAACGAAAATGGAGATATTGTTCCCTGACTTCAAATTCTACTGCAAAGCAATAATAATCAAGTCAGCATGATATTCGAATAAAAACAGAAATATAGATCAATTGAACAGAATTTATGCCCAGAAATAAACTCACACATATATAGACATTTAATCTCACACAAAGGAGTCATAAGTTTATAATGGAGCAAGGACAGTCTCTTCAATAAATGGTGTTGGGAAAACTGGACAAGAAAAACAAGAAAAAGTTGAAACTAGATCACTTCCTAATACTATACACAAAAAGATTCATTCAAAATGAATTAAAGACTTAGATGTAAGGCTGGAAACCATAAAATCCGTAGAAGAAAACACAGGCAAACACTACCGGACATGGATTTGACTTATGAGATGTCTTTGGGAACTCAATTTCAATAGCAAAGGAAATAAAATCCAAAATAAATAAATTGGATTACATCAAACTGAAAAGCTTCTGCACACACAATTCATAATACCTAAGATATGGAGACAACCCGAATGTCCATCAACAGATGACTGAATAAAAAGCTATGGTATATATAATCAAAGCAATTCTATGCCACTACTAAAAAAGATGAGATTGCTTCCTTTGCAACAATCTGGATGGAACTGGAGAGGATCGTGTTGAGTGAAATAAGTCAGAAAGAAAAAGAAACAGAGGATAGTTTCACTTATATGTGGAATATAATGAAATGAAAAAAATGAACACATAAATTGCAACAAAAATAGCAGTACCTAAGACTGGTTAGGAAGATGGGGGAAAAAAAGCGAGAAAGGTGGTGGTAAGGGACACTGGGAATATGGTGGTGGGTGTGGTGTGAAATATAGACTGAGATGCAGTATCAGTATCCTCAAATGAATTTAGCATTGTGAACTAAAGAAAAAATAAACATAATAATAATCTAAAAAACAACACCTTCTGCACAGCGAAAGATATTCACATCAAAACAGAAAGACATCCTACTGAATGGGAGAAGATATCTATATGTCACATATCTGATGGAGTTAATATTTAAAATATAGAAAGAGTTCATTAAATTCAAAGACAGAAATATCTCAACATTCCGATTAAAAATAGGCTGACAAGCTTGAGACACTTCTCTAAAGAAGGCATACAAATAGCCAACAGGTATATGAAAAGATGCTCCACTTGTCATTAAGGAAATGCAAATCAAAAAAAAAATAAGATATCACCTCACACATGTGAGAAAGGCTATTTTCCAAAAGACTGAAAAGGGCAAGTGCTAGACAGGATGTGGAAAAAAGAGAACTCTTACACACTATTGATGGGAATGTAAAATGGTGCAACCATTATGGAAAGTAATGTGGCGATTCCTCAAAAAATTTAAAATCGAAATCCCATATGATCCAGTTACTCCTCTACTGAGTATTTACCCTAAAACCGCAGCAACACTTATTCACAGAGATATATATGCATCCCCATGCTCACTATAGCATTATTCAAATAGCCAAGAGGTGGAAACAACCTAAATGCCCATGGACAGATGAGTGGATAAAGATATGATAGGCGCGCGCATGCGCGCGCGCGCACACACACACACACACACACACACACACACACACACACACACACACACACACACACACTGAAATATTATACAGCTATCAAAAGATGAAATCATGCCATTCACAGCCAAACAGATGAACCCGGAGGGAATTATGCTTAGTAAGAAAAGCCAGAAGGAGAAACACAGACATTCTGTATCACTCATACGTGTTATATAGAGATAACATGCAAATGAATGAACTAAATTAAACAAAAACAGACTTTATAAAAAAAGAACTAAATCAAGGAGCAACAGACTTTTAGCTGAAAAATCACGGAGTGCTGGAAGCAATGGAGAAACAGTGGGAGGCAAATGTGGTGGAGGAGGTTAACTGTATAGCGAAGGAAAAAGGGAAACAGTGGTAAACTTACTGCAATATACACAGATGCTATCATGCAAAGTTTAAACCTAGTCAATGTTATAATGCAATAATCCAATAAAATAATTAATTCAATAAAATCAATTTAAAAAAGAAACAAATAAATAAAAAAGTCTTTAACCCCTCATGAATGCAAAAGGTGGCTTTAGTGCTGGGTTGTTTCAGACAGCTCTTGGTTAATTGAACTTTATAGGAATAATGTGTTTAGGGGTGGATATGTTATTACAGATCTCATTTGCTTCATCTGTAAAATGGGGATCGTAAGGCCACTGTGAGTATTAAGGTTTAAAAATTCATGCAAAATACTTAGAGATAAATACTCTAAAATAGTAGGTATTTTTATTATTTTTGCTATTTTTGTTGAATGAATCAATAAATATCTATCATTAGCTTTCCCACTATGATGAGTTCCATTTAGTTTTTTTTTTAATTTGAAGAAATTTCCACTTCTAGCAGAAGAATATGGACAGGAAATCCATAGCACAGGAAATCAGTCAGAAGACACTGATTTTGTGTTTGCTTGGTATCATATATGATAACTTAGGCGAATATGTAAGTATTATTAGGCCTCATCTTGAGGTTATCACGAGGATGTGACATGTGGGTCTAGAGTATATAGAGTTTTCAAAATGGACCCAGTTTCAGGAATTTGGGTCAGAAAGGTACAGAGCATTCTGGAAATCAGTGACAGATTATAACAGGCAGTTTTGAAGACGGAGACCTGGGGGCATCTAAACTGTAATACAAACTTTGGGAACATTTGTGACAAGTGTGATTTGCAGAATCTGTCCGTGAAAGGCCGAACCCCAATGGGGAGCTGTCTCTGCGACAGCATCTAGTCTTGAGTAGGAAGCTGGCATTAGGGCAAGGAAGACTAAGGTATATAGGTCAGGATAGCTGATCAGGTGAGATGGAATGATATGAGAAGATGAAGGGGTCCTTAGTCTTGGAGTCTGAGAGGTCAAAAGGGTATCAGAATTCTTCTATTAGCATCAGATCTTTGTTAGGTTGCTATGGATATAAAATGATAGGACTTTAGTATCCTGTTGATGTCAGTATTGGCTGAAATCGCTGTCAGGGCAGGCTGAAATTCAAATCACAGAGACCTGGCAAAGTTGAAAGTAGGGACCCAACAGCATGATTTCGATGAGACTTCTTTGTAAGAAGTCCAAATGAATCAGTGACCACATTGGGATGAAAATTCTATTTGAGTGAGGTTATGATTCTACTTGGAGCAACCACTTTTCAGAAATCACAAGTATTTTTGAAGACCTGGAACTGCTTTTCATCAACTTTGTGATCTTGACTAACTCAAAACGTATAGCAAGGAATGAATGATTAAATAACATAATATTTGTGACTATCAATGGCAAAATTCTATGGAAATGTGAAAGAAGCCCTGAGAGAAGCCCTGTAATATTTTAGATGCTAAGATTCATACACTATGAGATGAGAAAAGAGCAGATTTTTTTAATCCTTGAGTTTCTTTGGGGCTTAAATTCTCAATTAGTGTAACTTCTATAAAACTTGTCAGGTCGTTCTCAAAATATTTGCCCTAGGAAGGATTCTGTGGTTTATAGTTAAAGAATACATTAAGAACATGGTAATGGAATTACTTTGAATCTCTAGCTCTGTTTTCTCTGTATTTGTTTGATCATGAATCTTCTCTCTCATTGAAGAAGATCATTCTGCTTTTGTTGTCATGGAGAAGTGATGTAGCAATGGAAAATGGAGAAACCAGGTCTCCACTTGAGTCTAGGGTGTTAAGAAATTAAAAAAATAAAATAAAAAAACATGATATAGACCAACTCAAGAGAGAAGGCATCATGAACTAGAGGCTGAAGCAAAGCTTTTCCAGGCCTCAAACTAATCAAGAATTCTCCTGGCTAGAAGGGTTAGGAAAATTGATAGTAAGGTGGTATAGGAGGAAGCTGGTAAAACCTGACAAAAGAGAGAATTATGTGGCCTATTTATAGGTCAGTTGGTTTTTTCTTGAGAAAAGTAACTGAATGTCACCTTTATTCCCCAAAATAGAATTTTTCTAAGGGACTTTTTCCTTGATTTTTACAAATGATTCTGGAAAACTATATTTCAGTCTATAAAAATCAGTTCCTGACTCCACAAATATTAGTATGTGATTTTGTTTTATTTTTCTATTTATATTCTAACAAATAAGGTTAACATTTTTATTCATGGCCACCTCAGCAATTGAAGACTATGACACGAATACAACCATGCCAGAATCAGAATAATGTATTTGCTCTTTAATCATAAGAAAAATGATATTAATGGCTAATTAAAATGAAATTTCTCTTTATTCATGTAATTTATAAGAAGACATTGCTATAGATAAAAAGGATAGCAAACAACAGCAAATTTATGAAGAGAAATATGATGATCATTACACCTGGAGAGAGCTTTTTGGGGGCTGGGTGTGTTTATGGTGGAATCCAGAATCTTGTCGTTCGTCCTCCTTGGGGACACCCACTAGAGGTTACTTAAAGTCACTATGGATTATTTGCACATCATTCATGTTTAGGAATTGAACCTTGCTACTCTTCAAAAATCACTGGTTATTGTGTAGTCATTGTGTCCAGTATATTACTTCTAAGTCTTTATAGATATGTTACTCCTTTGCCGCTCAGGTTTTTCTGAGGACTTTACCTAGACAGTAGTGCAAACTTTCCTAAAAATTAAGCCATTCATTCATGACCTAATAAAGACCCAGCACATACATTGCTAATAATATAGGTCTCTGAGTGCAGACAAAACTAGCCAATATTGCATATCATGAAAACATTTTTTTTTTTTTTTTTAAGTACAAAACAAATATAAGGTAGCAGGTAGTGTAACATGACTGTGTGGGTGGTCCTATTTGTCTCAGCTTGATGAAGTAAGAGCTGTTTTTAGCTTTGATGACATAAAATAAGAATGAAAATCGGAAAGTGAGGTAAGCTAATTCAAGGGAAAAGCAAACTCATTTGTTTCTAAGGTTGGTACTCAGTCACGCTCATACCTCATGAGAGAGGTGAAAGAGGGTCAATCAATTCAATGGGAGCCTTTTACCAATTGCCATATGTACCAATTGACCAGTTCATTTTAGCTAGTGTTTGGTCAGGTGGACAGATTACATTTTTTTAATATGGTATTGTT
Organism: Solenodon paradoxus; assembly: GCA_004363575.1. NCBI lineage: Eukaryota > Metazoa > Chordata > Mammalia > Eulipotyphla > Solenodontidae > Solenodon > Solenodon paradoxus. Next base: position 310,342 of record RJWH01001138.1, read on the forward strand.
TTGTTGTTGTTATTTTTAAGGAGAGGGACAGGCAGGAGTGAAGGAGAACTGAGGCAGACAGGCAAGAAGAGAGAGGGAGAAGAAGCACTTTATTTTTATTTAGTTGTTCTTCTTGGCAGTTGTCCCCGGCCCTAGGACACAAACCCAGGACCTTGGGAGACATGTGGATAGCACTGAACCTGTCCAGGCCATGCCAGATTATGTCTTTTATTTCTTTTTTTCAAGCTTATGCAGTTGTACAGCACTTATACTCGACCATAGGGACAGAATCTGTTAAACACCTTGACACCCTGTTACTTCCAAAAACTCAGGAAATGAGAAAATGTTTCCATTATAAGCCATGCAAAGACCATTGTTTTCTGGTTAAACAGATAGAACTTTATGTTTGTCCTAATACACAGGCTCTCATGAAAGAAAATCTACCTTCAGGCATATTAGTTATTCAATGTTTAAATTCTTACATTTGCAAAGCAAAGATGATAGCAAGGCATAACCTTTTTTTGTTTCCATATGTATGCAGTAAAGAAATTAAGAATATTTTAATTGATGGAGGAAAAATAAATGAAACTTCAGGATCTTACAAGGTTTTACCTTGTCATTTAAGAAGTAGAAGTAAAAAGAATGTCCTTGGAGTCTCACAAAGGTGTACTCAGTGTATCCCAATAGGATAATGGATCAAAATTACCTTAACACTATTAGGAATTTTGCATGAAATTTCAAGGAATTTTCTCAGGTTTCACCAAAAATATTTATTTCCATATGAAAACAGCATGAGCGACCTTCGAGTCTTTTAAGAAATTCTGCTGTTGAAAATGATTTCTTACTAAGTCAGGTGGAAGCCATCTTTGATGTTGTAATGAATGTCTCCTGAGAGGGTCTTTACTTGCCCATGGGGGTGTGAACAAACCATAGAAAATGAAAGAGGACTATTGTTTGAATATGTTGAAAAATAACGACCAATTCTAGGAATAGAGAGGTTCAAGCAATTAGGAAGGATAAAGCTTCTCCACTTAGTTTCAAAACAGGTTGTCTGAGGGAGATAAAAGTATTAAAGTAATATTTACATACAGTCATTATATAAATTAAGGGATATCATGCAGTTTGCATGGGGCATAGGACTATTCCTCACTGCACACTAGTGTCTCAAGTATTATGGGACTTCCAACATCCTTGATTGACATTACCATTCACAAAATTCCAGTAGACCCTTTGGAATAATTGAGACAATAAGTTCCTAGGTACTTTTCCAAAATTTATCAAAGGGTGGGGGTTGGGAGGGGGAAATAGCAATCATTTAGCCTTAGAACCTTTTAACTAATTGAATTTCAAAGAATCTTTTGAATCTGTGCATGTATGGTATTATAACTACGTAGACTTATCTTTTTCATGTTTCTAATCAATTACACTTGCTTAATCTTCCAATGAGTTTGCTAAGATGCTTTCACGTAGTTTCCATTCTGCTTTTTTTTTTTTTTTTTTTTGTCTGCATTAACTGAAGGTATTAAGCACTGAGTAATATGCATTGAGGGTATAGGCACTGAAAATATCAGGAGACTAGGAATCATGAATTTGAGTAACTGATCTTGGATGAGTTGGGGGTCACCAGATACCTTGGGTAACTGAGTCTTAATTGCTTTTTGCTTTTATCATTATGTTGAAAGACTGGCACCATAGTAGAAAATGCTACATACTTGGAAAATGGCATTCTGAAAGCTTTGGTTCAGGAAACAGGAAACCCCTACTCCTGTTTCCTTAGGCTAACACACAAGTGATGGCTTGGCTATCACAGAAAGGACCAGACCTCAGAGCCATATCCAACTGAAAATGTGCCCACATCTCTCTGAAAACAGGGCAATGTAACACCCATCAATGTATGGGATAATATCAGCGAAGGCAGTTGGTCATAATCTAGCCAAAAGGAGAGATTATTTTCCTGAATTATTTTTCTACTTTAATTCCTGTGAAGGATATGACAGATGCATCAAGAAAGCAGAAAACACAAACTCAGAAGGCAGCAAGAAGGAAGAAGTTGCCAGTGAACAGCAGTCACCATACCTTGGGACTTTTCATTGTTGCAGGGCCTTTAAGTTATTAGGATTTTAGCTGATGTGCATGCCAGAGAAAAATGAACTGTCACCTTTCATTCTGAATTGGTTTCTGTTCAATGTCATTTTTCAATGTTTAAAGATAAGTCTTGTGATTGCAACTGCTGTGCTGCTGTTTCATCCCTTTTGCCCAAGAGCTCAGATTGAGTGACAGAAACAGTTGACCAGTGACTACCATTTCCAGTCATGGAACAGTGACTCCCAAGTCCCACTTGAAGTGGGGAGAAGAGAAAAAAAGCTTTAAGAGAAGATTCCAGACCATAGTGAGGGAAAGGGTCGTTTGAAGGGTTTCTGTTTCTGAAATGAGAAGAGATTGGGTTGGGAAACAAGGTTCTATTGTGAGAAAAATTTTTCCCTGTCAAACATCTTAAAGGTCACATGCCTATTAGTATAAGAATGTTTTTAACCACACAAGTTTCAGTTAAATCAAAATTAAATGCTACTAAGGAAACCTTTTTTTTTTTAATTTTGAATACCAGCTTAGCACTTAAGAAAAAGTGTAACTTATTAGACTGAATGGCTTGAAGTTCTGAATAGGTATCACAGTGCCAAGGAAACCACAGACTGGGTTTTCTACCCTAAAATATGGAAACATTTATCTTCATCTTTTTCCTATCTCAGAGACTAGATCAGAATGATGGTATTAAAAACAGATTCAAGCACTGCTCACCAAAACAGTTACACCCTAAATGGTGAAACCTGAAGGGACTTGATCTGAGCAACGCAGGGAATTCAGATGTGGTCGGAGAAGTAGTTTCCTAACTTTGCTGAGAAGACGGGCTCAAAATTTGTTTTCTGCTCCTCGTTGGAGACCGCCAGTGGGGCAGAGAGTTTTTGAAGAGATGATAGGAAATAGTTTCTCAGAACTGATATGACAGGTCGTATCTAGATTTATTAAGTGGGAATAGGAAAGCAGCCTGATAGAAGATTCAAGAGTAAATAAAGGATAGCTAAACATGCTTCATAGATGGTAGCAAAACATGGCAGGACAGCTGGATGATGCAGATCTCGCCCAGTCTGGGGAAGAGTGCAATTCCCGGGAAAACTGGGACTTAGTGCAAAGAGTCAATAAATTGGAGAGGCTAAGAGTACATCTCATTTCCTCATCTGCTTGCTGGTGGGAAGACTGAAGAAGATAATACAAGTCACTAAAAATATTTAGCACAGTGCCTAGCACCAACTACATGAAAGTAATTATTTTCTTCTTCTTATTTTTAATTTTAGTGGAGTGTTTTATTCCCAGTCCATTGGTGGGCACAAAGTAATTTCTTAATTAACTATTTAATGAAGTAGTTAATTGGATGAGGAATTGGAGTAGCACATCTATTAGCAAACATCTACTTTGTACTTTCATTGCATATTTGTACTAAATATTGTTAAGTAAATGCGAGAAGTGATGTTAAAGTTCTTTACCATGAGAAGAATATTATTATTGTTATACTATCATTATTTTAATGCCAAGTGCAGGCAGGAAAAGAGAGGAGGAAGAAGCACTTTTATTGAGTTGTTCATTTTGTTTATTTCCCCCAGCCCTGGGCCACAAATCCGGGTCCTGGGATATATGGGGACTACACCTACCGAAGGTGGCTAACCAAACCACTAGTTTACCAGGGTGCGCAAGAGGAGTTATTATTATAATTTCTCTTTTAGAGATGAAGAAACTGAGATCCAGATTCACTAAACAGAGTGGCAGAGCCGAGACTCAAACCCCGAGACTTTGGCTTCAGAAATCGTACTCTCCACCAAGACACACTGCAGGAAAGAAAGAGAAAATAGTCAGGAAACGGAGGATTCTGGCACCTGATGAGACATTGTATCTGGGAAGCAAATCTCGGAAATACACCAAAAAATAAGAGAAATGGGTCTTTCTTGCATACCAGAGCAGTCCTTAGCAGAGGTAAGAACTGTGAGCAGAGAAGATCTGCAGGGTCAGGGAAAGAGATAGAGCCAGTGGCCATCCATTTTGCTGGGGTGTGCCCTTTCCAGAGCCTTCCCAAGCTCCCTCACTTCTGGGGTCTGCAGCTCCTTGGTATCACCTATGAACTGACAATTGAAACAGCTTGGCCAGATGTTGTAGCAGTCACAGCAGCAATGTAATCTATAGAGAAGAATTAATCACAGGGGTCTGGAACAGGCTTCCACCAGACTGAACACAAGAGAGTCTCAGAGGAAAGCTAAAGTTAGGTGAGATTTGATGATCTTGCATAAAAATGCAAAATCAGAAATATGAACTCTGTGTGAAATCTGTCTTTAATTTTGATACTTCTCTGTCTGGGATTACTGTCTTTTATCTCTTCTAAGGATGGCTTCTTGATATCCTTCAGCTCTTATTTAGTACATTTAGTACCAAACCATTCAAAGTCATTCTCTGTTACTTTCAATTGTTTATTTCCTTCATGACATGTCTAATATTCCTCTGGCTGATTATGAAAGCACATTGCTACACTTTGACTTTTTCTTACATACTAAACGCAGCCTCAGAACTAGAGTCTGTTGCCTTCATATTATATTTGCTTAATTCTTATGTTACAGCAAACAGGTTCAGCCAGTGGAAAGCAACAGGCTTCACTCACTCAGGGGAGTTGAAAGGATTTTATTTAATGTTGGCGGGCACCAGTGGAGTGATTTCCAAAGACTGGTACCTTGAACAGGAGTGAGTTACAGATTTTATAGGCATAGGTTTCTGAGGTAGGCTAGAGTAAGGCGGAGGTGGGTCTCTGGAATTTTTCCATTACTGGTTTCTGTTCATTGTGTGATAACCAGGTCTGTTAATGGACTTACAGCTTGGTGCTTGGGCTGGTAAGATAGTTCGGTGAAGGTTTATTTCCTCCTCATTGTTTAGTGGAGACTTACTTCTTGAGGCTTATTTCCTCCTCACTTAAGGTTATTTAACAGAGCTCCCTGTTTTAAAGAGATTCAACTCTTTATCTCCAATGAGTTTCTTCATTTTGAAACTACTGTAGATGCTTATCTCTTAAACTGTGTTCTGAATGATGTTGACTGAAGTATTCATTTCAGAGATCTTCATTTTGGGTTTTTGGAGGTTAAAGCAATTATGTTCTTTTCTTCCCTCAGTAAAGAAGTAAATTAGATTGACTGACAATGGGACAGATTCTGTTTCACATGTGCTTTTTCTTCTATTGAAAAATTAATGTGAGACAGTACTTTTGTGAGTCATCTGGTAACTATGATCTTAACTTGGTTTCATTGGTGGAAGAGAGGGGAAGACAGATTTCTTTAGTGGTCAAGTGCCTCCAGTTGTACTTTCGATTTTGACCAATCTTTGCATTTACCTTCTAGAACAAGAATGAATGAATTCATGATGCCACTGACAAAAAGAGGGAAAAGACATCAGAAGAAATGAGAGTTTGATGCATTTGTGATGAAAAATAAATTGAATCACAATGAGATAAATCACAGTTAAGCAGACCTGAATGCAGGCTTCTGTTCATTGAGGCTATAGCATAGTTGGTAGAAGTTTGCCCCTACCATGTACAAAGAACAGGAGTGGGAAATAGATGTGAAATCAAAGAATAGAATTAAAAGGACTGTGAAGAGACTATCACACAAATAGCCTCCACCCATCATAGATGTCGTGGGTGGGGAATTACTCCTTAGGTGAGTCTGGGGAATAGTTTCTCAAATGATCCCTAAGAGAGCTTGCTTGGACTCCTAGTATGGGAGATGACATTGGACATTGGAGGAGCATACCGGTTGGCGGTCAGCTTATGCATGCAAATTAAAAGCAGTTTTGGGACATTCCTGTCATCACACAAAGCACTGGCAACTGATAAAGTCTAAGGAAATTTCTGTTGAGTAAACAAAGTGCTGGTAGCAATAGAGAAACCCATGAAGTTACAACCTGATCTCGCAATTATAAATTTCAAAATGTACAAAGACATGTCAGTTATTGGAGGAAATCAAGAATGCAAGTAAAGACCAAGGTGATAACACAGAAAAAAAAGCTGACTGAAAGAACCAGAAAAGAACTTTACATATTTTTAGTGTTCTCAGAACCGTTTGGCTAGGTAGTATTACATTTATTAAGTACAAAAAAGAGATAAAGTTATTTTATAAAATGAAAAAATACAAATTCTAAAAATAAAATTAAAGTTTAAGGGAATTCTCTGTATCACTGAAAAAAATTATGGGAAAAATGGAAAAGATGAAATAAAGTTAAAAGAAATAAAAGACAGTCTAGGAAGTTTAACACATATTTTATAGGATTTTTGGAGCAGTGAAGAGAGATTAGAGTGAAAGAAATAAACATTGCCTATATCAGTGTATGATATATTTGGATTGACTTGACAGCTTCATAAATTTTAAAGACTCCTGTGTCTGGACACACATAAAATTCCAGAAAACCTCAGATAAAAGAAAGATTGCATAATCTTCCAGAGAATGAGGAAAAGCCACTATATGGCCCGCCCTGGTGAATAGTGGTTTGGTCAACTGCTTCCAGTTAAAGTGCAGTCCAGATATGTCTCAAGGCCCTAGGTTTGCGTCCTGGCTTGGGGTGGAACGACTAAGATGTACAACTAAATAAAAATAAATAAAGTGCTTCTTCCTCCTCTTTCTTCCTGTCTGCCTGTCCCTGTTCACCTTTATTCCTAACTGTACCTTTCTTTTGAAAAATAAAAAATCAGTATAAAGGAATAAGAAGCAGATTGACATCGATTATTAATCAGCTCAAAGACAAAGTCCTGGAAATTAACCAAAGTTATTATTTTTTTTAACAGAAATATAGGAAAAAGGCAGATGTGTGATTTAATAAACTGGGATTTAATTAAGAGAGTTGAGAAAAATATGTAATTCCAGTATCACTGTTGTACAGCAAACTAGAAACCAGTTTTGGTTCACATATGCACAGCAACTCATAGACAATGGGAGAAAAAAGTTGGGAAGAAAATGAATTTTCTGTAATGAATAGTATAACATTAAGAAACAAGGGAAAAAAGTATTTAAAGTATAAAAAGATCATTAGAAACTCCAACACTATCATATGAACAAATTGCTGCTGAGCAATTATAGAACTCTGAAATATCAGAAGTATTTGAGTTTGATTCAGCAAGTGACTCATTATTTGTGATTTAAGAGATATATCTCTTTTTCTCTGGGCTCAATCTCTTGCTGACCAATAATCAAATATAATATTATATATAACATAATGCAATAAAATATAATAATTTGAACATGAATTGGAACCAACCTGTGGATAAAACTCTGAAATACTTATTAAATAGAACAGATAGTAAATATTATAGATAACAGGAGGATAGTAAAAGGAAGCAAGAGGAGTTCCTTATTTCATTTTTCAAATGGGAGTCACAATCTGGATCAAGAAATAAGTGTATTGCTTAAATATGCAAAAATGACCAGTAAAAGAAATAAAAATAGATAATACTAAGAGAAATTGGGAGGAGGAAACAAGAGCAGATAAACATCTTCATCTTTCAGTCAATAACTCCTGATTAAAATCGATAAATCAGAAAAGTCAAAGTAAAGAACATTTTATATATATATATATGAAATAATCAAGATAACTAAGAAAAAAAGAATCTTAAATGTTTTTCTTTGGAGAGTGAAACTAGGCAGAAATTAGGGGAACAAAGTAAGAAGCACTTTTGTTCTACGTTTTGTATTTTTGGTGTTATCAAAACTTAAATTTCAATATCAATGCATTATTTAAAAATGTGCTGAAATTGGGCCAGAAAACAGTTACCGAGTAAAATAATGAGTCTAGATGTAATTCACTACATTGAAAATTTTATAGTATTCCTTTAAGTCAACAGTGTGTTCTGCTATGACAGATATTATTCTAATGCTGGTTGTTATGTTGGGGAATAACACTGGTGTTTCATGAAGTTGTATTAGTTTATAGAAGATCCATTTTCATGTCAATGTTTTGCCTCACCAGATAACAGAAGCTGAGGATGATCTCTGACAAGAGCCTAATGCAGCCAGTGCAGTGCTGGTCAAAATGGAAGGAGCACAGCACTATTGCTTCCTTCCTCTTGGTGCCGTGGGCCACCGCGCCCAACTTGCCAGCTCTGTGATGCCAGTGTTTCTGTCCCCGCCATCTCTGTGCAATTTCCTCTTACCTCACAGCGAAGCCGCCTCAGCTTGTCCTTGCACAGTCTGTCAACAAATTATTTTGCACTATTTTTAGAGTTGAGACATATGTTTACCACAGTATTTCCTCCTTTATTCAGCATCTAAAAAGATGATGTTACCATTTTTACTAGATTGTTATTATTACTCTTGAAGCTCTAGTTTTCAGGTCGATGGGTCTAAGCGATCTTTCTGACCCTATCTTTACAAACTCTTTCATTTTTGACAGTGCATAGTGAATTATAACAGAAAAATTTGCATTTCTATTAAAATATTTTATCATAAAGCATTCCATACATTTACAAAAGTATTCACAATAATATATTGAATGTTTATGAACGACCATTGGGAACTCTTGCAAGTTGTCTCCTTTTGTGTTCTTTTTTTAAAATTACTAATTTTTTATCTTTGATACCATAAGATGCTCCTGTGACATGTACATTTTCTCTGTGCCAGCACTCGAATTAACCAGGATCACATTTATTCTCTTGGAAAGATCTCATAAAAACTTTCCTACTCTTATTAAAAGATCAGGGAACAAACAATTTTGTCACAATGAAAGGTTGAAATTGGGGCAGAACTTGAGTTTTCTGATTTGATCACAAGATGGATAGTGGTGCTATTTAGCAAGGTAAAAGAAGATGTATCTATACACAATAAAATACTACTCAGCTATTCAAAAAGGTGAAATCCTGCCCTTTGCAGCGACAGGGCAGAGTTAGAATGAATTCTGCTTAGTGAGATAAACTGGAAGGTTAAAGACAGACGTTGTATGATATCATTCACAGGTGATCTATAGATACCAAGCAAACAAAGAACCAAATCAAACAACAATACACTTCATTTAAAAAACAAACAAACAAAAAAGCCAATCAGTGGTTGCAGGAAAAGAAAGGGGAGCATGGGCTCCAAAACTGGGTAAAAAGGGTTAATTGACTAGTGAAGGAGAAACTGAAATAGTGGTGAATTTAATGTAGCATACACAAAGGTCGACTTGCTATGATGCACACCTTAAACCTATACAAAGTTGTGATGCAATGTTCCTTCAATGAAATTAATTTAAATAAATAAATAAAGACTACCTGAGCAGGCAAGAAGTGTAGAAATAAGAGCAAGGAATGGGAATATCCAGCTGTGTGTCTCCAGAGTGAAGTCGGATAGAACAGATTTGGTGCTCAGGACATGAATTTGGCTTATAAGTGCCAGGTTAATTACCTTCCAGGTGGTAGTTGAAGTCATATATGTAGAATGAGCAAAGAGGGACAAGGATTAAACCTTCAGCTACAGGTAACACTGAAGGACAAAAAGACAAAAGGAAGTTGAAATGGGGTGTCTGTTTTGTAAGGTAAAACAAGAAAGCAGCATCAGAGAAGTCAAAGGAAGAGGGTGAAAGCATGGTCAATGGTTTTAAATGACAAAAGGGAGTAAATACTGAGAGTGGAAATGAGTCCACTGATTTGCCAATTTGTGGTCACTGGTGACCTTTGGAAGTCACAATTTCAGAGTGTTGGGAGTGGAGATGGTGCAGAACTTAGAGAGCAGTGGACTGAATAGAGAAGTGAAAAGAAGAGACCATTTGAATCTATTTGCGTTCTTTAGGCTGTGGTTATCCGACGTAAAATGGTGGCATTGCCAGAAAAATGCTGCTTTGGGGCATGGTAAATAAACCGGTTGCCCATTTTATGCATGGTCAGATAAGACACCCACACTCTTAATTCAAATTTTATTTTATTAAAAAGGAAATCTCTTAAATCTAGAAAAAGTGCCTTTCCGTCTTGAATGTATATAATTGATATTTAAAAAAATGTATTGAAAACATTACATTATCACATCAAGGCTTAAGTTTATACACCCTTTTAAATCAGCATCTGTGCATACTGTCCAATTCTCCACTGACCGTTCAGTTTTATCCTTCACCATATAATATCCTTCACCATTGATTTGCCCAATTTGCCTACTGCCTTCACTTTCTCTTGTAACTGATTATCTTTTTAAAAAAGAAACCAATAAGGATCTTTAACATTCATTCCTTTCAAAAAAAGCACTTTAAGTTTTCAATCAAAATTTCCAAAATTATTTTGAAATCTTACGTCATTACTATTCACTGTATATTCAGTTCTGCCCTGGTCATAGTTATTTAAACATCTGGGACCTCTGGGGATGCGGGGCTCAAGAGGGAGGGGCTCCTGTTATTACAACCTCCCGACAGGAAAAAAAAAAAGAGCTCAAGAACTGAGTTCATTTTCATTTCAGAAGCAAGGCGAAATAACTATTAGCTGAATTATAAACCCTAAATAGAAACCATTGACACTTTTTTTTCAGAAATTTTATTTTGAAATAGGAAATGATTACACATCAAAAGACATGTATTACTTAATGTCCTAGATCGACTTCAAGACCCCAAATCGCAAAGCAATTTATAATGTATGCAAGGGGTGAATAGATTTTAGAAACATGTTTGATAAAAGGCTAGGTTTGTGGATCAGGGCCATTGTGTTAACTCCTTCATTAATTGAGAGTTGACATTTACTTTATCTAGCATTGAAGTTTTATTTTCCCCCAGCTGTTGAAAGTACTGTTAGGAGCTCTTTTCATGATCCTTGTGAGAAGACTGAAGTGCAAGGAAATAGGCCCAAGGAATATCATGCGATCTTATTCCCACTAAACAATTTGCCTCCGGCTTTCCCAGCTTTCTCGTTAAATATCACCCACAATTCAGAAAAGTGCTATGTCCAGTGACTCAAGGAGAAAAACACAGGGAGGAGCAGCTTGAAACAGTTTTCTCTATAGATCAGCGAATTGTGTGAAGTTGGTGGTCATAAGACTGTGGGACTTAGACGGTTGGTTACGGTGAGGCGGAACGTGGGCAAAAGGTGCTGGCTCCAGACGCTCAAGCAAAGTGTTCCTGCACCTCCTCTGCTTTTTCAGCGTATTTAGTGGCAGACAAAAGGATCCTGGAGCCACCAGCTCAGTTTCTGTACCGCGGGGAAATCTGAACCCCGACCTGTTAGTGAAGGCACGCCTCCCACCCCCACCTCCTTGGCATGCTGCCCTCAGATGTTTACTGGCGCTGCAGCAGGGGTGCATCTGGGAGCCTGCAGTTTGTGTACGTCGGAGGAGGAGTGACCAAGATGCTTGGGTGTGTGCTGACTCATTTAAAAACAACTGATTTAGAGAGCTGCTGGGGTGTGGGTGTTCACAGTGTGCTGTGGTTGATTTGCCAGCATGCTACCAAAAAAGCAATAGATGGAAGTGGCAAGTGGTAAAGTCAAAACACAGGCACTGTTCAGACGCTAACTCTTGTCCTTTCCTTTCTGTCTTTAAGGATGTCCCAGTAATTACAACTGGAATTCAGCAAGATCTTAGAACTATTGAAATATGGGTAACAATATTTATGGAGCGCTAACCATGTACCAGGTATTTTTCTAAATGTTTTACTTGCATTAAATAATTTTCTCCTGACAACCACCCTCTGAAGAAGGTACTGTTAGATCCATTTTGTAGTCACGGCAGCTGAGAGGATGAAAAGCAGCACTAAGCTGAGGATACTCTAACATCTGTGATGGAGCATGATAATCACACGTCAGATTCAAGTCTAAGTTCTTAACCTTGACATTTTACCAAGGGTTTGATGCCATTTAAATGTGGGTTGTGCTCAATATGTAGTCATTTTAATTTTCATATCTCCTCCTGATTGTGTACATATGCATAAACAAACTAGAAGATGAGCATTTGCTCATTTGCTCTAAAAATGTACACTAAATTGTGATCAACTTAGGAACATGAAAAGAAGTCTATACTCTTTTTGCCTGTGATGGATGAATAAGTCCTGTCATCTTTTGGATGGTTGACCCTTGCTCAAGGATGTTTCAAAGATCACTTCTGCTCAAGGACAGATGAGGCAGGTCTCTGTGGGCAGCTGCCAGCTGGGCTGGGTCTTGCTTCTCGGGAGATCCAGGTGTTCCCTAAGACAGAACTCACCCAGAAAGTTCTGGGTCATCAAGATAGTAGTTAAGGAGACAACTGAAAGGAAGAGAAATACTCCAATGGCATAGTTAAGTATTTCACATTTAAGTATTTTAACATTTAATCATATGTAAAGTCTTTATTGACTTTGTTCAGAGTTATTAGAATAATTTTTTCATGTGTCTGCAGCCCTTGTGCAATAGTGGGTCATGGGGCAGAGAATGAGTCTTAGGCCTTACCAGTATGAATCCAAAATAGAGATATCTTTAAATTTTTTAAAAATATTTTAAATGTTTATATTATGTAAGTACATATTCTCCCCACTCCCCAGCCAGGTCCCTCCACAGCCATGGAAACAGAAGCTGGGCTGGTCAGTTATCTCTTGTTATCACCTGTTATCTTTTGAGGACCATCCTTCACTTTCTTCTTGACTTCAGGAAATAGGTCACCTGTTTTCCCATTTGCCAGTCTGTGTGACGTCTGGGGCAGGCCTTCCCATAAATCCTGTAACACAACTGAGACCAAATGCAAAAGTAGTAAAATTTACATCAACCATTCTTCTAACTGTGGATTTTCTTAGAGCCTTCAAAATTGCTTAGCTTTTAATTAGCTTCTACCCAGTGGAGACCAGCTACCTCCCCCCATCACCACAGGTAGGGCTCCAAGCATAAAAAAACACTGCAAAAGTCCCCTAGGACCTATAGACAGGAAAACAGACTTCCCCACATTCTGTCAAAGCCCACCTTTGGTATCTCATTCTGAGTACTGGAATTAATATTTGTGCACAGTGAACAAGTGCACTTTCCCTACTTGCTGTTATGGGGTAAACATTTAGATCCCCCAAATCATGGGACATTAATCCTTCCCAGAATTTGGGCTCTTCTTAAATGAAGTTTTCAGTGGGACTCGGCACGTTAACCTGAGTCACATCGTTTCAAACTTGTCAATGTCTTTCATGGTCATTTCTTCAACACAACATGAAGGGATGTTCCAATCTGCATTTCTTGGTATAAGTTTCTTCCTCTCAACTCCTCAGCTCCTATAAAGAGCTGATGTATCAACATACCCCACTCTACAAGACTCACATAGGAAATAGATTAAATAGAGCAGACAAAATACCTACTAGGAGATATTTCTCTTTCTGAGATGTGATTCCTAGGGAAAGAAAGATTTGACAAAAGACATTCCCAGTTAATATTATTATATGATACACAGTGTCTTATTCTGAACAGTGCCCTGCACACTGAGGTACTCAGTACACAAGAGGTGAATGAAGGTAGTCTCAACTTTAGGAATGCATCACTGAATTCTAGTCTTTCCCAAGAAAGGTGGGTTAATGCTTGCTTACTATTTGCATAATAGCGGAGGCTTTCTCAAGTGGCTTCTTTTGTTTTTGTTTTTCTCTTTCTTTTTCCAGAACAAAGAGATTGCTACAAAGATAACTTCACATAGCTGACTGGAGGTATAAATTCATAGTTTTGCTAATTTTTAAATGGTTGTTTCCCCCACTTATTTCAGATATCGGCATCTTGCTGGGGATTGTTGGGGTCGATCAAGAAAGAATTCTTGAGATGTTAGGAAGCGCAGTTTATAGGTTAATCAGAGAAAATGGAGAAAGCGAAACCAGGAGAATAGAGTTCCCATAGGCAGAAAGAGCTGCACTGCTTGCTATGATTGTCAAATTTATCCCTCCTTTAGCCTGAGGAATGGGTTATTGATAAGAGGGGAGTGATTTCAATCATCAAAGACCAATCCATAGCTAGGGATAATTTCAAGTGAAATAAAAGCACATTCTGTGAATATTTTATAGGAGTTGGTGAAAAGATTGTCCCCAGCACCACTGTGGTCTTGAAGGAATCTCATCCTCCTTTGTTTTCTCATGGGAGCTGAATTTGCTTGATCCTAGCAGTTCCCATGCTGATTTTGGAAGTCTGCGGAAATGCTGAGAGCAGTACAGAAATTCACATTTTGGGGTACTTTGGTGGAGTGGTGGTTAGGTCAATTACCTTTGATAAACAAAGGTCACATACCTCTGGGTTCAAGTCCTGGTCTCAGGGGAAACAAATAGTGTAAACAACTAAAATGGAAATAAAATAAATTTCTTCCTCTCTTCTCCTGCCTACCTACCTACTCTGCCCCATTCTTGCCTGCACCTGTCCTTAAAAGAAAGAAAGAAAAAAGAAATTCACATCTTATTCTAACTCTCCCCCAACAAACATTTACTAATTTTTTTTTTATTATTTTTTATGTAGTTGAAGTAGAAAGAACACTGGACATGGAAACTTGAAGTCTGGATTTGAATTCTGGTTCAAAACTTTATTAGCTTTGTGATGCTGGACAAGATGTAATTGCCCTGAGGTTCAGCCTCTTCATCTTAAAATGGGAACAGTCATATAAAAACCCAATGAACATAAGTATATTGTATTATTTGAGATGAGAAAAGTTCTGTGAAGATAAGAGTTTGTTATGGATGCTATTATTATTACTCAAGTTTCCACTCATTTCAGGTCTTTCAACTTCATCATAATTTGAGACAAATTGCTCCAGGAAGAATGTAATGAAAGACTAGCAATCTCTATTTCCTCTTTCCAGCCCCTATGCCTTGTACATTGTTCATCCCAAAGACATTAGCACAGTTAATTGATGTTACTTTTCTTCAATTGAAATACAGCCGATTGAGTAGTTACTATAGACTAGATATTAATCAAGGTGTTGAAAATAATGTGAAGGTAGTAGCAGCTACTGTTCCTGACCTGGAGGGGTTATAATCTAGTTGAAAATATGGTTAAAGGCAGACTTCAATCATATATAATAACAGAAATGAAGTGCAATTGAGGTAAGTCCTTTGTAAGAAAAGATCTGGGACCAGTGTTCTCCTGTCTTCTCTAGCCTGGCTGGGTATCTTGCCACCGTGCTCCTTTCTTTCTGGGCTTGCAGCAGCCTTTGATGAAGCTCTCATTCTTTGTCACATGTGCTCCAAATACCAGTTCCTTGTGTCAGAGGCTCTCAGCAACTTCTCCCAGAGTCATCAGCCCCTCATTGAGGCTTGGGTGTCTTGCCTCTATTTAAAATGACATCTGGGTTCTTTGAAACTTGAGTCTTTAGTGTTTCTATGGTACTTAAAGTGAGTTTGCTCCTGAACTTTCTGGCAGTTACTATGAGTTTGCTGTTTGTAAGGAACATGCTCAGAGTCCTCTTCAAGTGCATTGGGCCTATCTGCTAGTGCAATTCTCTGGAGTGTCCTGGAACAGTGACCAGGCTCTCAATGTCTTTTTCACTTCAGGGTGAGTTGTCAGATGCCCAGAGATGAGTTGCATAGAGCCCAGGACTCACCACTTAAACTCTGATATAACTCAGGATTATAACGTTCCATTGATTGACATGCATAGATGCATTCATGTCAGTTAGGGGTGTGTGATTTATTGGAAAAGCACTGAACTGGCAATCCAGCATACCTGATCTGTCACCAGTTAGCTTTGTGGCCTAGAATAAGACTTTTGTGGTTTTCACATGTGATACCTATGAAATGAAGACAGTATTTATCATTTACTCTGTTTATTAAATTGTATGAAGGAACTGGACTTGCCATTTATAAATACACATATTTTTAGCAATATGAATTATTTGGAACTTGGATTATTTATTCTTAGAATATATATTATTTAATGACTAACAGAAGAAAATGGCATATGTGCCTCAAGGTGCATGTTATGGATTGAATATATTCCGTAAAATTCATATTTTGGGGACCAGAGGCCCAATGCGATGGTGTTTGGATTTGTTTTGATGGAGTCATCAGACAGAAAACCTCCAACCCATTCAGTTCACCAGTTCTTGCAGCTGTGTTATAACAAGGTCTAATCACCCCCACTTAATTTATATTGTTACGTGTATACAAATCTAAAATTATAGATCTTGAGTGAATTTCAAACGGGAAACATCTTGATTCCTATTCTTTTTCTAGGTTCTGGACAGGTCAGCCCATTTATGATGTAATATCACCTGTGCTTAATAAAAGAGACATTCTCTCTTTCACTGTTAGACTTTTATAAATGATCCCCCACCCATCAGCATTTAATTTATTTTTTATTATCATGATTCTCTCTAGTTTTATTCTTTATATTTTTTGAATACATGAGCACTGAGCTGACTTGCCAGCAGGCAGAGTTGGATTTCACTCAGTCACAGTTATTGAAGGGAAAAGCAACTCACAACTCTGACTTTCTTGTTGCAATTCAATTGACTGCTCTGCTCTACTATCCATCTTCCTTTTCATCAACTCACTCTTTTCTTTCAATTACTTCTTTGCATCGAAAGCAATCTATCAATTAAGGATGTCTACCTTCTTTCCTGAGTTTTGGTCCTGAGGTGAAGTTTGGTTTCACTCCCTACACTAGACTGAAATCTATTCATGCTCATTTTGATCTGAGTTGGAGCTCTGGGCTCAATGCAACTGGTATTCAGTCACTTAATACATATTTATAAGGAAAGTTACTGAGCCATGTACATATTGGGAATCAAATAGACAAATCTCAAAGGCCTGTGTTTTGGTGAGGGAGCCAGATAATAAACAAGTGTGTGTGTTTGTATTGCAATGGGAGGTAGTAATGAGAATGAGGAATAACAGGTAGAATCAGTTATAAGAAGGGAAGCAAAGCTATCTGAGGGGCTGACCTTTGAGCTGAAGCTGAATGAACTGGGAGGGGAACTCTTCCAATATCAAGGGGAGTTAGTGTTCCCAATGAGAATAGAAAATGCAAAGTCGCTGGTAGAAGTAAGCCAGGTGTGTCTGAGAATGAATTTAGGAACCAATGTGTCTCCAGGGCAGTGAGAGTTGGGGGAGATGTGGACAGAAACTGGGTTCCAGCAGGAGCTGGGAGCTATATCCTAATCATGAAGAACAATGTTGAGAAAACAAGAAGACTTAGAACAATTTAGGAAGAAACATTATGTTTTACAGCAAAGTACATCACCTAGGGAAAATAAAGTGTTACATATAAGAATGCTACTGGATATTCAAAAAAGGAAAGTAACCCAGTGCCCTGGACATAAATGAGGAAGGCTTTCTGGGAGAAGACGTGCTTGAGCTGTTCTCATTCATTTCCATTTACCCAGCTGGTATTTGTCAAGGGCCAGACTCTGTGGTAGACGGCGATGAGCAAAACCAAGCAATCACTGTACTCACGAACTTATGACCTAGTTGGGGAGAGAGGGGTCAAATAAAAAATTGCACTAGTGAAAACACAAATTGTGGAGAAAGCTTTCAAGTACAGAGTGCAGATGCCAGCAGTGCCTGACCTAATGCAGCCTTGACGAGGGGCGGGTCTGGGGAAGGTGAAGCTCAGGAAGTGACCAGATGGCTGGAAGAAATGTCAGGTGAAGGTAGAGTCATCTGGGTAGAGACAGCAGACAGTGGGGAGGCTCCAGGTGGAATAGACCGGGCCTATTCAGTTTGCTGAAGTTTAGCTAATGTTACTCAGCAAAGTAAGGGTACACTGGGGCTGAGGGGTGGGACTTTCTCAAATGGGGCTGTACCAGATCATGCGGAACTTTGAATTTTAGATTTGATCCTAAAATTACTGGGAAGCAATGGAAGGTTTTAAATAAAGAAATGATAGGATCAGATAGAGAGTTTAAGATGTTTTTGCTCTGGTCAGGCTCTGGTAGCCTAGCGGTCTAGTCTACTCTAGGAGCAGTTTCACATACTTCCCAAGGTCTGGGGTTCAAGACCCAAGGCCCATGTGAACAACCAATGTGAACAACTAAATAAACATAAAGTGCTTCTTCTGCCTCTTTCTTCCTGCCTGCCTCTTACCTTCATCCTTGCCTGTAACTCTCCTTAATAAAGAAAAGGTGCTCTTGCTCCAGGCTCTGTAAGAAAAGGCATTGCAAGAGCTCAGAAGAGAAGGTGGGACCAGCTGAGAAGCCACTGCAGTGCGGTGGGCAGTCCAGGTCAGGAAGGTGCTGGCTTGGGCTAGAGTGTGGCCGTGCAGATCAGAGAAAGGCTGAGTATATTTCTGAAGTTTTCTCATCAGGTCAGTCATACAGTGTTTTCATTTATCTATTTTTGTGGAATAATCAGAAATACAAAGAAAACAAAAGCCCCTAGTTTGCATATTCTCAAGTCCTAACAACAAAAGGAACTTCAGTCAGAAAACCAGGTATTCTTAGTGCAGATCCAGCATGTTAGCAATAATTGTATTTATTCCTGGGAAGTCTTGGAAAGTCTGACTTGCTATTTTTGTGAAAATTGCAAAATGATGGATTTATTTATAAAGCAAATAGGACATGAACTGTATGCTGGGAACAGTTACAAGTGCTGGGGACACAAGAGGGAAGGATAAGGCCAGACCTCTTTTCTCTAAGAGCTGGTAATTTGATATAATGAATATTTTGTATATTCTTTTAGGATATATGTCATTTTGACCAAAAGAAAACAAACGAAAGTGGTATGTTTTTTTATTTTTAATTACCTGAGTTTAATATAGAAGTGTAAAACAATTTCTGAATTTTTACAAGAAGAATTGTGAATCTTCTGTTAAAAATATTTGAAAGCTAAATAAATTAAGAAACAAATAGTTTTCTGGGAAAGCACTTTCTACTAAACTAACCAAGGAATAATGTTATCACTACTTAAAGATCATGAGGAATCTCCCAAAAGAAAAAAATAAATGTACTGAAGACATAAAAGAATACTGTTAAAAATAAGTAATACAAATGACTTCTAGCAACTTGACTTTAATAGAAATGAAAGAAACACAAGTTAAATTAATTGATAGTATTTTTGGGGATATGCGAATTGGCACAACTTTTCTGGACAGCAGTCGACAATATTAATTATTAATTACGTTTTATGAATATAACCTAAAGTAATCAGTCATATAGACAAGGATTTCTGTACATACAAGTTGATAAAGGATTCAAGATAGGGCACAGATAATAGGGTTAGGAGTTCAGAAAATTCACTGTGATTTGAATCAGAAGTGCAAGAATTATATCTCTTGTATTTCTCATACAAATTCTAGGTGTTTCAAATTCAAATCTGATATTGAAAATACAATTTCAAATTCAAATTCTTGTATTTGTAATACACATTCTAGGTTTTTCCAAATTTCTGAACACCTCATTTTACACTTCTGTGAATGGACTGAGTAGCCTGAGCAGAGACTTCCACCATCTGAGTCGAAGTCCTCAACTCTTTCTGGCTTGGGAGTTGTTATGCTGATTTACCTCTAAGACAGGACTGCAGAGCCCAGGCTCACCAAGCTTCTTTTAATCAGTGCTTGAGAAGCTCTCTGCTGCCATCTCCAGTCCTTTCTTCTCTCTCAGTCCTGCCTTCCACCTACTCCATCTCAATTTTGTAACACACACACATACACACACACACACACTTGCATGCATGTACGCACACACACGCACATGCACACTTGTGCAAGGGATGGGGGCCTGTAGAAAGAAAACATCAGTGCATTTGGAATCAATGATAATAGTTGGCAACACTTAATAGTGTACATGTCAGACACGGTGGTTTAAGTATATTAGCAAATCCAAATCTTTATAATAACAATAAAGCAAAATAATTGCAACACAAAGTTTACGTTTTTGTGATCCTCATCTTATGGAGGAAATCGAGGCACGGTGATTCAGTGATTTGACAGAGATCATGTAGTGCCTTCGTGGCACAGCTGGGTATTTACTATAAGCAATCTGGGTTCAGAATCTGCTTTTTAATCGCCATTCTCGTTCTGCCTCTTTAATCATATGACTGATAAAGTTTATCCCCCGAGTCTCCCACTTACCAATGAACGACTAGAAAAGATCACAACATTTCAGAGCCTGGGTTTCCTGGGTGGAATAATACCAACCACACTGAGTACCATAGTGATGGGGTGAGAGGATGTGTATGTAGTTCCTGACAGGTAGCAAGCATTCAAATAGCCGTAAGATTAATTATTCACAAGTACATTATAATTCCACGGAACTTTGCATATTGATTTTTGTCATGACATTTAGCTGCCATTTAAAAATGAATTGCAAAGACCAAGTTGTCCCCTCCTGAAACATTTTAGGGTCCACTTCTTGTGCCGCAGCGTTGGTAGTTACATAGCTCACTAAAGAATTCTGATCCTCACCAGCTGTATGACCTGGACACCTGATGATGCTAGACCAAGTCTCTGCCAGCCCTGGACTCCAGCAGGGAGTCTGACAAACTGTTTAGTAGCTCCTTGTGTTGGAGTGGCAGTGAAGGTTGGGTCCAAAGGAGTGAGCCAGTGTGCTCCAATAAGAACAGCCTGGGGCTCTGGAAGCACAATTTAGACATGAGCTTGCCTGTCTGTCTGGTTGTCTTTCTAAGGAATGGCTGATACAGAATTTCATGTCAACCAGAGGAATGCTGTTATAAGAACATCTCGATCCACCTTCTCGCTTACGTGGGGTCTGCTCATTTTGATCCTGCAGAGTAAGAGTTCTAAGAAAAAGAGAAAAATAGATTCTTCATATACCACAGAGTACAAGTAGAAATGGAAATATTTTTCTTGAGTGACTCCACATGTAAAACAAGTTTCTGTGTTTACACAGGCAAATATACATCTGCTGGTTTTCTTCAATTTCCTTTTTTAAAAAAATATGTAAGTTAACTTTATTCATATGTGAGTCCCTAATGTCTTTCTCGTGTCCTGGACCTGGGTAGATCTGGAGACTTCTGGACCAGCTGCACATCTGGTTTCATTGATTTTGAACCACTTACGTATCTCCATGAGTCTAGATTGTCTCATCTGTAAGCTGGAGATGATAATGTCTAGCACTGGTGAAGGGGTTATAAGAGATAAATGCACACTTTGCAATGTGACTGATCTGTAGTAGGTAAGGTATGGGGGTAGGGAACAAGCAACATACAAAAAAGGAAACATATGTAGACACAAAAAACAAGAGACTAGAAAAAGGGAAAGGAGCAAAAAAGCATAGGAAATGACCAAATGGTGCAGAGATAAAAGAGAAACAGATTTTGTTGTGGAAAAAAAAAACCCAGGTTTAGAGTTCAAAGTAAGATTTTTTCATTTACTAAGAACTTTATAGACAGAAGCAGAAACCAAACTACTGCCACCCTCAAGTCCCTCATAAGATCAAAATTGTAGGCTTTCTTTTACACATATCTCAGCCATCTCAGGTAGCTGCTTCCCCCAGGAATCCTTCCTTGATGTCATCGCGGAAGGAAGGCCCTCAAGAAAGTTAGCCATGAGAGTAAAGACGTGTGATACAGAAGCAAGATACTAAGTAGGGGAAGAGAAGGTAAACACGTCAGCCAATTTTGAAAGACTATGTGAAAGGAATGTTGATAGTAAACTTTTGAAAGAAGTCAAGATGTTGGTCCTGTAAGGATCTATCTTTCTTAATTTTCTTTCTATAATTATTGTCATACAGTGTTATATTATTATGAAGGAAGCAATCATCAGAGTGGAATAGATAGGCAGGCACTGCTGCAAGGGAATATTGAAAGAATAATGACAATATTTACTCTATCTAGCCTGTATTCATTGACTAACCAGGTATTGAATATACAGGCACGGAGGTATTAAGAATATACCGATGGGTGAAATGTGGATCTTACCATGGGAAACTCTTTAAGTTAATTTAATAATTGTTCTAACTAACCATTACCAAAGTTGGTGGCTTAAAATAATAGCAACCATTTATCTTCTTTTCCTTTTTTTTAAAGGAAAGATACAGGCAGGAATGGAGTCAAGTAGGCAGGCAGACAGGCAAAGAGAGGAAGAAGTATTTTATTTTTATTTGTATTTAGTTGTTCACACTGGTTGTTTCGTCCTGGACCTGGAACTCCCACCCAGGGGGCCTATGCTCCTTCGCAGGTGATTTACTAACTGCTACTCTACCAGGACATTCCCAATCATCACTCTTTATAATTCTACAGATGGTCTAGTTGTTCTTCTATTGGCCTTAGTTCCTTTCTCTTCTGAGAGTTCAATGACTTGGTGACTGTGACTGGAGTCATGTGGGGGTTTATTTGAGATGGTAGGATGGCTGAAGTTTTCTCCTTGTCCATATAATTACAAAATTTCTTTCTCTGCACATGGCCTGTTCAGTGCCCATCTATCAGATAACTGATCTCTACATGGTACCAAAATTCAGCATTTAAGAGGGAGGAAATAGAAGTTGCCAGTTCTCTAGAAGCTAAGCACAGAATTGACTCAGCATCATTTCCACTGCAATCTAGTTGTTACCATGAATCATAAGCAGAGATGTGTTGGGAAACCATCTCTCCAAATAAGCAAAAATTTCCCACCTATTTGTAGCATTTGATGATTTTCTTAATGTAAATATTTCCATATTGGCTGATTTCAAGCGGTCAACGGTCACTATGACATCACTGAACACACAATTGACAAGAGATGTGCACAACTGGTTCTTGAGAATGTCTATGGTTATAGCATGTCACTGGGATATGCCAGCCATGGTTCCATGTGGGAGAGGGCTATGCAAGGGAAGAAACACCAGAAGATATAATAAACTTAGAGCCATATTTGGAGACTACCACAGACACAAATAGTCTCACGGGAAAGACAGATTCATAAATACTCATTATATGTATTACATTTTTAACATTTGGGGAAATATGGTAGCAGATCATACTAAATGTATGATTAGAGAGCCACAGGAGCACAGAGAAAATAACTGGCTCTGGTAATGAACATCAATGAAGATTCAAAGTAGAGGCAATGAGTAAGCTAAGTCTTGAATAAGTAGGAAGGACTTTATTAGACAGAAAAGGAGATATCTAGTTAAAGGCAGGGTACCATGTGAAAATCAGAAGGTTATTACAATAGAATGACTTAGAGAATTAAAAAAAATTACCTTGATTGTAGTGGATACTTGGCTATTCAAGCACTCTGCTCCATTATTTAGATCAACCCAACGAATATTTTTGATGTTTGAATGAAATCACCCACCAAATATCCATACATAAAGTGACCTAAAATTCTTTGTAAGACTGTGAGGCTCAAATTTTGGATGAAAACTTGGTCCCTATAAGTAGAGGATACCTAGAGAACAGAAATAAGGGAGGCTACAAATGTCTCCAGTGGTTAGATTATGATGGTTCTTGAATACAGTTTAAGAAGTCTGGAACTTCATGTGTAGGCAATGGGAATCCATCTGACAAATTGAAAAAGAGCGGGTGGTATAAACATATTCGTATCCTAGGACCTTTGTAAGAAAAATGACCACATACTTACGGACATAAAGCAACACAAGTTTGTTATCATACAGCTGGGGAGATTTGAAGTCTAAAATCTGCCTCATTGCACTAAAGTCAGTGTGTCCGCAGAGTTACATTCCTTCTGGAGACTTGGGGAAGAATGTTTTTTGTTTTTTTGCCATTTTCAGCTTTGAGTGTTCAACAGTATTCCTTGGTTCGTGATCACTTTTTCATATCACTCCAGCTTCTTGCCTCCTCTACATTTCGACCCTCTTACCTCCTCTTATGGAGACTTGGTGATTTTTATCGGACCCTCAGAGATAATATAGGATAATTTCTCCATCTCAAGATCATTAACTCAACCACATCTTCAAAGCACCATTTTCTTTGTAGAACAATCTAGTCACAGATTTAAAGGATTAGCATGTGGACATTTAGAGGGAGTCATTATTCAGCCTAATTCACATATTCAGATTTATTTTTTAGCAGCATCACTTGAGATAATATGCAGAGTTGATTTAAGAAGTGTGATGTAGAAATTCAGGAAAACAAACTATAGGCAATAATCCAGGTACAGCTTTATCACGTGGCAATGAGGAGGAAAGGGGCCATATGAATCCCAAAGGTATTTGGGGATGGGGATTGATGAAAATTTCATGATCACTAAAAACTAGGGAGTAAAGGAGAGGAAAGAGTCAACGCTGACTCCAACTTGGGGCTTCATGTATGCGATTGTGACATAAACTACGGGAAATGGAAGATAATTTCTTGGGTGGGAAGATAATTATTTCAGTTTGGACCATGTTGTTTGAGTAGCTCTTTGTACTTTGTACCGGTGAGATCAGACTCAGGATGCAAACCCAGATTCCCGACGTGTGTGTGGATTATGCTTCTCTGGACGTGGATGACCTAACTGCTACTCCACCAGGTTGTTTAAAATACTTACATGATGCATTAGTCTTGAGATTTATGCAATAATAAGCTCTGTAAAGTTTGAATATTTATCATTGTGCTCTTTGAATATATTTGATATTCAACTTCAACAGAATTATTTAAAGAATTTAATCCATAAATATATCCTTAGCACACAAGGATATTAGACTCATGATGCCACTATTAAAAATATTCTGTCTTAATAATATTTCTATCTTGAGCTTTACTAGAAAGTTTTACAAATTTCCTTATTTTTACTCTTAGTATTTTCCTTCTTCTATTTTTCCTAAGCATTATTCTGAAGTTCCTTCATAGGTTATGTTTTTTCCTTATTTAGTAAGTTTTGTGTTTTTGCTAGAATTAAAATTTTATTATGTGTTATGTGTAGATTAAACTTTTATTTATTTTTTTAGAGATTCTTCAATGCTATTTAATTTCTATGTGTTTGTGAATTTTCCGGTTTTCCTCTTGGAATTTATTTCTTATTTAATAATATTGTGGTCTGAAAAGATGCTTGATATGATGTTAGTCTTTTAAAATTTATTAAGACTTGTTTTATGGACTAATATATTATCTGCACTGGAAAATGTTCCAAGTGCTTGTGAAGAATGTATGTTCTGTTGCTTTTAGATGAAATGTATTAATATCTGCTAAGTGCATCTGGTCTAATGTGTTCCTTAAGTCTAATGTTTCCATATTGCATTTCTCTCTGGATGATCTAGCCATTGCTGAAAGTGGAATGCTGAATCCCCCACTATTTTCGTTATGCTGTCTGTTTCTCCCTCAGGTCTGTGACAGCTGCTTTATATATTAAGGCACCCCTCTGCTGGGTTTGTACTTATTTACAAATGCTGTTATCTTTTTGCTGTATTGACCCCCTTTATCATTATATAATGCCCTTCATTATTTCTTATTATAGTCCTTGTTTTAAAGTCTATTTTGTCTGATACAAGGATAGCTATCCTAGCATTTGTTTGCTTGTTTCTATTTGCATGAGATATCTTTTCCCACCTTTTCACCTTCAGTCTGAATGTCTCCTTAAAGCTGAAATGAGTTTCTTTTTGGCAAAGTATAGTTGGTTTTTGTTTTTTAAATACACTAGGCCACTCTAGGTCTTTCGATTGGAGGATTTAGTCTGTTTACACTTTAAGTATTACTGGTAAGTATATATATACTATTGTCATTTTGTTAATATTTTTCTGACTTGGTAGTTCCCTTTTTCCTCTTTCTTCCTCTCTTGCTCTCTTCCTTTGTGATTTGATGATTTTCTGATACAGTATGCTTTGATTCCTTTATTTTTTTATCTTTTATTTAGCTACTTGGGTTTTGCTTTGTGGGTTACCATGAGGCTTACATAAAAAAATCTCATAACAGTCAATATTAAGCTGAGAAAATTTGATTTCTAACAATACAAACATTCTACACTTTATACTCCTCTTATTTCATGTCTTCTTGATGCCACAGCTTCCATCTTGTTTATCCATTAACAAATTATGTGGTTATGGTTATTTTTAATACCTTTGTCTTTTAATTCCTATGTTAAAGTCATTAGTGATTTACTCTGCAGTTACACTATTATTCTGAACTTAGACACTTTTACAGTGAGTTTATACTTGCATATGTTTTCATTTTACAAATTAGAGTTTTGTTCCAGCTTGGAAAACTCCTTTTAACAATTCTTGTAAAGCAGATCTAGAGATGATTTCCTTCAACTTTTCTTCATTTGAATAATTCTTTCTTTTCTCCTCAAATCTGAAGGGTTCACAGGTATTATTTCTCTTAGCACTTTGGATATTCCCTTTTGACCTGCAAGATTTTGACTGAAAAATCTGCTGGTTCACAGTGATTCTGCTTATATAATACACTCCTTTTCTTACACTGCTTTAAGATTCTCTTTGTCTTTAGTTTTTGAAAATTTAATGATAACTGTTTCTTGGTCTGGGTCTCTTTGGGTTCATCCTAAGTGGTAGTCTCTATGCTTACTGGATATGGATGAGCATTTCTTTTCCTTGGTTAGGGAAATTTTCAGCATTTATTTCTATAAATAAACTTTCTGGCCCTTTCTCTTTCTCTCTTTTCAAGTTCTGGGGTATGTGTGAAATACGAACCTAGAGAGAGGGCAGACTACTGTGACTTTCCTTAGACCTCTGAGGACCCATTGAAAGATTTTGAGTAGGTGCAAGACAAGGTGAAGTTAATTAATGAACAGCCTGGTATGTGGAAGGTGATTAAGACCAGGATGAGATGTGTGACTAGAAACGGGTCAGCAAATTAGAACCCATCAAATGATCTCAGTTAAAAGTAATGAGAAATTTTATTATTTTTATTTATATTTTTAAAGGAAAGCGACAGACAAGAATGAAGGAAACAGGCAGATATGCAGACAGAGAGAGGAGGAAGAAGCACATTATATTTACTTTCTTTAATTGTTCATTTTACTTGTTTCCCTCGGTCCCATGTCTTGAATCGGGGACCTTGGGATGTATGTGGATTGTGCTTATTGTGTGGACTAAACTGGCTACCAGGATGCATCGAGAGCCTTTATTACATCTGTGACAGGGCGGATTTAGAGAGAAAGATATTTTACACATGCAGGTGATGTTAGGTTGACTGTACATGGAGCTGGGGTGGAGAAAGAAACTATGTGATGTAACTCCAACACGACCAGGATCAAGTTGGCTGTGGTGCTACTCATTGCCAGACAAGTTGTAAAAGGAAGAGTAAGCTTGAAGGAAAAGATCATGAGTTCAGTTATGATCTGTGAGATGTGCTGTTATGGTAAATAGGCAGTTGGAAATCAAGCCCGAAACATGAATCTGAAAATTCTTTGAGTATGGGTAGAGGCTGAAGTTGTTAGTTGCTATGAAGTTAACACATGAATGTATGCAGCTGTAAGTTCAATATGGTAGCCACTAGTGACATGTAGCTATTTAAAGTTAATTTTAAATTAATTAAAATTAAAATTAAAAATTCAATTTCTCATCTATATTGTCACACTTTAAATGCTCAAAAGCTGCATGTGACTTGTGGCTACCTTCTTGGACAGGTACTGATATGGAACATTTCTTTTCATCATAGAAGTCTTATTGACAGCACTGCTACACAGAGGAAAAAGAACAGGGATTTGAAATATATCAGAACGCTGTTATTAGAGAACCCAGCCAAAACAGACTGAAGAAGCACCTCTATCCACTAAGTGCCTTTTAAAACTTTGAATATTAGATGGTTTCCTACTTTATATTTGATCCCCACAATGCCATATAATGTTGATAAAGTTAATTATTTTATTGAGGCTTGTTAAAATTCTTTTCTCTAAGACCCCACACTTGTAAGTGGCAGAGGTGGAATTGTTACCCAAGTATACATAATATTCAAATCCAATGATTTTTCAGTCTCCCCAAGCTGTCTGTTCCAAGAAAATACAGAGACAATGGTGCCGAGTCAATAGTCAGGCAAGAAGAGAATTTCACTAGCGAGTAAAGGTCAAAGGGCATCAAGAGTTCAAGACCAGTTCAGGAAAGTGTTAACAGAATGGGCAAGAAGGTGGTCACCGACTTTGTGAAGAACAATTTCGGTGTGGTGTAGGACCTGAAGCCCCATGGAGAGCATAGGTCCATCTAGCCTGTTCTTTTAAGAGATTAGATATAGGTGATTCTTTCCACAATAGATGTGTTATTAAAAAGGTGTTTTGAATTTTTGAATGTTTTATATGAGATGCCCCAAGGCTACATCTCTTATCTTTGATATAGTCAGAAAATAATGAATTCCATTCTTTTTTTATTCCTTCTTCTTTAGTCACTAGCTGTTTCATTTGGTCTAGTCACTAAATACTCCAATGATACCTTTTTTGCAATCTGTGAAATGGGGTTGGAAATATATGTCTTATTTACCTAATTGTGACATTTGATCACCAAGAGGATATATATGAAACTATATTTGATAGTGAACTGTGAAGTGATAGTCCTATAATATGAGATTTCAACTAATCAGACAAAAACAGTACTTGAACGTTATAGTTGTTTTTTTGTTTTTACAATGTTTTATGTACTGAGTAGACCTTTCATCTAAAATGATCAGCTCTACATCTCTGGAGAAGAATAGGAAAATATATGTGTCTGTGTTGATTCCTCAACCCAAATTTCTAGTTTGATAGTTGACTTTTTGAAATCAAGTTCCATGGATTCCTATGGGAATTTCTAATTTAATTTTTATGTTCTGGCTAGCTCCATCAAAATTGGAAAAGGGGAAACAGATATACTTCCTCCTCTCCAGTATGTTTAAAAGGAAATAAAAAGAAGATAAAATTGTTCAAGTTTCCTGTCTAAGAAAGCTCAGATAAGTATTTCTAATTACTTTGAGTATCAGTGGAAAGCTTGAACATTAGCACCCAAAGAAGCAAATTCTGTTGATTATATTTATAGGAGTCCTCCTAGAACTCTGCTTTTGACCTGAACTGGAGGGCTGAGTGCTGCAAGGAATCACTGTGATTTGGTTAAAGCGAGGATAAACATGAGAGGATCTATATTTGCTACTAGCCTATGGAAAACCTTTCAGGGCTTTTCAGGACTTGAAATCAGCAAATGAAAATATTTCCTGCCCAACAAAAACTGTACTAAGCTCCTAACTCCCTAAAGTGTGAACACTGAATTCTTAACACATCTAACCGCTCTCTTTCTTAAGCAGCTCCAAGGGAATTCTTAGGACTTTTAGTCAGATTAAACCAGAGAAGGATGTAAATGATCTTTCAATGAAGTATTTCTTAGTATCCTCTGAAACTTTTCTAATTTGCCTCAAGGCATATTGAACCCACAACAAGTTTACTGGAAATGTCAGTAAATTACCGAAATTGCATGTTAGTGTCACACAGTTCAGACCACAGGCCCTGGCAGCCCAGACAAAGAGTTGCTGTAGCAAACGGTGCACTAACAGGAAGCAGACTTCTCAGTGGGTCCCACCACAGTGCTTCAGCCTTATGTTGCAAGAGGGAAAAATTATCAACCACCACCCCAGCTATTGCTACTGAGTTGCTGTCACTGAAATAATATTAGGAGGGCCAGGTAAAATATGAACAAGGCTATGAAGTCCTGGTAAAACCCCATTTACAAGTTCTTTTTTTTTAGTTTATTTTTTAATTGAGGTTTATCCTGTTACTGATAAATGGTCAAAGAAAAGTGCAGCGGAAAATCCCTGACCCCAGTTGTGGGGGTTAGGTCTTTGACTAGGACTCTATTTACTGACATTTTAGCAAAAATGATATAAAATTCTGCTTTCTCAAATGTAGCTTTAAATTACCATATAAAGACCAGGAGTCCATATCAGATTGGTAGTCCTCTGATTCCAGTTAAATTGGAGAAATTGCCACCATCTATGCCCTGCATGGGATGACATGATTAACGTCATGGCGGCTGCATTGCTTGATCGGCTGCTGCACATCCCTAGTCCCAGTGGTGAGACTGATCTATGAAGTAATGCTGAATAACCTGGAGACAAAGAGGTTTCTGCTCTGTCTGTGTGCTTGGCCCCATTTGTGACTTCTCAAGATCCTCTACAGATCATTCCTCAGACTTTTCAAAGTGTTCCAGTCTCCTTCATCTCAAGCAAAAACAGATGAACGAATGATCCTCCCCCAAGTTTTCACTCACGTACACTAACAGGATCTTAAGATGTCAAACTCAATGATGCTGTTATCCAAAGGGAAGCATATTTCTACTGTATCCACTGTATTTCTGTATCAGAAATGAGCTGAACATGCTGTCATTGACTTTGCGTCACTTATGTAACCTCACATTGAATGAACCCCAAGTGCAGACTTAGTTTTTTCCCTGGTCCTAGTCTGCCTTGCCTCCCTGCCTAATGATTCAGGATCCCTTCTACCATCGATGGTCCACAATAAATCCTGAATCCCATAGGGTCGAGAACTCTAGTGTCTTGATTAGCTCTTGCCAAACCTCTCTTGCTAGACTGGGATTCAGGTTTTGCTTCTGGTGAGAACTCCTGTTTCCATATGCAAGATTTCCAGAGTCATATCATTGTCAAATTACCACATTATCACATTATCATGTACAGTGTTATTTCATGTGATGTCTCATATTCTGTGCTCAAAATAGAATAACTACCTAGTATCAAATGTTATTACTAAAAAGAAAACAGCACTAGGGTTTCATTAATCAAAGCTTTTTCTTAGACAAATGCTTAGCAAGGTAATAACTATTTTTGGCATTCTTTAGATCTCTTATTTTTCACTGTTGAGATTGCTAGTCCAAATGACTGGCTGAGCTACTGCCATTTTAAAGAAAAAAAACTGTACCCTAATTTCCGTTTTTGGAGGCTTGCTCTGAACATAGTCCTGCTCTGAAGGATTGGCAATATACCTGAACATTGCCAGTTCTCCACCCTAGATTGGAGCACACTAACCTAAAACACGGCATTAAAACCTAAAACTGCAGTGTGACTCAGCTGGTCATCAGTATTAAAATGGTCAGGTGAATCCTGCTTACTCTTCCCTTCAACTGTCTGTTAAAGTCAGTTTGGGCAGTATTTGCATTTGTCATGAATGGTCCTTGTAATTATGATTTGGGGATGCTGGCTGCTTGGATACAAGAATAATTCATAAACTCGCTTAGTCTCCACACCCTAAACCTACCGTATCCCAGTTTCCTGTCTTTACCATCATCCAATATGGTGGGAAACAAGCCCATTTAGATTATGACCATCTCGTCTTCCAGACAGTTCAGCATTTTAAAAAAAGTGCAGGAAGACACCTTAATACACGAAAAAAGAGTTTAATGTAGGAATGATGATGTCATTTACTCAGAATAAATGTCATTTTCTGTTTGTTTTGTATGTATTAATGACATCAATACAATAATAGTACTTAACAATAGTAAATTACAAATGCTCTATATTTACATGCACTGTCTTATTTCTTCACAACATCCACCACTGTGTCCATATTTTCTTTGTTTTATTGAGGAGGAACTCAGGGAAATAAGTGGACTCTGTCTAAACCATAGGCCTGCAAGTGATTAGAAACAACTCTAATTTTGTTTATGTCCTAATACAAATGAATTCTTCACTTCTACACAGTAATTCTGCTCTAATGGAGTAAACAAATGGAGAAGAGTCCTAGCAAGACATGACGATGACTAGGTACACAACCACGTAAATCTGAGCCTGAGGAGTTTGTATTTCATACTATAGATCAAATAGTTTGTTTTTGAGTCTGGGGTTAATGTGGTAAAATTCATTTTAGGAAGATCAGTTGGATATATTGATGGACAGGAAAGCTAAGCAGATGAAAATTAGAGGTTTGAAGATGATCTGAAAGTGTATCATCAAAAAACGCATTTAACCTCTATGAGAAAGTTACAAAACCTTATACTGAAAGTTATTTAAAAGATCTAAACAGAAAGATATATAATCTTAAAATGCTTTTAGATAAGAAACCTCAACATTTTAAAAACATCAATCTTTCTGAAAATAATCTATAGAATCATGAAATTCCAATTGATAGCTCAGCAAAAATTTTCAATGGATCTTGATAAAGAGATTCTAAAATGAATACAGCAAAATAGAGCCCAAAAAACCCCAAAATATTGCTGAAGAACAACTGAGTTATAAGATATGATGACTTATAAATTGATGATCCTTAAGACAGTGTGGCATTTGTGCATGGTAAAACAAAAAGACAGAAAAGAGTTCAGCAACAAGTCAAAATGTATTTATATGGAAACTTAAACAGAGGTGACATTTCAGATCACTGGGGAGCAGAAGGCATGTTTAAGGAATGGTGCTGGAATAATTGTTTAAATAAAAATGGAATTTCTAGGTCACACTATACATACAAATTGTTTTCCAGATGCATTGGAATTTAAGTTATTAGAATATATAGAATATATATAAGACAAACTTTTATCACCTTAGGATATAAAATAATTTTAATTAAATATCATAATTCTAAAATAAAAGCATTAAATATTATAGAAGAGAATGATATATCCAGCTATACTAAAATTAAGAACCGCTATTCATCAAGGAGCCCACAAGAAGACAAAAAGGATATAATTGCAAGAAAGGCTTCTAGCTACAATATCACCGATAGAACATTAGTACTCAATATATAATTTACTAAAATTGATAAGGAAATAAATATTAACTTACTAAACAAGCACAAAAAATAGGTATTTTATAGAAAGAAGAAATATGTGTGATGAATAAACCTATGAAAAAAGAAAGATGCTGAATCTTATCAGTAATCTGAAAGGGCAAGTTAGAACTGTTAGGCTGGCCCAGGGACAAAAGCAGCAGCGGCCATGCCCGGGAAAGGCCATGCCCAGGAAAATGGCAGCCAAGCCCGGGAAAAAGGGGGATGACATCAGAATAAGGGATGCAACCCCCACACCTGGATTCACAGGGCCAATCCCCAATCTCGACATAGGAAGCCCGCAAAATTCCTTTGCTTAAAGAGCCCGCTCCCCTTTGTTCAAGCGCGACTTCTCAGCCCACGACTTCCCCAACCCCATTCTGCGGACTTGGGAATTTCCCCCGGGTGTGCAGAATCCAATAAAGCCCTGACTATTCGACTTTTTTGTCTAATTGACTTTTTCTCCTCGCGGAGCCCAGAAAAACCTTACAAGAACCATATGAGATATTGTTCTACTGATTTGACAAAATTAATAAGTCTGATTGTATTAAATATTAGAAGAAAATGTGTTGACATATTACTGGAGGCAGTAGCACAGTATCTTTGAAAAACAATTCAGTGTTATTTTGTAAAACTTTTCATACTTTAAGACCCAGCAAATATACACATTGGTATACATCTTAGGGAAGTGCTTATCAGAATTTAATATTCTTGTGTATCTTCTGGTAATACTGATAAAATAGAGATTTGAAGATAGTACTCTAAAAAATAATAAAGTTTTGAAAAATCTATAATTTGATCCATTGTAGAGAAACTACAAAACACCATTCATTCATTCATGAAAAAATACTAACTGAACTGAGCATTTACAATGTGTCAGGCAATTTTATAGCATTAAGGATATAACAATGAAAAGTCAAAAGGAAAACCTAAACAAAACTGTGCCTTAAGAGAGTTTACATTCTATGTGTATGGTGGGGAGTGGGGCATTAAGCACTAAATAAATAATTAAAATATATAGTATGTTTGATAGTAATAAATGCTATGCAAAATATTTAGCAGAGAAGGGTAGTAGGGAACACTGGAGGGGTTTTAGTTGCAATTTTAAATAGATCTATCAGAGAAAGTTTTCTTGAGAACTTGAAAACAGCAAAAAACTAGAAAAGGTGAGGAAGTAAGCCAAGGGAGTATCTCAGAGACAAAAAGAATGTGCAAAGGCCCTGAGGCACGACTATGCTTTGTGTGCTGGATAAATAGGAAAGACATTAGTGTACATAGGTCCCAATGATTAAGGGATGAGATATGAGAAGAAATTAGAGGAGTAAAGGGGGCTGTGTCAAATAAGAGCCTTATAGACCTTTGAAATGGTTTTGGCTCTTATTCAGAGCCAAATGTAAAGCCACTGGAAACTTAGGTAGATGAGTGACACTCTCTGATACACAGGTAAAAGCATCCTTCTGGTTACTATAATGAGAATAGACTAATTGGAGGGACCCAAGTATAAAGTCAAGGAGAATGACTAGAAGTTATAACAATAAGTCAAACAAAAGATGATGGTAACGGGATAGTGAGGGTGGCAAGAGGTGACTGAATTTTATATATATTTTGAAGGTAAAGCTGATGGAACTTTCTGAACTTAATGTGGGGGTCTAAAAAGCTGACGAAATAATGGAAAAAATAGTGTTGCTTTTTACTGAGTTGGGAAATACTGCTAAAGAAACATGTTTGGGTAAAGGGCTGAAAATCATGTGATCGTATTTGGGTATATTATATTTAAGATGTTTTCAGAAGAATTATTTCCAAGACAGCTGAGTATGCCAGTCTGGAGCTAGGCAGAGAGGTCTGGTAATAATAGATATAATTTTGGCAATAAGTTGTATTTATAGACATGGGACTGGCTGAGTATCTAAGAGGAATAATATGAGAAGGGGTCTAAAGTCTGAGCATTCCGATGCCTATAATAAATATGTTAAAGGTAAATGGAGAGAAAATATACATTACCTACCAGCAATCAACTATTAGACATACAGAAGACCCTTCAAGAGCAACACTTGAAGGCAGCAGGACTAAAGTAACATATATATTTTTTAAAGAGCTTCAAGAAGGAAAGCAAAACTATATATTTAGAATCCAGGTGAAATAAAGACGTTTTCAAGAAAAGCTTATCACCAAGAGATCATTCTTAAGTAAATGTCTAAAAGATGCATTTCGGGAAATAAGGAAAATCAGAAAAATCTGAAAAGAAAGAATAAGCTAAATTGGAAATAAAGAAGACCCTATACTGCAGAGAATAAAGATTTCTAATTAAAATTTTTTGGAGTATTTTCCCTTATTCAAAACAAATTTACTACAAAATTTTATTAATTTGTTTATCTTTAAATGAACGTTATTGAAGGAACATTGCAGTATAACATTACATGGGTTTAAAGTATATGTCACAGTAAATCAACATCAATATGTAATACATTAAGTTGATCACTATTTGTTTTTCCTTTGCTACGTAATTACTCCCCTTTACCCAGTTTGCCCCCAACCCTTCCCCTTCTCTTCCTGCAAACTTCCTGGTTTCCTTTTTTAAATTTTTTGACTAAAATTCTATTGTTATTTGATTTAGTTCATTTGTTTTCTTGGTATCTCTATAACCCTCTCTTACTATCATCAGCATAAAGAAAAGGATTTACATTGCTTCAGGTGTTATTACTACTAGCTTTATTTAAATAAGTGATTGTAATTTA
The DNA here is from genome assembly GCA_004363575.1 of Solenodon paradoxus. NCBI lineage: Eukaryota > Metazoa > Chordata > Mammalia > Eulipotyphla > Solenodontidae > Solenodon > Solenodon paradoxus. The sequence goes on from RJWH01001138.1 coordinate 345,547, forward strand.
CACATTTTTTAAACAAACTGATGAAAAGTTTAAAAATAAAAAGTTTAAGGTAAAATATTCACTAATTTGTGCTCTCTCTTCTAATCACTTGCCTGCAGGGAATACTTTTTCCATATTAAACTGTATATCCATTTCGAAGTGGGGGATCTGGAAAATTCCTTTTGGGTAATAAAGAAGAAAAGGCAGGCTAGCCCTGGTGGCTTGATAAGATTGAGAGACAAGCCTTTCTAAGGTAGATACCATTTCATTTTTCTACCTAATAATAATATTATCATCCACAATCCAACTTGTAGAATATGTGAATATACATGTATTTACTAATCAGAAATCCAATGATAAACAGCATTCATTTTTCCAGTACTCAGTGACCTCGATGAGAGGTTCTTACGTTGAATGCCTTGTGAAGATATCAAATCACCAATTTAAAAAAATTAGTTTTACTGAACACTGAATTTTAACATTCTATAGGTTCAAGGTGTGCACCATTGTAAATCAACACCTGTTTCTAATATATCATGTTCCCCACCACCATTGCGGTCAAACCATCACATTAATCAGTGCTCTTTGCTGCTGAAAGGGCAACAGGAATCTGATACTCATTTTCTACCTTTCTCTATAGGTGTTGTGAAAATATGTTGCTCTATGCTCTTATTTATTTAGCCTGCTCAATCTCCTAACAATTTATGTAATAGGAGGAGCAAAATATATAAGGCCTCCATACAGCCTGCTCTTTGATTCTTTATCTAACCATCATGTGTGATCTTATGCAAGTCCAAGATTTTAGAAGCCATGTTTGGGCTGATGAGTCCCCAGATACATAACATTATTCTGATCTTTTTTAAAACTGCCTGGTTAATCTCTCAATCTGTATGTCTTCAACTAGATCTCAAACTAAGAAACTCTTGAGTCTCCTTCCACCCTCACCTGCTACACAGTAAAAGTTATTATCCTTTACTCAGCAGCTTAAGCCAAAAATCTGAAGACGCCTTGATTTCTTTCTTCTCATCATTTTCCCACACCCGATTAATCAGAAATACTTGATGGTTATCGCCAAACATCTCTTCAGTCAGTGCTTCTCCATCTTTGTTAATTTTGCCTTCACCTAAGTAACAATCCATCCAAATAATCTCCTCCTCCTCCTCTCTCTCTCCTTTCTATTGCACGCAATATTTAAAAAATGTATATCAGGTCATCTAAATTTCCTGGTAAAACACTGTACTGCATTTAGAATAAAATTCACATGCCAAAATGTGGGCTCCAAAATCCTAAGAAGTCTTCTCTGCTGTTCTCGCACCTCATTTCACACCATATTCCATCCTTCTCACCCAAGAGTTTCTGCTGTTTCCTTTTACATGACAATCCAGTCCATAATTAGGTCCTTGGTCTGAATGTCTTATCCCTGTCTGAGTATCTCCTTCTCAGAGAGGCCTCATCACTAAATTCAATGTAGCCACTCAGTTTCCCACTACCGTATTACCCTATTTTAATTCTATCATAGTTGCTTCATCTGGAATTTTTCTTGTTTTCTCTCTCATTTCATAGAGACCTTGTAGAGTTCATAGTCTCAGTATATACACAGAATAGATCCTGGTATGTAAAAGGGTCCCGAGGCACATGAATTGAATGAATGGATGAATGAACACCTATGAGCATGGGCACATTTACAGAAGACACTGTGGCAGATACCTGATAAAATAACAATCGTCTCTTTAGCATCTGGAGCTTCCAATCAGCTTGGGAGCCCAACAGACAGGATTGCATGACCACGCAGTAACCCATGTGGCATTTACAGGAGCTCAGAGAAGAGCGTGGGAAAAACAAGAGACCTAAGCTACAGGCCTCTGTTCCAGTATTTGCATACTGCTCCAGTATGCAAATAATTTGACTCAATGTATAGAATTTCCATTCCCATCAGCGTGGTTGCAGCAGTTGAGCAGTGCTAAAACTGTCCAGTGAGAGCTTATGTTCCAACACCGCATCCACACAGCGTTTTTCCGATGCTTTCTCATTCGAGTATGCTCTCAACAGAAATATTCTGAGTAGGGTAATGATTCAGCAAACTTCATCACTTCCTAAATAAGAGGCATGGATGGGATGTCTTTAAAGGTTTTTTCACACTAATTCCTAGACCATCAGTTCAGAGACACAGTGAGAAACTGACAACGCGAACATTATTTCAAAGGACAGTTGGATGTTTGGATATTTCTATGTTTTCACTTAACTGGTATATTTTTTGTTTTAACTGATGATACTACTTTGATCTTTTAAATCACATCATAGTTGTTTTTTAGGCTCCTTTCTTGCTCATTTATTTAAGCACATGATGAGAATGAAAGCCTTAGTGGTATGTTTAGTCAATTAATCCTTTAATATTGTCCATGTAGAATTTGTACCCTCATTCCTAAGGGTTCTTTCTATTTTCACGAGATGAAATAGGGAGCATAGTAATTAAATATACCCAGAGATTTATAGCCCAAAGGTTAAATATACCCAAAGGTTAAAAATGATTGTCTTAATTTTATCTTTTCCTGTTGAAAAGTAAGGAAATATGATTTAAAGAATTAGCCTGGGAGACACAAGAACAAGTGAGCAAGGAAGATACAAGAAAGGGAAGATTATGTTTCTTTATCTTCTTTTTTCTTCTGGAGTAATCCTAACGTAGTGAAGACTTCAAGAATTTACTGGCTTTGCTTTTCAAATAAATAACTGGGGTGTGAAAAGCAGCACATCCGCCCTGTGGTTGAGCTTTCTTCTTTTTTTAATCTGTGAATGGTTTACCTTTGAACTTCTCTGTAGCTCAGTAGTGGGCTGAGGGCACTTTCCTGGCCTCCCTTGGAGATTCCTTTCTCATTCAGTTACTTTCAGTTTACTGATAGACCCTGGGTTGGCCTGAGGAAGACTGCTTATCTCTTCATTTCCTGGCATGGGACTGCAGGGGTCACCCCTACCAATATAGAATTGTATTCTTAAGTATACCCATGACCTATTTTATCAAAAAACAAAGATCCTGGTTTATTGCATTTATGACAAAATAATGAAACTGCCACTATTACAACCCACCTAATCTAAATCTTTTAGCAATATTTTCCCTCCTAAATTTTTAGGGAAATTTTAGACTTTTAGGGAAGGAGGAGAATTGCACATTTCAGGATTTAAAAAAAAAAAGTGTTGTTATGATTTCCATTAAATATAATAATTAAAAAATAAGACTCCAAACTTTATTTCTTCAATTTACAGTAAAATGATATCATTAGTTGTTTCCTCCCATCTTTCAGAGACCTAATAAAGGGTAAAAGAGCAAGGATTATACGTGACTGAAAATCAAACTAATATTAGAAAAGACCCTACAATGTCTAGAATGGATGACTTCTCGTAAACTGGTGAGGCTCAGTAGTTACTATATGCTTTCTTTCATAAAAATTGAAGAAAGAAGGCCAGTAGTGCAAACTTCCCTAAGAAGTTTAAGAAAGGATGGTGGGTCCCCTTCCACTTCTCCTAATGAGGGGTGGCACTGATCTGGTGTGCAGAAACTAAAGAGGTTTATTGTCCCTAGAAGGGGCAAGATGGCTCCAACAAAGGGATAATGACCTAATCTCTTTAGTAAAATATGCAACAATAAATATTAAGCTAAAGAGATTAGATCAGGGAAAGCAGGATTTCTGGGGGTGGAAGTGAGAGGTATTACACAAAAGAAGGAGACAGCCCTATATAATTGTACACATCTTCCACTACAGCACTGTAAGGTAGAGAGGAGTTCCGCTTATGTAGGATATGATGTCACTATGTCCCTGAGGGCTATGCAAAAACAGCAGAGATTCATGACAATGTCTTCAGACCTATGTAAGAAACTAGTTATATTATCCTAGCCAAGTTATTTAATTCCTATTAGCCTCAATTTGTTAGAGATTTACCCTCCCCTACTTTCTTAGTAATAGACCCCTATATTGACAATGGTTGTTTCATGTACAGTTTGAAAACCATCTGAGCAATTTGCCAGTTTTCCTATAAGATGGAAGTAAGCAATGGGAAATCTTTTTAAATGAAAGCCACTCAGCCGAGAGACACACACCCTTTCTCATTTCTCCTTCCTCCTACCCAGAGCAACACTGTGATAACTGGAACTCCTGAAACAATAAAGTTACCATGAGGTCACCCTGAGGACACAACCACTGAAGACAATAAGCAGAAAGAGAGGAGTTTGGGATCCTGATGCTGATGAAGCCACCACATTGGCCTTGCTCTCCTATGGGTCCCTGGTAACCTGAGATAAAAATGTAATCTTATTTTAATTAAGCTATTGTTGGTTGAGTTTTCTGTTATATGTATCTAGCATACAAGAGACTGATACTTGTGAAGTGGGTAAAGAGAGGTTCTTAGGGATGACTTTGTGAGTAATGTAACGCCTTTAATGTTGCATCTTTTTGAGGAGCTAGGGCTCAAGCAATTTTGCTTTGGGGCACTGATGATAAAGATTAACAGCAAGCTGTGAAGTAGGTCATTCTCTTCTTATCCCCATTCTGTCCCAGGCCACACAGTGTAGCCCTCTGAGGGCTGGGGATAGTCAATTTCAGGCCCATTCTCTGTACCTGCAGCAGAACTAGTCATGAGATCCTTAGGGAGCTGGAGAGAAAATGAAGTATAACAAGACTTGGCCTGAGTTCTGGTAATTTCTTTCTCTAGGGTTCCCTAGGAGAGTCTGAGTAACAGTCAGTAATAGGGAAGGTCCAGAAGCTGTGCTGCTGTGACTAGAGCCATAAAAACTTCTATCCATCAGCAGAGGATCCTTGGATAGTAAATCAGTTTTCTGAGGACTGATGTGCAAAAATGATCTAAAGTGAGCAAGTGAGAAAGACTGATGGATGGTCTCTTCCCTGGAGATGCGAGGGGAAGCCATACTGCTCTTTAGCCCTAGATGCTGGCCAAAGGTTCCACCTGCTCTTCAAACAGGGGAAAGAGGGTGTGTTGGTGTGGTAGAAGGTTTGTCCCCAAATTATTGCTGGGATGGGAGATCAGGTCATCCTGGCAGCAGTTACACAAATCTTTTCTTCAACATCCTCAATAAATTGACATCCAATCTCCATTTACAAACCAACAGAGGCTAAGAGGTTAAGGTATAGTAGATTTTACTACCTCGTTAAAGATAACGATCTGCTTTTAAACATCTCACTGTCATTCACAGTCCTTAGTCACTTCTTTAAATTTTACTATTTGCTACTTATCCCTAGGATCTACTTTCATAGATTCATGTTGGGATCCTCCGTGCTAAGAGACAACTTCAGCAGACAACTCATTCCAGTCACTGGAAATTGATTTTATAAATTTAACTTTCAGAGATTAATCTTATCTGTCCTATCTGGGTATCTGGCAGCAGTTTCCTATAATATCAAATGCACAGAGAAAGATGGGGGAGAAAGGGAATGTATGTCCTGGGAGTTGGGGGATAATAAAAGTATACAAGTAACTTAAAATTTGGCCTGAATTTTGAAAATAAGATTCAAAATTTTTTTTTTTAATTTTTAAGATATGGAATACCCTTAGAAGATCCATTTGCATATAATTGATATACTAACAAGCATGTCATAGCTACTATATTAAATATAATTTTATTAAAAATATTTTGGGCAATAATAATGTGAATATTTTTCAGATACTACATAGACTTACAAATATTCTCAAATGATTTATTAGTATAGTTTCACAGTTTGTCATAACAAGCACATACTTAAATGGCTCTGTAGCTATTTTAAAATAAAATATTTTTTGACTTTTGCTGTCAAGAAAAATTTTCTTATAGGTTCAGGTGCTAAGCCAGCAGCTGGGACTTAGAATATGTAAAGTCCAAGGACCTGGGTTGGAGAATTGGGGCCGGGAGGTAGATCAACCAAAACAATTAATAAATAAGTAAAAGTGTTTCCTTCTCCTCTTCTTTCCCAAAATGCTTCTTCCTCCTCTCCCTTCTTCTCTTTAAAAAATATTATATAATTAAAAAGAAATATTCTCAGGAAATACATTTTCTTTAATAAGTGCTTAGTAATAAATTGTAAAAAAGAAAAAAAAAGATGGATAATTTCTTTCAAAACCACAACGTTTAAATGAAAGTCATCTGAAATCCTACCACCTGAAACAAACACTGTAAACATTTTGCTTTGAATTCTGCCAGATTATTTTCCTTTGTAAATATAGCACATATGCCTATATTTATATGAAAAAATAGGATCATCCTATCCCATTATTCTGCGACCTCTCCTGTACACTAGGCCTAGCATTAATATATTTTTAAAAGGTTAACATGATCATGTAACATGTTTCTCCATAATTACATATAACTGGATTGTTGTTATAACAGAAAGTAGTATAATGAGAGGTAGTGTCACAAATGAAGTAGGAGTTGAACTCTGGAGCTAGACATCATGAATTTAAGTCCCAAATTAGCTACTCACTAGTTGAGTGACCTTGCACATGCTAACTAAGTCTCAGTTTCCTTATCTGCACAATGGGGGTGACCAGGGCACCTATTTTATAGGGCCATGACAGAGAATTAAGGAGATGATCCATGCAGAGCCCTGAATGCACTGCCTGATAGTGAAAAAGACTATTTCAGTCCCTCAGTTGTCCTGTTTTTCAAATAATTTGAGAATTGCTTTGAAGCCAGAGTTCTGTTTGCATAGTTATGTCCTTAATTGTGTGGAACTATAAAACCTGGGCAATAGGAATTCACTCCTAAGTCACTAGTGAATAAACGGAGGGTCCAAGTGAACATATTTTCTCTTAAACATGACCATGGAAGGCTTTGCTTCTTCGCTAGTTTTTGTATTTAGGAAACATTTGAATGAATACAGGAATGACAGTTTTGTACATAAAATTTAAATAACAATTTAAATAGCAAATTTGTTATTTGTTATTATGAAATGGTTTGTCACACACACAATTATGTGTGTGTGTATATATATGTATATGTATAGAGAGAGAGAGAGAGAGAGAGAGAGAGAGAGAGAGAGAGAGAGAGAGAGAGAGAGACAGAGTCACTATATATATAATCATGCACAGTTAATCTTGACTTTTGGACACCTGGGTCACTGGAGGAAAGAGGATTTCCTCATCCTTCTCCAAAGAAGAATCTTCCTCAAGTTGGAATACTCTCCTCTGATCGCACCGCAGTTTACTTTCCTGGTTTTGTGTTAATGGGCAATGATCGCTGAGTGGAAGGGGTAAGAGTCTGGGAAGGGAAAGAGTATTAAGTCAGCAGATAGATCACTTTGTAACAGGAGAATAGAAGGTGTCATACTGCAGCCAGAGACCACAGCAGCAGTGTCAGGCAGAACTCTTCCATAAACTCCCTTTTTCAGTCTGACTTCTGGTATTTTACCAGAAAAATTGTTAAAATAGTTTTAACATCTTTAGTCAATCCTGAGACTCAAGCTATAATGGAAAGTTTGGGGGCCTTTTATATTACTTGATCTTTTTCAAGGATTGTAATTGAGAAATTTCACAGAAAAATATTTTTACTACTAAAAAAGGAGTGTGAATCAATCTTAAATAGATTCTTAAGTACCATAAGATGCATGGTATCACATAACAGAGTGAAAGGAAGGTTACTGAGAAATAACAGAAAAATAAGTGAAAATTGCCTTATCATAAGGCAGTCAACTTACAAGGTGAGTTTAATTAATTTCAGCTAATCTGCAAGGAGTGGGATCGGGAAACAATTTCTACCCTCAGGGCTTCATGATTGCTACGAAGTAATTCCTACTAACTTTCAAAGAGCTGCAATTATGTGCCAAACTCTGTTGTTTAAATATATTAGCACATTTAATCATCACCCCAATCCTATGAAGTAGGTAATATAATTATCCTTGTCACAGATCCTTATCACACTCGCATCAACTTTTTGTCTTCAGGGGAGACCACCATTTTCTGGGCTCCAGAGGTTCCTCCCCTGTCCCTCTGACCCTTCCCACCAGGTTGTGAAAGGGGAACCTAGCTGCTCAATGAGCATATCTCTTCATGTTCAGAAGTGCTCTAATTGCAGTAGGGAAAATGTTAAGGATAGCAAATACAATACAGGGCAATAAAAACGCTTATGAAGCCTTGTAAAACTTCTCCAGGCATGTGTCTTGGTCTAATAAGACCCAAGGGACTAACAGAAGCCCTATTGGATTTTGCTCTTGAATTTGATTCTGGAGGGCGCAGCTCTAATCTGGCTAAGGCAGCGTTCATGCAGTTCCCCGGGGCAACAGAGGCTAAACTACAGGTGCCTCCGGTCACAAAAGATGACTTTCATTTCTGAAAATCTTCAAATGATACCCATCTCACAGTGAGCTCTTTTCACAGAGCTAGTCTTCTCTGGGTATTTCCTTATGTTGAAATCTTTTTTATGTGGGCTACCCAGGAACCCAATTAACACTTATATGATAACTCTTTTTTTCACAGAACAAAAATTTTGATGTCTAAAAAATCAACTTGCAAATGACTCTTTGGAAGTCACATTCCTATGTCAGGGCATTTCTATGTATCAACTCACTGCAAACATGACATTTCTAGGTAGAATAATACTTATTTCCAGTTAATGTGCTGTGTGAGTACCATTAGTTTCTTCTCTCTATTTTGTAAATTTATTCAGTACTTTTGAATAATAAGGCTCAATCTTATAAGGATGACAATTTTCTACCAACTTTGTTTATAGTTTTAGTGTCAAGAAAAAATTAAAATCGTTCTTTTCAGAACAAGATCAGTTGCATTAGAAATTTAACAGGAAGAAGAAAGAAACAAGAAGAAAGTCAAGGAGTATCCCAAAGAAAATGAAAAACAACGGGAGAAACCTCTTCCTAACAGACAGTAAAATATGCGATAGCAATAAAATTTAAACAGTGTGATATGAACACTAAAATTATTCATGTTAGTGGAAAGTTGTAGAAATTCTGATCAATTTAATTTAGAGTGGTGATGTGTATGATTCGATTAGAATGTAGAAAACTTTATTAAATGCTATGATAAGTAGTACAGAAAATGTTAGAGTTATGTGCTGAAATAAGATGTAGGAGAGTAAAACATTAAAATTTGCTAAAAGTTGAAAGAAATTCCCAGATATGTCGAAGAGCTGGATGCTTTTGAGAGAATTAGCAACAGAAAAAATCATCAAGGAGGAGATGGGCAGCTTTGATTTTATAAAAATTAAACTAACTAAAAAAGAGAATTTGAGAAAATGGGAAAGTAGAAAGCTACAATGGGAAGGGAGTGGGGAGGGGCCTGCCTACCACTTCCAGCAACTATAAAGAAAAGCCCTGACACCTGTAACCTGAGCTTGCTTGCCAGCAGACAAGAACTTCCCGCGCTTGAAAGCCCTTCTCCTAATTTACATCCCTCTCTTCCTGCGTTGCTCTAGCCTGTATAAGCATGTTCTAACCAGAACTCGGGTCTCAGCTCTTTGGGGAAGAAATCCCAGCTGAGACCACGCGTGTAATGAATCTGCCTAAAATACTTCCAAAGAGTGCTCTCTTGCTTTCTCCCAAAAACTGTAACAGGAGGAGGACAATGAATGGTGTTTAAATTGTGGACTTTGAAGTCAATCTAAATATTGCCTCTAACACCTATGTGAGCATGTTCAAGCTGCTTGACTCCTCTAGTGCCTGTTTCTTCTGTAGTAAAGGGAGGGTAATCGCGTGTGACTTGTAGCATAGTTGCAATGCATGATACAGATGAAAGCACTTAGAATAATCTCAGACATTTAGTAACCATTTTGCAATGGATAGCTGTCACTGTTAGGCAAAGTGGCAGTATATCACCTTGGCAATTTTCCTCTCAATCGCTCAACTTCCTGCAATCACGGGATATCCGCACAACAAAGAATTGTCTGATCCAAAATACTGAGTGCCAAGGCATGTGGGAAGTTCATACAAGATCTGCAACAAAATAAGCACATATTTGTGCAAGGACTCAAATTGCCAGTAATAAAAATGATTAATTCAGACAGTGGAGAATAATTTTACAGATTCAAAAGCATCAATATTAATATCTAAGTCAGGGATTTTCCAGGGATATGGGTATCTTCATACTCTGTCGGTTGCTATACAAATTATATTAGTCTTTTGGAAATAATACATTATTAAGAGTTGTGAAAATATGCAGAGACTTTTGACTTTTGATACCAGTTCTGGAGATTCGTTCTAAATTAGTTATTCCAAAAACAGCATCTATGGGCCAATATGCATAATGTATACTGTAACATTTTCACATTAGAAAAAATCTGACAGTAATTTAAATGAGCACAAAAGGGAAATAGTTAAGCAAATCACCCTTGATGATAAAATACAACTACAAGGAAAATGTAATGTTTAAAGAAATGCTATATGAAAATTAGTAAAACATTTACTTAGAGTCTATAGTTAAACTATATAATATATACACAAAATTATGAATCACAAGAGTTCAATGGCATTGACTGAATACATTAAAAACAAAAAGAAATAAAACATTGTGATATTATAAAGGTGGTATGTATGCACCTTTTCTTTTTAATATTTTAAATACAGTTATAGAGTCAAATAGAAGAAGGAACAAAACAAGAAATAAAAATTGACTAGACATGCCTACAGTTTGTAGGGAAAGTTTAGTGAGCAGGATGGAGGAACACAGGGGCGGTCTCCATATGTCTCAACTCATACTGCCAGTGTGTTTCAACAGGCTGTGGCACTTCTAAGTATACGTGCATCTTGGTTTCCACTTTGTCCATGTCCCCTATACACTTTGCATTCAGCTTTGGGCAGGAACAATTTCATGTTGCTTCTTTTCTATTTTAATTGAAATATTAGGTGGTCCACAAAGACAAGATATAAACAAGTCATGAAGTAAACACATTTTAAGGATTAAAAATAAAAGAATAGAAACAAAGTGTTTGTGATTGTGTGAATTTGGTCATGGGCAAAATTCCACCTTTTTGAGAGAGTTTTGGAAAAAATTCATAGACTGATTATTTTTTTGAATTGACTAGCTTTTCTATAGAGAAGTCAAAATTTTCATTTTTGACAGATGTTTTCTTCTTGAACCTGATATTTAACCTGATTTATTTAACCTGATGTTTTATGTATATATTTACATATTTCCTAAACTGTTACCATTGGAAAAAGCAGATTCTAATGAGAGAATGCGCAGTATTATTTTGGAATTTGCTCTGAGAGACCGTAGTAAGGAAAAATTGCTACTGGTACCGTTTTGCTTCAATACACTGAGTCATTGGTTGCCACAAAAAACAAACTATAAGACACTCTGTTTTGAAGAGAGAGCAATGTTAACCAAAAATCTAGCTCTGATTCCACCAATATTTCTCAGTAATCTTAACTAATCTAGCCTTTTGCTCCTTAGATTTCTTAATCATAAAACAGGAACAAAATATCTCTGCCTGTGCTTCCCTATCCAGAGATTTCAAATAACAGAAGAAAATACTCATTTCCATTTATAACATATAAACTAGGCAAATAATTACCATCTCTTAAATCTTAGAAAAGCAGACGAACAAACAAAAAGCCTATACATCATGCAAAGGGCACACATTTTCTTCACAAAAGAAGAAAAGAATCCAGCTACAGGAAAGATATTTAGAGTTATTAGTAGCCAAAGCGGTGCAAATAGAGACCATCTGTGATATTATTGTCTACTGACAAACTGGCAAAATAAAGAAAACAATGAAGAGCTAGCAAAAGTAGTGTGAACAGCTTTTCCATTCTGTCTTGGAGGCAGTCTGATGGCTCTTCAGGACTCTGGCATCGTTTGTTCTGGGAGGTAGAATAATCAACCCAAGCTGTTCACATCCTAATGCCCAGAGTGTGGATATGCTATTTTACAAGGTAAAGGGGAATTAAGGTTGCAGTAGAATTGAGGTTGCTAATCAGCTGACTTTAGGGGATTATTCTGGGTTACCCAGACGGGCCCAGTGTCATCACAAGGGTCCTTAAAAGTGGAGAGGAAGTCAGAAGGAGGGTCAGGTGATGTAAGGCGAGAAGGGCAGAAGTCGTGGTTGCTGGCTCTGAAGAAGGTGCAAGGAGGTCACAAGCTAAAGAATCTGTCTGTCTCCAATAACTGGACAAGGCAAGGAAATAGATTCTAGATTCTTCCCTAGAGCATCCAGACAGAGATTATGATGTTGACACAATAATTTTATTGCAGTGATACTGGTGCTAGATTTGTAGCCTATGAATTGCAATACAAAATTTTGTGTTGTTTTAAACCACGGAATGTGTGCTAATTTATTACAACGGAGGTAGGAGATTAAAATATTTAGGCTTCAAAAAGAGTTTATGGGTGTGCCCTGGTGGAGCAGTGGTTAGCTCGATCGCCTCTGAAGGAGCAAGTCACATGACCCTGGGTTCAAGTCTGGGCCCAGGGGAGGTGGCCAGTGTGAAAAACTAAATAAAAAATAAAAATAAAGGTGCTTCTTCTTCCTCTCTCTTCCTGCCTGCCGGCCTACTAACCTTCATTCCTGCCTGTAATTTTCCTTAAAAAAAAAGGTTGGGGAGGGTGGGGCTGGGTACTTATAAAGTGCAGAGTATTTGACTGACAAAACAAAACAAAATGAACCCTTGGATTCTGACAGTGGAACTGAGGCTACCAGAGGGCAGGGGTTGTGAGGGGGGGGCAGCAAAGGGTGGTAGTAGGCGAACGCACAGGCTAGAAATTTTGTGATGGACATGGTAAAATACACATTTGATGAAGAGTGAACCGCACACCTAAAGCTTATGCAATATTGTTAAACAATGTTGTCTTAACAAAAACTGTATTGAAAAAAGAAAACTAAGGTAGAGACAAATGAAAGTTTGTGATAAAATTGCATAAGAGAGATCAAAGGACAGAATTGGACGATTAGTGGTCAACTCAATGTATTATATATAGTTATTGATTTATAATGATGCAGACCTGAACCTTATATCATGTTATAATGCAATGGTACTGCAATAAAATTTGAATTTTTTGAAAAAGCAGAGTCTGAGATAGTAGCCCATGAGCCATCACTAAAATCTCTTTCTAGCACCCACACTCAATCTTGTCTCTCTCTTCCCCTGTCATCTTCGTCTCAGAAAATGAAAGTCTTAGTAAAATGCTACAGCCGAAATGTTGCTCCTTTGCCAGTACAGATGAACATTGCTGGACAAAAACACTCAATCCTGTTACAGAATTCACTTTTAACTGCATGATTATGAACGCAAAGGAATCTTAGGACTGCCTGGAAGTCATGCGTTTGTTTAGTCCATTAATTCTCTCACTCTTTAAACAGCCCATTGTTAGTAAGGATTTGAACACACAATTTTTTTACACTCATACCCTTTCAACTCTAACACCCACTGGGATTCGGGTAACAGGTATCTCAGGTGATTTAAGGATGTTCAATCCAGTAGGCAAAGATCTGAAGCACATTAGGCCCTGGCTCCTGAAGACTGTTCAGAGGCTAACCCACTGGGGTGGGAGGAAGGCCATGGACATCCCTTAAAGATCTAGGCAGAGAGGAAGTTGTGATCATCTTAAGTTCCACTCTCACTAGGATGAGTTTACAACAGAATTAGTGAACAGTTTTACCAAGTTTTAGGCAACTATCATAATTTGAATATGTATCACATACCACTAAAAAGAGAAAGCTGAGCAAATCACTGTACAACCAAAATACAAATATTAATTATGTAATATTCATATCCCTCTGGTTAATCATCCCTGTTTCCTTAAATAAGGCCTGGTGGGCTTCCTAGGAGCCCTTTGGCAATATGCTCAGAAATGGTTCTTCTCATCTGGGACCTGGGACCTTTCCGGCATGGATCTGCCAGGTGTCATTTCGGGATACTCTCCATGGTCTCCTGGGATCATCACTCTGTGAGACTCCCCAACGTCACCACTAAGTCGTGGATATTGATTGGTACAGTGGACACAGGGGTCTAATTATTAGGCACCTTTGCGACCATGGCAGGAGTCACAGGTCTCAAGTCAGTCAAAGCAGTCCACTGTGGTCCGCTTTGTAAGAAGCTTCTGTGTTGAATTTCATTAAAGAAAAATTCAAACTCTGAAAGTTATTTGAAAGCTATTTTCCTAGCGCCTCCCTGGTGCAAGGATTCTGTGTTTCCAAAGAAGAGTGGGTCAGCACTTGTTTTCCTGCTCAGGGTAGAATTTTGCTGCCTGGGAGACAAAGCATTGCTGTTCTGACTCAGCCTCATACAACTGCCTGTTAACGTCTGCCATTTTGGCTTCTAGCTCCCTTCTTCAGAGGCTGATCTGTGGGGTGGGTTGGAAACAAACAGCCTACCTGTGTGTCAGAGCTCTCAGTTGAATTTAATTGAAATGTAGTATGAGCAGAAAAGGGATTTATTAAAGAATGTAGATTTAGCAGAGGTGCCAGCAACTTAATAATTTCCTGTAGGTGAAAAATAAGAACATATGTGGCAGAATCAGGCTATAAATGAGGAAGAGTCTAGGAAATTGGTCAAGAGATTTTTGTGCACATTTTGATCTTGATCTATAAATGTAGCAAAGGTACTGCTCCCCACCCCATTTTACTTTAACAAACATCTTTTTTTTGTATCTATTGTATTGTAGTATGGCTTGGAAGCATAGCAGATGGAATGTGTGGGGAAGGTTTACCTATCACCTCCCACAAACAACTCCTAAACACAACCATCGAGGGAATAGCAGTGGAAAAAAATCAGGAAACAATGACTTTCAAAATCCACAATTTTCTAACAAATATATCAGCTACCATAAAAAAGATTTCACAGAAACCAGACGGGGGGCTCCCCAACCAGGATCAATGCTCAGAGTTACAGAGAACTGCTCTGTCGAATCAGCACTCCTGCCTCTCCTGCCTCACACCTCAGCTGAGCACACGCACACTGCTGGTGCTGTGTTGTGGCTGATATGTGACCTTGGCCACTCCTTCCTAGAAAACTGGATTTACCTGTTTCCATTCTCACCAGAGTGGACCCTACCTGGCACCGGTTGTTTTGTAACATAAGCTTCTGATTGAAAACCTTGTTCAGGTGCATGTGGTTGTTGGGGTCTGTGTCACAACCCCGTGTTGTGAGAAGGAGAAAGATACGAGAGTTGAACATAGAAGCTGAGAGATTTTAGTGATGGCATACAAGCTGCTATCTCAAAGACTGTGCAACTTATAAAGACTTTCGAAAGTCTCAAGTATTGCTTTCTTATTGCGGCTTAAAGTGAGGAATTCTCCAAATATGGGAAACATGTTTGGCGGTGCAGAGAAGTCCAGAAGAGTGACAACATGTTCACTGGTCATCACGACACTCAGATCCTCCCTCTGCTCCTCAGCACACTGTGGGCTTCTTTCCCCTCAATCTATTCAAAGCCAAATATTTCATGAGCATTGAATTCTCTGAGACCTGTAACACCAACTCACCAAACATGCCTAGACATGGCAGAACCACAGCAATACAAATACCCAGCTCAGCTGAATTCTCTTGAGTGTAACCATTGAAACAACCCATCATCCCGACTGCAGTCTATCCAACCACAGGGTGTAGGAAAGGAGAGTCCATAACTAACAGACGGTATGAACATGTTTCCGTTACAATCAAAGCATAGCTTAGTTTACGCCACCATCCATGGGGAAGAAGCCATCAAAAGTGGTTTGTTTTTTATTCAGTATTATTCTTATTACTTATTCAATATTAATCTTAACTGTTTATTAGAAGACAAAAACATACCCAGACATTGGAATTGGAGGAGAAACACCAGTGGGCATGTGGTTGAAAGTTGCAGGTGAAACGAAAAGGTCAAAATATGGAGGGTCGTTCAGGTCAGTCTTGGAGGTTAGAGGTTATCTATCCCTTTATTCGAAGTGTTAATAGGAAGCTTTGGACGATTTCAAGATGATCAGTGACATAATCAGATTTACATTTTAAAAAAGGTGTTCACTGGTGGCAGTATAAATAATAACTTACACAAGGGTAGATTGGAAGTGAGGAAACCTCTTAGGATTTGCTGTTATTCAGGTGTAGAAACATGTTGGCTTGGTCTCAGGTGGGAGCAGTGGTGGTTAAGATGAGATTATATCTGGAATGTATTTTGCCCTTGCATTTGTTGTTGCTTGTTGTTGCTTGTGATTCTGAGGAAATCACTTTGTGGTTGCTTGCCTTTTACAAATGTGAATATAAGACTACTTCCCATTCCTGTGCTTGTCTAGAACTTTGCCACTTCCCACTAGGGAAGCAGCATCTATGTCCTGGCCCCTTGAAATTGGGTGGACTTTTGTTAAACATTGTTTATTAGAACATATGAGGGGGACAAGTGTGGCTTCTGAGGTCATAAAAGCTGATGCTCTTCTGCCTGTTCTTCTCTTTAGGATACTTGCCTGGTAACTGGCTGCCATGCTGTGGGGAAGCCAGACTCACTAAGAGGAACCTAAGCTCCTGGCTCTCACTCCTAGTTGAGTTCCCAGATGATGATCGACTTGTTAGCCATGTGAGGGAGCCATCTTGGAGATGTATCCCAGATGAATACCTGGAGCCATCTCATAACTAAACTTGCTTGAGTCCTGGTACTGTTTACACTGGTGATTTGAACTATTAGCTAGAAAAAAATAATCCTAAACTCGGTCTCCATTCCTAACTATTCATAGAATCTTCCTCCCCGTTTTTGTTTTTCAAAATTTCCCTCTTCAAAAAGTACTTATTTATGGAACACCCTGGTGGAGTAGTGGTTGGGTGCATGCCACATATATTTCAGGGCTGGGAGTTTGAATCCAAGGACTGGAGAAAACAATCAAGAATGAACAACTAAACACAATAAATAAAGTGTTTCTTCCTCTCTCCTTTTCAAACCTGTTTGTCTCTGCTTGACTTCACTCCTGCTTGCACCTTTCCTTTAAAAAAAAAAAAAAGTGCTTATTTGACTGCAAATGTGAATTGGGCAGCGTGAGTCCCCTTCTGTTCTTAATCTTCTGCTGCCCTCTAGGGTCCATAAACCACATTGCTCTATTTAGATCCTCCTTATGGGCCAGGCAAAAAAACACCAAAAAACAATTAGCACTTAAAACCCATCAGGAAATATTTTAAACGCTCCCCATATGCTTACTCTTTTACTCCTGAAAATCATATTTTGGGTACTACCTTTAGCCCTCTTTGAAATACTGGAAAGCAGATATATAAAAATCAAGTAATTGTCCAAGATCCTACAATGGCCCAAGCTGGCAACTGAGCTAGGGCAGTCTTGTTAGAACCCATAAGGCACAGTATTCCCTCTCTCCTTTGATATGGCAAAGCAGATCCTTTAGGCACCCACATGAAACTTGTTTACTTCATAACTTGTAAAAATAAAATTGCTTTGCAGCTTAGGTTTTACGTCTTGTCAACATTGTGGTACTAGCTACCTAACTAATCTCTCCTTTGTGTTTTTTCCTCATCTAATCTCTACTCCACAGTAACCAGTGTGATCTTCTATAAAATTATAGAGCAATTGATGAACTAAAGGATACCTCATCTTTTCACTCTTTTCTCTATTAAAAAAAAAATAGTGGAACCAGCCTTACCAAAGAGGTAATGAGTCAGCTAAGCAAACGGGACTCAAATATCCCACCACCATGAAACCACAATCTAAAATGGAGTCTGTTAATGTGTGGTTATTGCACTTAATATGCAATATTTACTTCTGAGGAACTTCAGCCATTATCTTACGCACCATCACACTTGTCCTACAAGGAAAAAAGTACATCCTTTGTAAGAGATGACCTTCTAGTGCACAAAACTGCATTCTGACTAAGAGAGTTACACAGTAGGGTGCAGGTTAGCACTGTAACTTAGATTCCAGCCATGTATCCTGAAACCTCGATGTTTTTCAAAACCTGAGTCAGTTGTGTGCAGTGGAGTTTTAAATGCAGTCCGAAGCAGAAAGTTAATATGCAAAACACACAAAAGCTGCTAAAGTTGCACAGGGAACCAGAAATACAGAGGAGTGTGCTTGGCCATCTGCCAGGATTTTGGAAGCATATCTGAGAAACCTCTGGTCTCAGCTTCTAAAACATTTCCGCGAAGTATGTGTGATCAGAACTATTACCAGCCAAGGAAAGGGGGAATTGAAAAGTTGCCAATCTCAAACCCAAGATCAATACTTGCACTTGTTCCCAACATTCCCTAATTCTTGTTGGTATAGCCGGGCATTCTTATTTTCTATATCACATCAAATAAGCATAGAAATGTTAAAATTTACAGACAGTTACCTTGATGACCTTATCTGGAAGGAACTACCCAGCTGCAGTGTCTCCCAAAGGTGACCGCCATCTTTTCTCCTTCGGTTCTCCATTTTGTGTTAAATATCAAAGACACTTTCCTGAGGTTTAAACTCCTTTCTTTGCCTGGTGGTTGTGAATGGGAAGGGAACCTGCAAATGATGAGGCAGCTTGTCAGATGTTTGGTCTGGGAAGGACGTTCTTTTCTGATGTTAAAGTGTATACCTGCAAAGAGTCCAAAGAGTCAAAGAGACAGCAAGGAACACAGTAAGGATTCTTAGATCCAAATACCATTTTCCAATCTCTTGTCCTTGTAGTTTGTTCTTTCTTTATTTGGTTTGATCACTGGGGGAGATGAATTTACATGAAGAGTCCCTTATGACTAAAAATATTTTCGTCTGCTTGTTTTGTTGTTTTAAGAAGTCTTTGGGGGTCATTCTGATGCAAGCAATGTTGGACAGTGATGTTAGCCAGAAAAATTGGAATCAATTTATTATTATTAATATTATTTCCTGTGCCATTCTTTTAATATTGGTCAGTTAGATTCTGCCTATGTCTTTTTTCTAACATAGGCTCGATAACTATGGGAAAAACAGATGACTATGATCCCATTGGCCTGCGAATTGAACTATTTCCAGATCCATCAGTTCTAATAGACATAAGTGATTTATTTTTACTCCATTCTGTAATACACCACACATGCTTTTACCTGCTGTGCCCTTTCCCTCTAAGATCTTAGACCAATACCAGGTATCTTAGGTATCTTAGACCAATGCCATGGCTCATTCCTGTCTCTGGCCTCTGGCCCTGGAAGAAAAAAGTAATGTCATTCTATGATATAATTACTCCCACCTCTGACATCTCTGCTCCATAGTGATATCTATAAGGATGTAATTTGGAAGGGGGAAAATACACATTTCTTATTTTAAAGTCATAACAAGCACATACTGACAGAAAATCTGAGATGTTGAAAGAGCTGAAGACAGGGTAACTACCCTATGAATGTAGAATCATGAGGAATTTTCTAAAGTTTTCAATTGTTTCAATTGTTTCCTACTTTTAGGAACTGCAACTCATTAGTGGAAAATACGACGATCTAAGAGCCAACCATGAGGGTGGGCTGGGGTGCAGTGGTGGTTAACTCTAAAGATATTTCTGCTGCCCTCCTGTGCTATTCCCCTCAGCTTCTATGCTTCATTTCAATTTTCCAGACCGTAGGATACTGAGTCACCTAGTTTGATAAAGAAGCAATCCTTCAAGAGGTTTTTTTTATAATCCTTTATAATCCTTCAAGGCTTATAAAGGACCTTTATAGAGAGAAGCCCAGATTTAGTGACCAACGTTAATAAGTAGGTCCTTTCATTAGTATTAGTCAGCCAATGGACTATAACACAACATTGTCTAAAAGTCTGAAAAGTTTGCTTGGCATTCAGTTAAGTTTCCTTCCCCTCAAATTTGAAATAGTTTCCCATTCTACGCATATTTGTCATTCTCATTAGTCACATGAAGACTTATCTAAAAGCAAAGGAACAGATGAAACAAAACCAACCCTTTAACAATAGATTAAAAGTGGGGAAGTGGGAGCAAGGAGTGGAGGTGTCTAATGGACAGTGGTGAGGGGTTTTTGGTAACTTGGTAGTGGGCAGGAAGTGGTAAATATTTGATGAATGGTGAACCTGCCCATATGGGTTTATATTATTTTTGTAAATTAAAGTTAGCTCAATAAATACTAAATAAAAAAGACATATAAAGCTGGAAGATTGGTATAGAAAATTATAACCCACTCAGAGATTTCCAGGCTTGTATATTAATTTATGGTTATGAATTTATGGTTGGTCCTACACTACCCGGCTCTACCCCCACACCCCAAAAAGAAAAATGATAATAGCATTCGGGTCAAAGACTCACTACAAGGTTATGAGCTCAAGCTATGGGGAGGTAAAAATAACAAAGACTACAAGTCTAGAGATATCATACTCTTATTTACATTCTGGAGGTCTTAGGCACATATTAATTTACAAAATATTTAACATGTTGAATATGCAGGGCATCAAAAATAAGTAAGATTAAATTTAAAGGTGTAGAACGATAATCTGATAATATAACTTGATAAACACACAGGTTGTGTCCTTTCTTGTTGGATTTTTCTAGAGGGATAAGTTTGTGAAAGTTAGAATTGATCGTTCTAAATGGCCATATACCCCCTTATTAAAGACAGACTTTGTTGGCTTCTTTGGGAGAAATATTTAAGCAGCTGACTTATTTTCTCTGGCATCTACCTCTTCGCTGAATCTGACTCTGTGCCAATCTTAATATACTAATTCATAAAGTGGGAATAAACTGAGAAGATATATTGTGAAGAAAAGAACTTTTTAGACATGGTAATACGTATGAATATAACCAGGATCCCAAGTTCCTATTGTATTGAGTTGAGTCCTAGAAGAGAACCTGCGACGGATTCAGGCCAAGTGACTGAGGGAGTGCTTTTCAGGAAAAATCTGTATCAGAGAGAGGGAGGCAAAACAGGAAAGGGCAAATTGCTCACTAAGTATTGATTTTCATTTATTTAGCTTATATCTAGCCACTTAATTCTTATTCTCATTTTTTAAAGTGTTTTGTTGATTCTTTTAGCTTTGATGGAAAATTTCTGTGGTTTCTCTTAACCCTAAGTTAGATAAAGAAAGGATATAGCAAATGAAAAACATTTTTACAATCAAATTCAAATTAGGTTCACTCTTTTTTTTTTTTTTTTTAAATCACCATTCCTAAAGCAACTTTTCACCCTCTAAGGGAAGAAAGATAAGCAATATACAAGCACTAGTGTGACTGGATCCTTCTGTTCTCACTCTAGGACAATATGACCATCAAACGCCTGGTGGTCAGTAGGGAAAATAGTAGCTTTTTTTTGAGGATCCACAGTCTCTTGCGTCTTCCATGTATCTTATCAGCAAGAAGGGAATGGGGAGGTAGGTTTGTAGGTTTATAGGTTTATTTCAGCTTTACATGTCTGACTCGAGTAGTCAGATTAGGTACCTGGAAGTCAGGCTCACCCATCGCTGCCTGACATATTTCTGACTCCCAGTTTGAGCAGGATTATAGTGACCTGCTTCTGATGCTCATACATCCCATGAAACATCTTCCATAAGACAGTTGTCCCTAAATATGCAAAAAGAAAGATGTAGGTTTGTACGATGTAGCTGGTTCATCAGTTTTGTTAACTCATTTCAAAAGAAAGTTCTTGATTTTATTTCTTACATGTTCTATCTAAGATGAGAGGACAGAGGGAAACTCATCAATAGTTGAGAGCCCAAGGAATGAACTAGCATGTGGAGTTTTCCATGACCCTTCACAATGCTTCTCTCCCTCTAACGCCTGTGTTGAGCTTTTTGGCCTTTTGGCATATGGGCTCTCAACTATTGATGAGTTTCCCTCTGTCACTTCCGTAGATTTCAGTGAGATGTCAAGAATCATCCCCTTAACATCTTACTTTCCACCAACAAATTGTGTGGAGGTAGAATCATTTTACAAGTATTTAAAGCTATATTGAAATTAACTCAAAAGTTTCTATATACTTCATTTACTTAAAGAAAAAAGAGCTAGATAATAAAATTTTCAAAGCACTTATCAGGCACAATTCACCTCTAGGCAAAGTTCCTGGTAATTTAGTCACAGTGTTTCTCGAATTGTATCAAAAAGAATTTCATAATGTATATCTCTGCTGGTTATACATGTTCCAGTCATATATATGCTTCTTTTCTATAAAACACAAATCTGGCTTTGATCATAATGGATATAAAACAATACCCATTTTGTTATTAAGCATTTCAAGTGATAGACCACTGATTTTTTTCTCTTCTGTTGTCTCAGCAGATGCTGATGGATGGAAATCACCCGTCTTCACTGAGAGACCTAATCACTCTCAGCAAACTCTTCAGTTGCAAACAATGGGGGTACTGATGCCTGTTGGCCCAGTGGGTAGGAGTATATGTTCACCCTAATTTGGAGAAGATATTTTTGAAATTACTATAGGTATGTACTGTCACCTTCTTCAGTTATAAAAGTCATAGATAATCATTTAATACATTTTCAAAAAATAAAAAAATCAAGACGATAAAAGTAATGAGTGCCAATATCCAAACACAAGACTCTCCACTGTATGTCTTTGTATCCGTAGTAGAATCAGTCATAAGAATACTACTGTTTATATCAATAAAGCACTGATATCTCAGTGTTGTTTTAACTTGTGTTCCTATTACTAACAATAATGAATATAGGTTTGGTATTCCTGTTGATTAGTTGTAATAAATAAATACAACTATTTCTAACTTTCCATTTGCATTTATTCAATTTTGTATGTATTTGTATTTCCTTCCTTTGTCATATGTGTGTTTTAGTCAAGTAATACAAGCAAATAATTCAATAACATTTTTAGTTTTGTCTGTAGTAGTATAATATTTTCAGTTTAGGTATCGAAGTTTTATATTTCCGTAGAGTGTAATCTGTAATTTTTTCCCTTATGTTTTCTATCACTTTTAAGTGTTTTAAGTTCTTTTGTCTCTAGATATTTAATGCTCATTTTACTTTTTTAAAACCAAATTTCTATTGTTTGATTTTTACATGTTTGCTTCCATCCTTATTAAATTTACTGAAAACTTATATTGGCATATGAAATAAAATGAAACTATAAGTAGATAGTTTTTCAAATTACTGACTGATCAGTCAGACAGCACTTATTGACTAAACCTTTCTTTTCTCATTTATTAATGGTGTCTACTCTATTGAATACTGTAGTGCTATATATAAAAGGTTGTGGTTATTCTATTTGATTTACATTTTTAATTTCTTTTATACATTCATTTTTATCCCAGTAATACATTGCTTTTTTTTAGAAACTATATAACGTAGTATAAAATGTTATATCTGATAAAATTAGCTCGATCTAAGTTTTTATGCTAATTTTCTGGATTCTCTCATCTCTGTTACTTTGCTGATCTATTTTAGAACAATTTAGTGTGTGTGTGTGTGTGTTACTGAAAGTTTTCTAGGAATTATTTTGAATATAAACTTATTTTGGAAGAACTGCTACGTTTACAATAGAAGAAAACCTTTAATCTTTTAAACACAACAAATAGCCATGATATATGCTAGTACTTTCTTAAAGTACACAGGAGTTCTTAGAAATGGAAAATGGAAGCAGCTTGACTAGTAGAGTAAATAATAGGCTCATGCAGTCATGGACACTTTGGTCAAGCTCCACAGAAAGATCCTATTTTGTCATGTTGTTACCATCATAATCTCATAAAAATTATCACATAATTTTAAGCCATAATCACAAGGACAACTGGTTAAAATTAGTTATTGGTTAGCTGCTAGATTTTGGGGTGCAAAAGACAAAATATTTCTTGAATATGGCAAATCAGGCTTTATGAGCTTTTTTTATCGCCTCTAGGATTTATTCCGTTTGTCTGAAATGTGAGTTTCTCTGTTTCTCCCCCTTCAGATTATTTTCAATCCATCAAGATTCTGGTCATATATCACTTTCTCTGTTGGTCTCCAAAGACCCTGGCTGTCACTTCCTTCTCTTAAAACCCAGGTTCTTTGTTTTTATTTTTTTCTGATCAATTTTTCTCTCATATATACATTTGTCCATCACAATTTAAAGTCCTCGAGTATAGGAACCCAGATTTTTTCATTATAAATGTTGAGAATAGGCTTCTATATGTATTACTGAGTAAATACACAAATGAATAAAAAAGGCATTTCTATTTCTATAGGAAAGTAATTGAAACAAATAGTTTTTGAAAATTTTTATGTTTCAAACATTCTAAAACCACTTAATACAACTTGGTAAATCTCAAACATAATAAAAACTGCTTGCGTGTTTGTATGTGTGTGGTAGGCATGAATTTCCTCCTAAGATTTCAATATGACATGTGTGGGCTAGTTGGGTCATCACTTTTGTTTTTCAAATAATGCTTAGTTTTAGAAAACACCTCTCTAAAGCATGCAGCAGCCAGTAGGTAACTTTGTGAGGGGGGACCAAAATGTCATTGCCAAGCTGTACTTTCCCAGGTGGAAGGCCTGTGTGCTAAACAGAAACCGCAGTTTACTATAAAAATACATTGTCACGTCAGCAGAATTGACTTTAAGTGTGGATGAGGATGACAATTCTCTACATGGTAGTCACTTTTTCAAAAAAAAAAAAGGTAATCTTCCCTCTTCACTTGAAAAGGGATTTATTATTCACTATTGTATTGCGCTTTCAGAAATGTTATAACCAATTAATAATTATGATCTATAATATTAAATTAGGCATGTGCTAGATTATGTACATTTTTTAGACGATTAGTACAGATGACCACTCCATTTCAAATGTATTCCAAATCCTTTGTAACAGGAAACTGTTTTGTTTTCCATAAGCATGTCTAAAAACACACTCCTATGACTAAGAACACAACTCTGGTTCCAACCCACCTGGACATGGGTTTGTTATCCTCCAGTGTTTCACATCTTAGACTTGATCCTTGGTTCCATTTACCTGGTGGTAGCTTTGGTTCTTTTTCCTCAGTCCTGTTTCTCTACTTCATGGAAACTTTAAGTTGACTTTGGCCTTTGTAGTATTCCAAGGTACTGGTAATGTATTGCTTTGTTGTGCCCAGTAGTAGATGGAGCACCTTCTGTCTTAATTTGGTACAAGTAGAAATTGGACCCTACAAGGGTTTTCTAATACCATCAGCCAGGAGAACAATGACTGTAGGTGACTGGTTCAACGGAGGCTCAAGGGAGGCCAACACTTTGGGGAAATTTAAATATCCTACTTTTCTGGCATTGCAATTAAGTCAGGACCAAGCCACTTTATATTAAAGAATGTCCTATTATTCTAGTTTCCTGTTTCAACATGACATTTTGTTTCTGAAAATAAAACTGAAGAAAGTGTAATAAAAGGATTTGGTGAACTCCATTGAACTTCAGTCATAAACCATAAGCAAGTAAGTTTCTCTACATTCCTCTGAGAGCCCTCCCACTAAAAATCCTATTTTATCAAGAATTATTTATGGACTATCTTGCCAGACATGTTATACTAAGAAAAAAACTGTAATTGCAATAGCTGAGTATTATTTGACTTGTTTATAATTTACATACTCATGATTTACATAATATTATTTGATTTCTCTGATTCTAAACCTTACTCTATTAAAAGTATTAATACATAGTCAAATGATTGATAACACTCCTCTATTCAAACCCTGTCCTGTATTATTCCCAGTTATCTCACTCAATTACAAATCTAATTCCTTACAATGAGGTGGATATTTCTCTGTAGTTTTTTAACTCTCCACCTAAATCTTCCCTGTGTGCCTATGAAAGGAACTAAACTTCTTGCCATTAGCCTTGTTTGTTTGGCTCAAGATTGTTAGAATCAATTAAATCATGATCTGGAACTCATGATCTAGTCATTTTACTTTTTGGGTCTCATCTCACTTTCCCAGGTGATTCTAGCCTAGCCAGGCCCACCTGCTGCCTCTTCCTCTAACACTCTATTCCTGAGATACTATCCTCTTAATGTTTTCATAATCAACTTGATAAGGTTTTGCTAAAAAAAATTTATATTTGTATTCATGAAAGATATTGGCCTTTACTTTTCATTATTATTTTTGCCTGGTTTGGGTAGAGCAATGCTAGCCTCATAGAATGAGTTACAAAGTGTTCCTTTCTCTTCAATTTTCTGGAAGAGTTTATTGAAAAGGGTATTATATTACTTAATGTTTGGTAGAATTCCCAGTGAGATTCTATGAGCTTAGAATTTTCTTTGTGGAAAATTCCATTCAATTTTTTAAATCAATTGAATTTTAAATATAGACTTAATATCTTAGTAATCACAGACTTTTCAATAACTATTCCATCTTGAATGAGCGAGGGTAGAGTTTATTCCTCGGTTTAAGAGCACATTTCATCAAGGTTGTTGAGTTCATTGTGACAAAGTTGTTTATAACATTTCTCTATTTTTCTTTTCATGTTAGTAGAATGTGTAGTGTTACTTCTCTCATTCTCAGTGTTGGTAGTTTATGCTTTTTTTCTTTTTCTGATTGTTCTAATGAGACATTTATTGGTTTTATTGATTTTCTCAAGGGAAATCAGATTTTGGTTTCTATATAATTCTTTTCTACACTGATCTTCATCGTTTACTTTTTTCTCCTCACTTTGAGCTTTATTGGCTCTTCTTTTTCTATTTACTTAACATAAAGGCTGAGATCATTCATTTCAAATGCTTCTTTTCCAACTAGGTGTTTCTGTGTATTTACGTCTCACAGATTTTGGTAGCTTGCGTTCAATGTCTTTCAGTTTTAAGATCCTTCCTGGTATGACCTGGCAACTGGGGTATAGACCAGTAAAGCCCAAAACCTGGGTTTAAGACCTTGGACCAGGGTGAAGAGCCAAAAAGAGATAAACAAGTAAATAGAAAGTGCTTCTTCCTCTCTTCCTTCCTTAAAGGCAATGCTTCTTTCTTCTCACTCTTCCTTCTCTTAAAACAAAACCTTTCTAATTTATCTCTTGATTTCTTCTTTGATCCATGGGTTGTTTTGAAGTGTTATTTATTTTTCACATATTTTGGCTTGACCCGGAGATGTTTCTGGTTATTTATTTTTTTATTTATTAAACTTAATTTAATTTAATTGTGTATTAAAAGTATACTTTGTATGGTTCCAATCCACACATTAAATTAAACTTTAATTAAATCCATACCTAAATTAAAATTTACTAAGACATCTTATATCCCAGAATATGGCCTTGGACACAGTAGATATGTTCTTGCCTCAGGGACTTTGCACAGTTTATACCCTCTGGCTGGAATGTTCTGTTCCTCAGAGGAACATATGGCTCATTCCCTCAATGCCTGTCAGTTTCTATTCAAATAATTACATCTCTATGAAGCCTTCTCTGACCTCCACATATGAAATATGTATCTGTTACTGTTTACCCTCCTCTTTTGGGTTTAGTTCCATTATAGTTATCAACTGTGTGAGGGAATACATGTGCAGGTTAGTTAAATGTCTTTCCTTTAGTACAGTATACATTTCCCAAGGCAGGAATCTATTTTTACTCACTAATATACTCTAAGCACCAAACGCATAGTAGTTGCTTTATAAATATCTGTTAAATTAGTTTGATGAAAAAATATAAACCTGTGAGATAAACAGGGCTGATTTTGTTAACAGCCTTTTTATCAACTTAAAACAACTAATAAAATAAAAAATTAAGACTCTTTATGTTCTTTGCATTATATAATGACTCCTGTCACTTAATAACAGCTGCTTTGAGCCATTTTGTGTCAGGTATTGTGCTGGAGTCCAAGTATTTCAAGAGAAATCAGTACAACTCTAACTTAAAAATTAAGGGCTGGAGCTCAAGATGCCTGGTGAGAGTAGCTAGGGGTGAAATTCAATGGTAATAGATCTTGTACATCATGATAAATCTTTGATTTTACTGAGTAAACATTGAGAAGTCATTGAAGGGCTTAATAAAATAAGTAGCGTAATCAAATTTGTAAATAACAATGAGTTAGATTGCATATATATTTTATTCAAGTAATGTTCATAGAATGCCTATTTTGTGTCAAGGACTGTTTTCAGTACTCGTTATAGCAAAGAACAAAATGCCTTTCATGACACTTATAGTCTAATGGAAATGGCTAATAGTAGAAAAAATAGACAACATGGTTTTAGGCCGTTGTAAATGAGCAGGAAAATAAAAGAGGGTAATGGGCTTGGGGGTGCATATTTATAATAGGGATGTCAGGGAAGTTTTTATTAAGGAAGTTACATTTGAGCAAGCATAGAAATGAAATGAAAAGGGGATAGAAAATTCTAGAGAGTTTCAGGAAGAAAGACAAGGCCCACCACATACAATGGTAGTGACACAGAAATGAACTTGCTTACTTTTAGAAAATCAGGGAGGCCAAAGTGACTGGCATTGAAGGATGATGGGGGAACAGTGGATGTACTGAAGACATAGAGGCAGGAAGGGATAGGAAAAGGTGGGTTTGAAGCTGTGGTTGGGTTTATTTTAAGTGTAATTAGAATCCGTTAGAATGTTCAAATCAGGGAAGCAAACGTAACTGGCTTACTTTTAAAGATGTCTCTGGTAGATAAATGGAAAATGTGCTGTGCTAGGACAAGAAAGGGTCAGTAAAGCCAGTTATGAATCTGTTACAGTATGGTAGGCATACAAGGATGTAGAACGTAAAGTCTATGGTGGAGGATATGGGATATGGAATTAGTTGAGTTTTATATCTTGCTAATGTATTCAATATGGGGTATGAGGGGAAGATGAGTCAAGATGAGTCCTAGATAGTTTCTGTAGTTTTGAGCTAAGCAATTGGTCAATCATGGTGCCATTTCCTGAAATGTGGAAGGTTGAGAAAGGAGTTTTTATGGATCAAATTTTGTTTCTGCCTCAATACCAATTCCTGTATTAAAGTCCTAACTCCTTTATATGACTTCGTTTGGAGAAAAGGCCATTATGGAGGTAATTAAGGTTAAATGAGGTCATAAGAGTGGAGCTTTAATCCCATTTGACTGTTGTCCTTATAAGAAAAGGCATCAGGGATATATCTGTACAAAAGCAAGGTCACGTGAGGACACAATGAGCAGGGGACCATCTGCAAGACAAGGAAAGAGCTCAAGTAAAAGCAACCATACTGGTACCTTGATCTTAGACTTCTAACCTTCAAAACTATGAGCAAATAAATTTCTATGTTTAAGTATCCCAGCTTGTGCTATTTTGTCATGACAGTCCTAGCAAATGGATACAAAAGTAAAGAGGATAGTAGAAAAAAAATGAGTTCTTTATTAGACATGTTGAATTTGAAATGCCTATTAGACTTTCAAGCAGAAAGGGTGCGTAGGCAGATGGATGCACAAATCTGAAGCTTGGGAAAGAGGTTGCAGCTAGAGTTATAACGTAAAGTCATTAACACAAAGTGGCATTTGTTACAGGGGGAACGCATATAGCCCAGCTCTTTATGTAACTGAGACACCTCTGTCACTGCTCTAGTCCTAACTTCTCACTATTCCCTTGATCACTGTCTCCAGGGAAGAAGGATTGACATAACAGATTGGTCAGTGTGGCAGAAAGAACCTACTGTTCATGATCCGTTAATTTTCTTGTATCTTTCTGAGATGTCTGCCTTCAGAGAATATCCATTTTCTAATCCTCCATGCTGTGAGGTTTTCAGGAGTCAGTCTGCATTAGATGAGACTTTTGGTTATCTGTATGTTCCTATGATTGAATGAACTAGTCAGCAAAATATTAGCAAGTCTAGTTTCACTGTGACAACAGTATTCTCCAATACGAATATTTTAAAAATCAGTAATAGAGGCAACATTTTTATTTCTTCTCTTTGATTCTCATTCTATCTGTAACCGATTCCAAACATCCTCCCTAGTCCCCCATTTAATGAGGAACCACACCTAGAGGATGCTTTTCTCCATCATCTCATGATCATTGCCTTACATCAGATGGCAATATATTTATCTTAACTAATTGCAAATAGGCTTGTTGCTGGTCTTCTTACATGTAATTGAATGATTAGTCACTTTTTCTTTTTACTATCTTTTCCTCTTTCTCTAATCCACATACTCATCACTACTAAGAAGGATAAACAGTCAACAGAATTTTTTAACTATGACTAGCTCTTGACTTTGAGTAGATTTAGACTGTTGTAGCTCAGCTTCCTCACACATAGTAATGAGCAGAATAACAGCGATCTGCTTGACAAGGTGGTGGTGAGGAATGGTAAGTGATAGCTTTAACAGGAGCTGGGTATATGGAATTGGGACTATTTAAAATGACTGACCTGGAAATGCAGTGATATAGACACCGAGAAATTAAAAGTCAAAACCATAATGAGTAGGACTTAGAAGCACAGTCTCAAAGATCCAGGGTAGGATGGATGGAAACAGTACCTGTAGCATTCAACTCACCTTTCCAGTGGCATGTACTCTCCAGGCTTAAATGATCCAAGGAAGCCAGGTGCTTACTGTTGTGGTTAACAGAGGGACGTGGGACCAGTGAATGGTGTCAGACCTGATGATGAGTTTTCTCTGCTTGGAACTCCTCTGCGGCAATGAAAGTCATTCATCTTCCTTTTCATATCAGAGTCATTAGCTAACCAGAAAGTGAGAGAAGAGTTCACTGTTTGAGTAAGGAGTGGATATGTTTTCTGTGGGGATGTTTCTTTTATGATCTACCACTGTATCTAACATTTATCTTCAGGTCCCAGTAAGTGACACACACTAAGGTAGAGGTGACAAAATGGAGGCAGAGGTCCTTGAAGTCATGTTTCCTTTGTTGATGACAGTGATGTCCTTGTGCTATGACAGATCACAAAATCATCTGAAGATCTTGGGAAGATCTCAAATATTTGAGGAAGCAAACTTTGTTTGCCATCCTAGGTAGGGCCTCTTAATTTTTCAAGTATACCAGAGGATATACTGGAGAAAATCTCCGGTGTCAGATTGCTGAGGTCAGACACTCACTGCATTACTATGGTAAAAATAATTAATCTTCCTTATCTCAGTTAATCAAGTGTAAAGTGAGTGCAATATTAGATTCTACCTTATTCAATCATCATAATGATTAAATTAGTTAATACAGGTGTACCTCTTAAAACAGTGCTGAACACATGCTTAGCACTGAAAAAGTCTTAACCCTTATTTTTCTTCTTGTTTTGTGGTACATTTTCACATGCCACAAAAGGCATGATGAAAAACTACAGAAATAGAGCCAAACATTCTCATTTTTCATAGTTAAATCAGGGAGATAAACTCTGCATGTAAAATATTAAAAGTTAAAAGGCTATGTTTGAGGAAAACAAATACTTAGAGTAACTATTCATATGAATACTGAGGATTATCAATATGAGGAAAGATATTCAATAAGGAGACATATCACTTAGGAAGAAAATCTTGGGAGGGATCTTAAGACATGGCATTCAGTGTGCCCAGGTGAAGTAGTGGTTAGTCCGCTGCCTCTGGCCAAGTACAGTCCACACCGATGTACCACGGTTCATATCCTGGGGCTGGGAGAATAACCAAGATGAACAACTAAATAAAAATAAGTAAAAATGTTTCTTCCTCCTTTCCTCCTCGCTCTTCCTATTTGTCTGCCTACTCACCTTCATTCCTGCCTGTGCCTTTCCTAAATAAATAAATACATAAGAGAAATAGAAATGGCATTTGTCTTTGAATTATGTGGGAGAATAATGATAGCAGAAGCAATCACATTAAATTGCCTAAGTGCCCATTTGCCCTGATGTCAAATGTATATAGTGAGCAAGTGGTATGCAATTCTCTATGAATCAGACGTCATCCTTTTAAAACAGTCTGTCATTCCTCTTTTGGGGGGTCTGGGTCATAACCTCAGTTACCTATCACTTTGACATAACACCGGGTTACTCATATTGGGTTACAATTCTTGTCTTGACTTCAGAAAGCTGAGTTATTTTCCACAATAGTATCAACTTTTATTCAAGAGAATATGAGAGCTGATTCAAAGAAAACAACGTTGGCTCTTGATGAAAAGCAAAACATGTAAGCTTTGATCACTTTCTTTATTTCTTTGCTCACTGTACCCACTCTGTCCAGATTCTGTTCTCTGGTGGAAATATGTACGTAATATCTACAACACAGTTCTTTGTATGTCTGAAACTTTATATTGCAGTTTTGCCAACAACTACAATTTCTGAGTTTAAGCTTTGTTAAAGGAATTAATGATTTATTTCTACTTTCAGTTCACTGAAAATTATTATTTTTTTTGAAAGAGGAAGGTAGGCAGGCAGAGGTAGGAAGGAAGAAAAGAAGAAGAAGCATTTTATTTAGTTAGTTGTTTATTCTAGTTGTCCCTACATCTTCCATCACCTGGCTGTGGGTTGTGAATCCAGACCTTGGGCTGTAGGTGGACCGAACTCCACATAAAAGCTTAACACCTGAGCTACCAGGGTGCACGAATAAATAACTTTCAGCCCTCCTCTCTCAAGGCTTTGATATAATGGTGTATCTTTTAATGCATTTGTGTAAAGAAAATCAAATGACCCCTTATGTTCTCTACCTTGAAATAAGATTTCCCTAAACTCTGTGCTCTCCACTTTACTTTACAGACCTTACTATACAATCATCTTGCTAAACTACAAGCTTGATGATGTCCTTTCCTTTAAATATCCTCTTGATGTCTCCCTGGAGCACACAGAATCAAGTCCACTTTCCATAGTGTGATATTCAATATTCTGCAGAACCACTTCCTAGTCTAGCTTCCCCAGTCATTTTTGAGGTTGTTCAATGCCTAACCTTTTAAAGCCTGTGTGAAGTAAACCTCCGTGCCCCAGTGCCTTTGATTGTGCTCATTCTTCAGACTACATTGGCTGTTAATTCTTCAGACTCTACATATCTTTCCTTCTTCTATTCCTGGAAAGTTCTGATCACACTTCAAGGACTTTTAATTGTACCTCCCCTCCCATCCTAGTCTAAATAATTGGTCTTCCTCTTCTCATGGCTTTTGATTCCTTCCTGCAGCTGGTTATTACTTATTGGTGGGTTTCTGTCTGGAAACAAAAGGCACACTGTATTGAGAAGCATTGAGGTATTTGACATGACTGCCTTCTGGATTATTTTACGTTTACTCCCATTTACAGTCCACCTGTACTTTTCTTGGGTACGCTAGATGTCTTGAATTTTATTAGAATTTACTTAGAATATTATGAGCACAGAAGCTGAAAATTAAAGGTGCTTACCATGGTTTTAGTACAACTTTGGTGTCTAGGTTCTGCTTACATCATCACCTTCAGGTCTCACTGAGGTTGGCCTCACCATACCCGCTTCACAGACAAGGAAACTCATACTCCAAAAGTCAGATGACATACTCCCCAGGCACAAGGGGGCAGGGAGATGCAGTGGATATGAACATGGGTGTGTGGAAACAGACCACGTATGTTCAAATCCTACATGGCCTGAGTTTGAATCCTGTCTCTGCTGTTGACTAGCTTATATCAGATACTAAACTTTCCTATGCCTCACATTCCTTTGCTGTAAAATATGATGTGTCTTCATGGATTTTATTTTTCCCTAAGAATAAAGAAAGTTAATATATGTAAAGTATTTAGAACAGAGCTTGGTGTGCTGTAAACACAAGTGTTAGCTGTTAATGTTTTCATTATTATCATGAGCTTTAATGAGCAGGGAACCAGGAATGAGTCAGGATTTGGACACAGGTGTGTTTGTCTCTACACACCGCTTGGACATATCATATTGCCTCTGGCTGTACCTTTTTACCTGGAGATTAAATAACAGAGTGAAAAGTTCTTTTGAAATTGTCCCTAGGGGATCCAAACCCTTTATGAAATTATTTGGCTTTAAAATACACTATCAGTAGCTCCTGCATTTTTTTTCTAGAGGTTAAAGTTTCTGAAGGTATGAAAGAGATCAAATTCTGTTTCCGTAGGAAGCCATGTAAAAAACCTGGATCCTATTGCAAAAGTTGTTCCAGGGCGGTTCCTATGCTTGTAATCCTATTATTTGCCTACTGATGTTTGGATCTTCCACCAGGCTACATGAATGGGGAGGACAAACCCATCCGAGCATGCTTGTTCTAGCACTTACAGCAACTCTCTTCATCTTCCTCCCCCGATTAATGGGGGAGGAAGATTTTGTAAAATCGTGGTGGTGTGTCTCTTCCTCTCCAACCCCCATCCCCCTTCCTCTGTTCCTCTGAAAAACATTGCTCAGAAAGAACAAAGCAGAGGTGACAGGCAGATAAGAAAGGTGTTATGTTTGGCATGACTAGTTTAGGCTTAAGTTTGGGCCTAAATAGCTATTTTAGGGTGAATTTTTTTATACCCCTTGCGTGTAATTTGCTACGTCTGCATGTCTCTGATACCGTATCATTAAACACCGAGACTTAGCTTGTGAGATAAATTTCCTGAGTCCCATGCTTTGAATTTTGTTACAATTCAACAATTTCATTCTAGGCTTCAAGCTATGATATAAGACTAAGTTCTGTGGCTATAAATTAGTATAACACCAGTTACCTCCAAGAGTTTCTGATCTTGTCCAGGAAATAAATATATGAGTAACTCTGACATCATGTGTTAAGTTCTATCCTCATGCCAGCAGGAGAAACAGCCCAGATGATTGGCTGTAGTCAGTAGGGGTAGAGAGACTAGGCAAGGAAAGCTGTCTCTGAAGAGAATATAGGAACTCACCACATGGAAAAAGAGATGAATCCATCAGGCAAAAGTCAGGTAAACAGAGATTTGAAAGCACCTAGCTTATTCAACAGATTGATCTAAAAACGGTAGCTTGGAGGTGTTCCAAATATTTTATAGGATTAACCCTTACAACAATCCATTGAGGCAGGTTCTATTGCTATTTCTGTTTTACTGATGAGGAAAGCAACAAGATTTGAAAAGACAAGCTACCTCCAAAAAAGCTGCCATTATTCATCATTAAACTTGAGTATTATTCCCTAGTCTACCTCTTTGCATTAGTTCTTCTCAACCAGGCTTAACCATCGGAATCACCTAGGAGACTTCTAGAAATATACAGACTCTGGCTTTTTTCCAGAGGGTTATTTAGTATGTTTTCAGGTACATGGCTCCATTTTCCAGTTACTCACTGAAATCTGAGTTTGGAAATCATTCAACTCTTTCTTTTTTATTTTCTGTATCCAATTCTCCAAATTCAATTCATTGAAAGTATATCTCAGAATCCACTTGTGTGTCTTCCTCCACTTTCGGCACCCCGATTTAAGCTCTCCAAACTAACTGATGTCTTCACTTCTTTTCTTGTCCCTTTGTAATCCATTTTCCAAATCACAGCCAAAGTGATTACCTCCTTTTCTGGCTTAAACTCTCCCAATGGTCCTAACTTTTTTTGGAATCCAGTCCAAACCTTCACCATAACTTGCAAAGCTCTTCAAGTCCAAGCCCTTACCCATTCTCCAGGTCCACTTCATGGCACTCTTCCTCTTTTTCAGTCACATGCATATTCGTTTTGCTTTCTCCAAGGTGACAAGTTCTTTTCTACCTCATAGTCATCCACATGCTGCTCTTCCTGTGAGGATGATTTGTTCCAGACCTGTCTTCTTCTTAGGTTTCATATCTTTCCGGACCCTCTTTGGCAAAATACCCTATCTATCATTCTCCTTTAGTGCACTTTGTTCTTTTCTTTCACTGTACAGTTTGTTGCAATACTTACATTACTTAATTAAAATCGATGTCCTAACTCAACCTTCAAAGGGGGTTGGGATTACACCTACCGTATTCCCCATTGTGTACTGTATACCTAGCCCAGTCTATGGACCAGCACGGATATACAATAAAGTCTGAATGATTAAGTGATGGACAAAATCAATACAAAGCTGCAGGAGATCAGAAAGGAGGTCATTGGATTTGGCAAGGAGACCATTAGTATACTGACTTGGATGATTTCGGTTGTGTTATGGGGAAGAAACCAAACACAAGTGAGTCCTGAAGTTGAATGGAAAAAGCAAAGAGGAAATAAAGTTAACATATGTGGAGGAAATAGTAATACCTACTATGCTGTAGACCTCAAAATTAGCATTAAGCATGTATTATACAATCTTTATAGCAAATGTATGAGGTTCTATCATCTCTATGTTTTAGACAAGGTAAAGCATCTAGTGATATTAAGTAATATGCCCAAGGCCGCTTATCAAAAACAAAGCAAAACTGGGCCCAGGTCTGACAAGAGCCTGACGCCCAGGAGCCTGTGTAAGAAACCAGTGACTTGAATGTGCAGAAGAATCATGGCAGTGGGAGGCTTATTAAACCCACTACTATCATGAGATTGAAATTAAGCAGATCTGGTTGAGGGCCCAGAAACCTTCAGTTTTAACAAACATTTCGTGTGATTCTACGGTTGACCCAGAGATCCCACTCTGTGTGGTGTCCCTCCACACTGCACGAGAGAAGATTTTAGGTCACTCAGTTTCTGATCTTAGCCTTGGGTCCTTTAGACTCCATTTCATTTACATAGTTACAAAAATATTTTCTCACTATTTACGGTGATTAAATTATTTAACTTACAGAATGCAAACATACAACACTTGTACAATAAATGTTGGTTTCCCCACTGCTAGATTTTTCTTTCAGAAGCTTTCACTTGGTTAGAATGAGAAACATAATAATTTTAAGCTGCGTTACTATCTAGAAAAGCACCCGCTACCCCCATCTCCATTTTAGCTTGAGAAACAAGTATAAAGGAGTTGAATAACTGGGGTCGAAGCCACAAATAGTAAATGTCACTCCTCTTAACCTCCAAGATTTGTTGCTGAAGAAATTGGATTTGGAAAGAAGTCTGTAGCAAATGCTTGTTAAATTGAATTTCAAACATTGCCATTCTTTTATTGCTTCTCTCTTAAAATGGTATATAACCTCCCCTTTCTCCTTTAGGTGATGACTTTTGTCTGACTTTTTCAGTGTGTATCCTTGTGTTTTTATTACAAATATCCAGTTGTCTTTAGGAGACCACATAGTAGTGAAATCAAGGAAATACAGTCAGTATGCCAGGTAATTTATAGACCATATGCAGAGCTGAGGAGAATAATGGTATTTAAGATACTTAGAAAGTGCTAATGGAAGTTGTAAGAACCTAGAGACTTCAAAGTAAAGTGTTAAGAGAAAGTGTAACTTCTGGGAGAGCCAACTTGCTCTTGGGGGCTTGCCTCACACTGGCTGGGAAGAGCTCCTGGGTGGGGCCTTGAGCCTTCCCTCCAAACCATACCACACCCTGTGCTTCAAGGATAACTTTTCTTCAGGTTGTCTCTTTCAGTGGCTTTGCCGTGCAGAACCATCCTACGCCATATCCCTCTTTCTGTGGCTTTGCTTTAGAGCATGATCACATAAGCCAGCTTCTGTCAGTTCAAGCTTCATGTCAGTCTGGCTTGCATTAGATAAGAAGCCAGGATTTTTTTCCATTTGACATTTTGATCCCTTAGCTTTTATATTGGTGTTTTTGCTTTTAAGATTACTTTGTTTGTTCTGACTTGTTTCATATTTGGACTCAGTGTCTGGATTTTTAACTGTCTTTCTCTCAAAATCTGTTTGGACAGCATGTTAGAAATATGCGTCGTGATTGCTCTTTTTCACATGAATAACAATAACCTCTCACCCATTCTATTTTCAAAATGTACATATTTATATCGTATCAGGGTTTTCCAGGGGAAAAGCCCTAATAGGTCATGCGTGTGTACTGATTATATAGAGATTTATTTAAGGCATTATCTCATGCTATTATGGAGGTTTGGCTAGTCCAAAATCTGATGAGGATGATCAGGAGCCTGGAAATTCAGGGAAGAATGGCAGCTTGAGTCCATAAGGAGTAGATTAGAAAATCAGGAAGAAGTGTTGCAGATGACATCCAAAGTCATTCCCTGACAAAATTCCCTCTTGTTTGCAGGACATCAGGCCTTTTTACTATTCATGCCTTTGACTGATTGAATGAGGACCACCCACCAATAAGGAGGTCAGTCTGCTTTACTCAAAGTTCACCAATTTAAATGCAAATATCACCCCAAAACACTTCCACAGAAACATCCAGAATAATTTTTCTCCCCAGATATTTGACCCTGTGGCCCAGCCAAGTTTACTCATGAAATTAGCCATTTCACTAAGTGTTTCACACATTGATCTCTACAAAACAGTGTTCTAGATGTTAATAGATTGGCAGGGAAGATTGAAGGGGGATCATTCATTAATGGTTAAACATTTTTGTGCTATGTCATCCACTGCACTCTTTTGAAGTGAGATACTGCGTATTCATCTGCTGAAGATTTTGAGAATTCCTGTGGTGAGAAGATTGCTCCGCACGTGCCCGGCGGCCCGAGGAAGGCAGGACAGTGTAACCATGTGGTGACACACGAGGTGGCCCCCACCTGCACCAGCACATTGAGAGGAAGTGGAGCTGGATTGACTTCACTACAAATCCCAAAGCCTGAACGCCGGCTCTGACATCTAAATTGCACAGAGAAATGTTTGTCTAAGTGATAAAAATATGTGCTTCTAACTAATCCAATAAAATGGGAGAACCAGTTCATGTTCATTTGCCCAGGGTTTTTTTAATAAATCCTAGCAAAATGGCTAAGACACCTGTGTTGTGGAGAACTGAGGTATCACGGACAATGCTTGGTTGCACCAGTTCTGTCGTAGTTTCCCCCTTCAGAGTCCCTTTCCTTTTGTTTTCACTCACCCCACGTCGTTTGACCTCTCTCTTTTGCCACTTCGTGTTTTTGTCTATCTTTAAAGGAGCCTGATTCAAAACCAAAATGGAAAGAACAAGGCTTTCCTGTTTTGTTTTGCTTTTTAATAATATAAGCTGTTTTCTCCTGCACTTGATGGCAAAGGCTTTCTCACCCTGGGCTAGGCACCATTAGTGTGGTCTTTTCTTAATTAATCTATCCACAGCTGGAGTTAGGTTGTGCATGCACAGTGATGATAACAGGTATTAGTGGTGTGGGAACATTTGGTTGTTGCTTTTAATCAAGTTTGTCTAAGTGAAACCAATCAGGAGAAGGCAGTTCCTCAAACCAGGAGCTCAGGTTGGGTGCCTGAGTTTGACATGACTTTCCTTGAAATATTTGCAGGAGGAGGAAGCTGATGACCACGCTCCTCTCATTCCTGACCTTCCCTGCACTGTAAGGAGAAGTGGAGCATTTGGTTGAGCTTAACCTCTTCCACCCTCTTCAGGGGTGACAAATCTGAAGGTATTCTTTTCTTCTCCCTGCCTAGTCACTGTCATGTGCCAAACTCAAGGTAACGCCTTTAAATGCCTTGACTTCTGTCTCCTGACATACCTTCCATTCCAGCTCTGTCCATTGTCTCGGATGTTTCTGCAGCTCTGGGGATAAGTCGCTCAGTCCTATGGCTTCTGTGGCTCCCATCTCTACATCACAGAAAGCAACACCTCTGATCAGAACCTGCATCTGGAGACGACGTGGAGCAACTCTACCTCAGAAATGTAAAACCCTTCTCACTGATTACAGATGGTTTTCCTTATACTTTATTTTTCTTTAAAAAATGTAGACACTCTGAAATGGTTTAAAACTTCAAGCTGTTCTCAAACGATTACTTTTGATCTTTCACTCTCCCTAATGCCAACCTCCTCCAGAAGAGATGGGGGGATAACCATAGAAAAATCACAATGGAGACAGAATGAAAATGCTCAGCAGCAATGCAGACCGTTCTTGACAGCAGGCTAGGAAGACCAGGCTCACAGCATTTCGCTGTCTTTTCTTTCTCTGCCCAGATTCCATTCCCAGGTCAGGAGGGGAGTAGTAGAGCGCATGTCCTTTGGAGGACTGAGTATTGTAAATAGAAGATACCAGAGAAAGTGAAGTCCAGGGAGGCTTTGGGTGCAGAAGAGATGCTTTGGGGAGGCAGTCTGGGTCAGACCTAAGGCTAGTGCTGGCTGGTGCAGGGACCAGGGCAGAACAAGCAGCCACTAGAAGCTAAGAGCTAAAAGCATTATAAGTGGAAGCAGGATAGGTCGGGTGTTACTGGTTTTTGGCTAGTTAAGACTTGCCACTTGCTATTAGTCAAGACTTTAAAGGAGAGCTGGAGGCAAAGTAGGTTTTCTTTTGAGTCGAGCTTTATATTCATTCATTCTTATTCATTGGGGTAGAACAAAAGGCAAGGATTCAAGGCTGATGTCCTGCCTGCAATCAGGAATGTGGTAACTTGGGAAGATTCCAAGGGCAACCTGACATGGTGGTCTGCTGTGAACGCTAGAGCCAGACACTCCTGTGCACACTGGGCTAATGTCTTTTCCTTTTCTGTCCCCAATTTTCTCCTTTGTAAAGTCAAAATACAAATGGTAACGAGTTGAGAAGTGTTAAAACTCACTATGTGCACAGCCCCTTGTACCTTGCATTCTTCTTCTTCAATCTGGGTCCTGATGCAATAGAAGCAGACAGGTGATAAATACCTACCAAATGAATCAAGCTATGATATTTGATTGAAAAGACAGACATAGACACAGAAAAGGAGTTTTGTTTCTGATTTTTTAGCAGTCATTGACATGAAACATTCAACATTTCCAAGATAGCAATTTCTCTTACGTCTTTAATGGTCACAAACTGCGCAGCGCCCAGTCATGGATAGTGCAGAGAGACTTGGTCAGAGTTAAGCTTCAAAGCTGCACCTCCTAGGGTGACAAATGGACATTGGGACAAGGGTCAGAAAAGATGAGTCTGGGAAAGTAGACTTTTCCTAAGAGATAAGTAGGAGTGGGAGGATTTAGCCCTCTGAGATGGGAAGTGGAGCCACGGAGGTCGATGAGCGGGCAGGGAAGCACTGTATAAATCCACCCCTGAAGAAGCATTTAGAAAAAGGCCTCACATGGAGCAAAGTCTGCAGGTGGAACATTTGCAAACCCAATTGTCTAGTCCTGTCAGGTGGTGGACAGCAACTTTCCCTGTTATTTCAAAGATATTAGATCTTAACTTAATGTCATGTAAGGCATTTGGCGTAAAGAGTAAAACTAATTCAAGAGAAAAAAAGCAAAACAAACTGAAAACCGCAATCTAACAACTGGGGCAAAGGAGGTAGAAAAGAAATGTCAGAGTAGGATGTGCTACATTTCCACACTACAGTCTGAGAGCAGGAGGCGGACTTTCTGATGAATTGCACACCCCCTCATAAAGGAACATCAGTGCTTTCCAAACTCAAAACAAAAATGCTTCTTCTAGCATCCCAGGCATATAATATGCTTTAACTCTTCCCAATCATTACTATTCGTATTCTAACTTTGCAAAGGAGGAAGCAGAGACCAGAGTAGCTAAAGGAGACCAATGGGGCCCACACAGGAAACAGCAAGGCAATAGCTCACTTCTGCATTGGATTCTGGTATATAATCCTTGTTTCTCTTTTTAGAAATACCTCCTTCCTCATAGAAAGGTGTGGCTGGCAGGGCGGGGCTGCCCCAGCAACACCAATTTTAGTCTCTTCTGAGCATGATGTCAGTAATAGAGGGGACCACTATGACAGGTGTCAACTTTCTGTAGTCTAATTGCCCTCTGATTGTCCACCAGCACTCATGGGTTCGGTCTGCTTTCTCTCCACTTGAGTTTGTCTAATCACTAAGCAGAAGAGTAGGGTAGAGACTAGGGTGGAGCAAAATTAAAGCTCCAACCCCACGGTCAGTAAACTAGACAAGGGATGATGTTTGGGGCTTGCATTAACTGAAGCGTCATCTCAAGATCCATTCCACAATCCTTCTTGAAATTCACCCCATTTGAAACATGTCATCTGTGGGAGCACAGCTCCTCCATTTTTTTGTTTATTTGGGAGGCATTGCAGCATGTACAGGACAGTGAGAAGTAGCAACATTTGTTTCTAAGACAGACCACAAGAGAAGGACTGCATTTATAGTGGTTGCTAAAAACTGTTTAAGTTCTTAGCAATCAATGTCAAATAATTGCACCACAGCCCACATTTTAATTAAACTAGGTCAAATTTAAGTTTGTGTCATTTGACTATTGGTAAAACGGGCCAATGTGGCAAGGTACCATCACAGAAGTGCGGCTGAAGTAAGCACACTTGAGCCTGTGGTGTTTATTCTCAATGTGTCTCTAGTCATAGCAATTTCTGTTGTTACTGTCCTTTAGGAAGAATAGATTGACTGGGTTGGTATCAACTAGAAATTCTGAAGCTCAAAACATGATGCTCAAACTGAGCCACTAAATCTTCTTTTTGGCTCAATTTCCTCATCTATTAAAATGTCAGCAGGATAATGAGACCACCACAGGGGATTGTAAAGGAATTGAATGATACAATGCATCTAACACTTGACTGAGAATCAGATACCTTGTAAGGACCTAAATAAACAATAGCCATTGTTTGAGCCTAGGAAATTGTCACTATCCCTATTTTGCAGAAAAGGACAATCAAACTGAAATGCTTAGGTGATTTTTCTGAAGGTGCCAGGGTAATAAATAAAATGATGCTATGAGCCGGATACAAGCAAGTTACCGAAAGTGTCTGTTACCATCCACTTTTCCTCATCGGTGGTCTAGCCAAGGCCAGAACTCAGTGGCAGAGACTCTACGAAGGTGAGAACATTGAATGTGAATAGGCACCACATGGTCCAGGAGGCACATTGCGGGATGGCTGCAATGCCCACAGGGTTATCAGGGCAGCAAGAGTTCATCAAACAAGAACAAGGTCTAAGAGGTAAATGAATGCAGTCTTGGAAGTTACATGGAAGGAGACCTGTTTTGAGATACTTATGGAGAGAACAGCACAAAAAATATGTGAGTGTGCCAAGGAGGTTTGAAGACTGGAGTTTAACATCAAGGGAAGCTGGAAAATGGTGGAGCACCAAGAAGGTAAGGGATACAGGGACATATTTTATTCTTCTTTATTTTGACTCCGGTTGTATGCCTCAAATTGAACTCTGAAGACCAGAAGACTGTGAATATATTCTTGCAGCTTAGTGGAAATTATTTTTTCTGTGAAAGAAGTTGGAACATAACTCAACTTGGAGAAATGCTGAACAAGGGCTATCCTGTAGCTGCATTGATGAGACGCTTTTCTCACAGCCATCCAGACTGTGGAAGCACATTATCAATGAACCATTTCAGTTCAGCTCATCAATGAGGCTATTACTTGCTTCAAATGATAAACAATGCACAGCTCAGGTCCAGTTTGGGGTCTGAGTGTCCATGGAGTTCCTTAGATATTGCGGTGTATGCTTAGATGTAAAAGTTAAATCTAAAATGATCTCAAACACCCTGTATTTGAAATATGTGGTAATTATATTGTAAATCTCAGCTTGAGACACACACTATCACATTTTCAATTCTTTAATGTTTTGAGGTTCTTTTATTTTACTTTAATTTTTAGAGTAATTTTTCTCTAAGTTTCAGATATTCTAATACTCTGACACCTAATGTTTAGCTTAAACCATAGCAGATAGGACTTCTGCACTGTAACTCT
Organism: Solenodon paradoxus; assembly: GCA_004363575.1. Taxonomy (NCBI): domain Eukaryota; kingdom Metazoa; phylum Chordata; class Mammalia; order Eulipotyphla; family Solenodontidae; genus Solenodon; species Solenodon paradoxus. The sequence goes on from RJWH01001138.1 coordinate 388,767, forward strand.
ACAAACTGGATGGGATGATAAGAAAGCCCTCAGATATGGAGAACCACCAGGTGGAAAATGCCTTCCTGGAGAGCAGCTCACTAACTTGGACACTTGTCCAAGAACTTTAATATGAACGAGAAATCAACTTCTGTGTTCTGATTACACCTTCTAAAATATTCCCGATCCAATAATTTGGATGGAACAATATGCTTATTCTGATACTCGATACATTTGATTTCTTAGCTCAAATAACAGAATACCTTGCTTCACTTTCTTCCCAAACCAACAACATTGTTAGAGTAAAATATTTATGACTGTTGACTAAGAGCCAGTTATTATGCTAGTGATTTCAAAACATGATTCTCATTTCGACCTCATGAAAGTCTTAAGACGTAGGATTTAAAAACTTTCAAGTATGAGGGGCTGACGAGATTAAGTTACACAGAGAGGAAATATCTTGCTTAAAATAAAATGTCAAGTTTGGAACCTACATTTTTTTGAATGAAAAGTTCTATTTTTAATTATGAATGCTCAATCATGTAACAGCTGTACATCAAAATCGAATGCTATGCTTATGGCAGAAGTGGTTTTTGTTTACTGAAGTTCTTTTTCTCCTCTTCCTAGTAAAACAGCCACAATTTAGTCAGCTGTTCTCCCTGGGGTTCAGCATGGCTGTGAACCAGGTCTCCTTAACGGAATGAAAGCAAAGGGAAAATTCATGCTGCCTTCAGTCCGGCACACACAGCTTTCCACACGTGTCCTCCATGCTGTTTCTCCTTTTGTCAGGTGCCAGCCTGACAGCAAAAACATAGGGTATGCGAGGACCACAGAATGGAAAGAGTCTGGTTACGACTACCCTACCAACCTCGTCTGAACTATTTAATGAGCAAGAAATGAATTTCTATTGTGTAATCTGTGGGCATTTTGCAATGTTTGCTACCACTGCCAAATTTACCTTACCTAATAATAGAAAGAAATATCATTTTCTGGCTTATAATTTAGAACTTCTAGATCAGAATCTATAATTTAAAAAATTCCCCCATGTGATTATGATGTATGTGGTCTTTGACAATAATATATACTTCATTATGCAATTGGCTTTCTCCTTTAGCCAGATGAATAAATCCTTCTAGTTGGATGTCTTAGGGAAAGGTCTTTCCTTTTTCAGTATTACCTGAATTTTTAAAAAGTTTTAGACCACTAATTTTTGTTGATTCAGAAAAAGCTTCACTATTTCTAAAATGTTTTCTTTAATTTCAGTCTATTTGATATAGGAATTTAAGGTGTATCTTCTCATAACTAGGACTCCAGGTCACCTTCTCCCTCTTTATCTCCCTCCCTTCCTTACCCTATCTGCTATCTGTCTATCCATCTATCTATGTTTATCCTCATTCTCTAATAAGGAAATTGAGGCATGAAAGCATGAAGGAACATACCCAAAGTTTCATAGCAATTTTATGGTGATATTGGGACATAAACTCATGCAGCCTGCCTTTAGGATCTGACCCTAATTTAAGCCTTATTCACATTGTCAGTCTGAATAGCTAAGTATTGATTCCCTAGAGTTTGCCTTCTCGTTCTAAGGGTATATATTAGCTTTCTATTTGCTTCATAAAAAACTGCCACAATTTTTAGAGCTTAAAGCAACTTGTACTTATTACCCCAGAGTTTCCATGACAGGAGTCCAGACTCAGCAGGGGCCTTTGTGAAAAGTGTCCTAAAATGCAGTCAACACATCAGCCAGGGTGGCCCTCTCATCAGAGTTTCAAAGTCCTCTCCCAGACTTATAGGACTGTCAGCAGAATTCATTTCCTTGCAGTTGTAGAACTTTCTGTGACAGCTTGCTTCTTCAAAGCCAGCAAGAGTTTCTCTTCCTGATCTCAATAATGTCTGAAACCTTCTTTTAAAGGTCTTTCAACTTGATTAAGTAAGGTTCACCCAGGATAATCTCTTTGTTGGTGAATTTGTTAAATAATTTGTAACTTAATTGCATATTCAAAATCCCTTCGCTCTTGCCATCTGGTGCAACCTAATCAAAGATGTAACATAATTATGAATGTAACGCCAATGACAGAGATTATGGAGGCTAAGAATTCTGCCTCTTACAATGACACAATGGATATATCTTACAATGACACACCCTTCTTCTATGGGTGAGAAAGATGGATAAATATTTTAATATAAATACAGTGAGGTATTTCCACCAGCTCTTGACGCATCAATCTCAGCTTATAAAGATAAATATCAAGGATTTGGTAAAATAAACTCTATACATAATGTTTTCCCTCTTTAATCTTTCTCTGGAAGTCTTTTCACACTGAAGAAAGGTTTATGGCATAAAAAAGGATTTTTTTCTAGTTATTGTAGATTTACTCTGCTGATTAGCTTTGGAAATATTTCTTAATATCACCTGGTTACTTTTGTTCTGTGATCACCTACTGGGTAAAAATCAAACTTTACACTATGTCAAAAGAAGCTCTACCATATATTAAAAAAAAACATGTTTCCCTTATTTTTTTGTCACTGTCTCTTTTCCCTTTATTATATTCCAAATTCTTTTCACTCCTCTGGATCACTGTACATGATGTACCAGTATACATGCCTACCTTTATGCGGAATACCCTTTATACATCACCCCATCACCTCCCTTTCTACTTGCTCCAGTCTGCTAGTAAATCCTATCATTCTCTAGTCCCTTAGGCTTAGATTTCATGAAACTTTCCCCAATTTGCATCTTGAAAGAGAAGAGTAGAAGCTGTAGAAAGAAATTAGAGTTCTAGATTCAGCAGGAGGGTAAAAATGGGAGATAATGTAATATAAACCCCTTATAAGGAGGTCTGTGTCATTTTGGATTTCAGTGTGTTGCAGAAAAAATATTTTAGAAGAAAGTCACTGGGTTTCAGAAATTAAAATTAAACTAAATATATGAATTAGATTCAATATGTTCTGCCACTAAAGAGGGTGAATAATAAAACACTGTCAACCGTGCTCTATGATGTCTCATTCTCTCTTTTGATACTCCACTAAAGAAACCTAAGCTCTTCAAAGACTAGAGCATTTCACCTTTATCTGAATGCAAAGAGGATTTTAAAATACTTTAAAAACAAACTGCTTTTTAACTTTTTTAAAAAAATGGTACTGAAAGGACAAGTCAATTTTGCAATGGATCTGTGGTCCAACTTGGAACCAGTTGACTGAAAGGCAATTATTCACCAACAATTTGAACTTACGATTGCATGATCCATAATGATGTTCAAAATGGGAGAAGATAAAGTTTACAGAACACATTGTAATACTAAAGGAAATTAAACATAAACATGCTTAATTTGCAATACTTTAGGAGAAAGGTATTGAGGTATGTGACCGTTCTAGTGTTTTTGAGTATATGGCCCTTTATGAAACAGATACATACTTTTATTCACCTCTGTAAGCATGATAAAGAGAATTATGAGTAATATCAAGGTTCTGAAAAAGTAAGAATAGATCAAGAATAGGAAAGACTGTTACCAGTAATGCAAAAATATTTGTGTTTCAAGTGCGTTGAAAGATGAGCGATTTGCTGCATTACTGAAGAATAAACTCAGCCACTCATCACCTAACAACAACAACAAAAGCCAAAAACTCTTGCATAATTGGACTGGACCAGTTTTCAAGAGATGTTCACAAAGCATCATAAATTATAATAATGTTAACACATTATGCCAGTATTATTTATAATAAAGAAAGGACAATAGCAGTTCTTGTTGGCCAAGCAAACCTTTAAAAATGTATCAGTTCTGGAAAAAATGCTAAATTGCAAGAAACTAAGACTGTATGAAAGGTATGGGCCTGAAAAGACCTACTGATAATGTAAATGCACCTTCACTCTGTAAAGGGGAGCTGGGAAAGGTAAAAAGATGTTCCCTGGATAAAATATGAATTAGTGAGGAAGTTTCAATAAGCCACTGGTCCTGGAACAGCATTAACTATTTAGTTACCTGCAATCTTCAAATTCATCTGATCTGAGACAATATTTCTTTTCTTGAGGGGGTTACTATATACTGGAGAATATATACCTTGGAAGAGAAAAACTAATTAATGAAATAAACTAAGTGAATCAATTATTTTTAATATGCTAAGTAAGGGTATATAACAATTACTTTTTTAATCATAATAATTTGTGTTCTAATTTTTCTTTATTTTACCCAGCTTTTAGTGTACAATTCTATTTATTTAGTAAATTGCTTATTATCTACCTCGCTTTTCTCACCCTTTTCTACCCATTATCTACTTTTTAAAACTACTTACTGAGGCATGATTGACATTTAAAAAGTTATAGTATTTTAATGTATACAGCTTGATGTGTTTAGAAATAAATGTATACCATGAAACCATCCCCACAATCAATGTCATAGCTTATCCATAATCTCCAAATGTTTCCCCCTGGCACCCTTTGTTTTATTTTTTGGTCTGTTTTGATCATTAATATATTCAAATACTCAAGAGAATGCCTGCAACATATTAAATGCTCGCACAGTATTTAATGAATAAATAAATAATTACTGTATTTTCATGATGTTTTTGTTTGTAAGTTGTGTTTTTAAGGTTTTTGAATCATGTAAGAAAAGTCAACACATTAGATGTTTGACTATGGAAATTTTAATAATCAGCATCTTGCTCTTGAGCCTAACACATATTAGAGGACATTTCCAAAATGAAAGTGCTCAAGCAGAGAATGGTCTTGAGTACATGTGTATGTTTGTCTGTGTGTATGTGTGCACATGCATGAGTGCATTGTCATGTATTGTTTTACGTCTAAGTTGGAAGACAGGATTGTGGCGACGTCTGAGAGTTCAAACCCTCTATGAAATAGATGCCTCAATGAAATCCTACTTCCTAGAGGTTTTTTCCTAAATTGATTTCAAGAGAATGCAGTGCTCTTTGTCTCTACAGGGTAATCCAGGAATTATTATTTCTACTTTTGCTGGCCGAAGAAACAGACACAAATTAGATGTGACAAGGGAGAATATTTTTGGAATCTCTTCAGATGTATCTTATTTTTGTGGGTGAACTAGATTTTTCTCTCTGCAACCTGTTTCACCACTTTTAGACTGTAAAGCACCACCTCAAAAATACATAAAAAAGAGGGTATGTAATGAAGTCCCTTATAGGTATTAGAAGAAGTGGTATGTTTCCCCTTCCATGTCAGTGGGGTATGTGGGGGAAGGAAAGAAAATTAGGGAACAGGTTTTCAATATATTCATTCTTCTCTGAATGTCAAAGAAGAGTTCAGGTTTTCTTCTATCACTGCTCAGAGCCTCTTGAAAGGTTGCTTGTCAGCATGTGAGGGAGTAGTGGTGGACTTGGCAAGTGGCTAGATAAGGCAGAGCTTTGACTCCTAGAAGTTCTGGAAGGTCTTTCATGTGTCACTGAGTGGGTGCATTGGTGCTTAGAAAACCAGAGAACTGGCAGAGGCATGGGACACAGAAAGATCTTGCCATGTGGGAAGGCAAACCAGAGGCCAATGGTCAGCCAGAGTGTGTTCCTGCAAATGCCCCATCACTCGTGCGAAACCAGTAATACATCAGCTGAGAGGGGACCAAACCATTTACACAGGATCCAGAGAGATGGGCAAGTCTTGCCCTGGCTGCCATGCAATCAGTCCAGCCCTGTCTTCTCTGTCTTTGGAAAAAGCAAGGAACAAGAGAGGAAGATGGGAAAATTAAGCAGCTACCCTTTCCCCAAAAAATGCATCCTAGAAGAGTCTATTTGCAAGAGAAGAGAGTTTAATACCTAATAATGGCATGTTTAAAAGAGTATTTTTCACTCCCTAGTATCCAGTGAGCTGTGTCAGTATGACGAAGAGGAAATCAATTATATATAGAACAGGACGAAGTTGTATTTCTTCAAATATCTGGGTGGTATTTGACGTTGCCAATCAAGCTCCAGGGAGCAACACCCCCCAACCCCACCCAGGTGGGAGGGCTCTGGTTTCAGTCTCAATCTGGATTCCTAAAGTAGCTACGTCCAGTAAACCCTGTGTCCCAGTCTCCGTTTCTCAGATGTCAGCATATCGTCTCGGCTCTACAAACCATTGCGACAAAGAAGCTAATGCAGCCTCAGATGTTCTTGAAAACTATACACTTCGGGAAGAATCAGTCAGGGAGCACTCGTGCTTGGGAAAGGAGGAAATCCACCTGCACTGAGTTCAGGAAAAGGAGGATGTGATCGGGGTCTCCACAGGAGCGTGACTGGCCATGGAAACGTGAACTCCAGCAAGTTCACGGTGGTGTCCTTTGCCCCATGTCATTCCCGTAAGGACACAGTGGTTAGCCAGATGCTCACTGCAAAAGAGTCGGACCAACCTCCATGAGTCCCTACAGAGAGGTCCTGGGTGAGACAACACACGATAAAGGGAGATTTTTCTCGACACCCACTGAACTCCGTTGAGAGAAAATTCAGCTGCCAAATGCAGCAATAAGTATTGTCAGAATAGACACATTCAAAAGATGATTTTCATTTATTAAACACAACGGGGGATCAACAGCACCCATATTTAAAGAGGAGAACTAAATCTTACAATAAAAGATTTAAAAAAGCTGGAGATGAGGAAGTAAAGTGAAAAAGTGAACTCTGTTAGAAGACTAATAATTTTTAAGACAAAACAGAACACTTTTGTAACAATTCTTTCTGGAGCTATTCTGAATATAATAAAAAAAGGAACATTACAACTATTTCAAACATCAGAACATGCAAATGAAAATTCTAAATAATCATACTCTTCTTCCTTACCCTTAACTCTTAGATCCTGAATAATTAGATAGTATGATGACTATATTGTCAAGATGATTATCTCAGCCCTCTAGTCTACTTACACCTGTTCAGAGAGATTTGGAGGCAGCATGAGGAAACAACGTGTGCTGGTATTTCAGCTGTACAAATGCAGGATTAGTCATGAACAATCTCCAACCAAGAAGGACGGTTCTGGATATAAAAATATCAGATTGATTCTAAATAATATGTACAGTCTCCTCAAAAATTCCTCATTTTTGAAGTAAGCACTAGGGATATTTTTACGTAATGTGGAAATGACCTCAGCAATGGATACAGTGCTGTCTTAGGTTCAAGTCCAAGGCTAAGGTTATCTGCCCATTCAAGCAGCTTCAGTGAAATACTAGCAGAATTACATCAATTTTTAAATCATTTAATTCCTCTTCCACTGAGAAATACAAGTTGATGCTTAGGTAGAAAAGGAAATAGATATGAAAAAGGAGGAGTTAGGGGTTTGATGATGAAAGGGATAGAAGCTTCATTGTTTTACTCCAGACAATTTCTAATCTCAAGTTCAAGATACTGTCTGCTTATGGAGATATTATTGATCTAATGTCAGTAGAATGTACACTTCAATTCCATTCTCCATCATGGCGCTTGATAGACGCCTACAGTTATGCTGTCTCTCATCATTCCCCTGTGACCTATCATGTGTCTTTGCAGGGTCGGGCAAGAGGTGTGGCCATGTTCAGCGAGATGGTCACTGACACATTCACGAATTAAACTCAAGCCCTGGGCCTCAATGATTCTGGACTATTTCATTCTTCACTTTCTAGACACAATTGCATTAGCCAACTGGTGTTTTTCTCCAACATTTCCAGGAGAGGAAGCATCACAATTTAGCAGTGCCAATGAATATCTACTCTAAATAATAGAATTAATAAATGTATATAAGTCGGCACTTTTGACAACATGGGAAATGATTTTCTTCTTACTTAAAAAAAAGACACCTTTCCCCTCCTAACTTCTTATCCTCATGTGCACATACCTACTTGTCTTCTGAATGAATTCATTTCTGAAAGTAGAAACTTAGAGATTTCAGGCTGAAAGCAGAGAATCTCAGAAGCAAGTGGGCTTCTTTTGCCCTGATTTTTTAATGCCTCATGCCCTCTTGTGGCAACATCAAAGGACCTGTTCTATTTTCATCTGAGCTCTCCCAAGCAGAAACTTCCATTTGAATAAAATAGTTACCTCTTAATTAATTACTTATTAAAAATAAATATATTTTAAGGAAATATTCCATAGAGTTTATTCGATTCTAAGAATGGGAAATAAGCCTAAGGTTGTGAAGTCTTGCAGGTGTTGCTAGAAGAGGGGTGCCAGTCCTTTATTCTGTATTTCCTCTCTCCAACCTTCTTTTTAAAATCAAGAAGAAAACTTGTTAATTGCACATAAGCACATGTAATAACATGTAGCCCAAATTTTCCTTGCTGCTAAATTACATCTGATTGCCTAGGTGGAAACTCTTTGAATCTGTTGCCTAGAATAATACATACATAAAATTAGACTGTGAGACGCTCAATATCGGCTGAGGTAAAATTATCTCTAGATGTTAATTTACAGAAAAAAAATCACATCATTACCTGGATCATATCCTCTGAAAATATGAGCAATGTTTAGAAAATTAGTATAATGAGTCAGAGAGAGGGAGCATATTGATCTGGAGGAGAATTTATGTAAAATGTCTATCTTTCCACGCATGTAAGTTTAGCTTTTCATAAAGCTAAAATATTTTATATTTTTATTTAGAGAAGAAAATACACGTCCATTTTGAGAGCGACAGTTGCCCCTAAGAAAGTAAAGTTTTTAAAGTATGATAGGAGGATTTTTGCATGCCTTTTCTTCCTTTTTAATATTTTTGTTTCTGTTAGCTTTTTACTTTCAAATTACTTCAAGCAAAATTTTTATAATAGTATAAGATATAGTATAAAATTTCCACATACCCTTTACTCGACTTCCCCAAATGCTAATAACTTACTTAACGACAGTACACTGATATCATACTATTAACTAATCTACAGATATTATTTAATTTTTGTTAATTATTTCACTAATGCTCACTTTATAGTCCAGGATACAGATTTGGATTAAATTCATGTTACGTATACATGTTCGGGGAGAATATCACAGAAGCGATATTGTGTTTCTCAGTACGTCGCATGGAGAGCCCATGATGGTAATACGTTGCCTGTCTTGATGTTAACTTTGATCATTTGGTTAAGGTGGTGTCTGCCAGATTTCTCCACTGTAAGGTAATCTACTTTATTCTTTGAATTTCATTAGTGTCTTGTAGAGAGATACTTAAGACTAGTAAAGATATTGTTTTTTATCCCATATTGGTTGACTAATCACTAACTGGTGATTTTTATTCCCATCATTTCTTTAACATTCATTAATTGGGTTTCTACTGTAAAGAAGAAAACTTTCTCTTCTTTTCCATTTATTAGTTATTCAATTATTTATGGACATCAGTATGAAGTCGTGAATATTTATTTTATTCTATATGTTATAATCCATTATCATCATTGACTTGCTCTTCAGACTGGTCAGGATTTAACCATTAGGAGCCTGCTCATGTTGTTTCTGTGTCCTTTCAACTTGTGTATATTTATTTTATTATTTCTTTTCCTATCTGCACCACAACATGTTCCAAGTTAATCTTTCCCTGCCCCAGCCCTGGGAACAGTCATTTCTCCAAGAAGTCTTGGCTTCTTTCATTAGAGAACAGTGTCTAGAAATTCATGGCTCTTTCAGCAAAGCTAAAGTGTGTGCGTGTGTGTGAATGTAAACACACACACATACACATAGTCTTCTTTCTTCCCCTACATCAATCTATCATCTGTATCTACCTACTTACCTGCCTACCACTAATATTTTACCAGGAGTTTTAATAACACATTTAATTCCAAACCAACACCACAGGGCTCTTTCTAGCCCTCCTCTTTTCTTTATTGTAATCATTTCCTCTAACAATCAGAAATCTGCCTCTCATTATTTAGAGATTATTTAATTATTTGCACAGCCCTAACATGTACATGGACTCGTTTTAGAATTACTAACCCAAACCACTCTAGGGTATGGGTAGAACTTACTTAGTAGGATACAATGTTTATGTTTCTTTCCTTTTCTCTTTAGTCTTAAAGTACATAGTCAAAGTACTGTTTTTCAGAAATTTAAGTTTATTCTTTTCTTCCTCACCACCTTCAGTTTAGTTTGTAGTAGAATTAGGCTCATGTGTAATATAGCTTGTAGTGAATTTTGGATTCTCTCCTCATGTGCTTGATTTGAAACATTTATTTATGTTTTTGGTCTGTGCAATATTATTACAGATTTGTCAGTGCATAGAGTTACACAGAGAATTGTCACTTCTCTTGCCCTCATCGTGTCGTCTGCCTCTTGACCCTTATCCTTGTAGTCAAGCAACCTGACTCATCTCTGAGTTACCGTATCTTCATTTCTTTTGGCACAAATGGGCAGATAGACATATGTAAATTTTATTTCTCTTTCGTTCATGGAAAGAGGTACAAAACAGCTACTCTTTGGAATTTTGTCCTTTTTTACTTAATGTATCCTGTAAAACAATCCATAATAGCTCATAGAAATTCTCTTGTTTTTTAAAAGAAAAGTGCAGGAATGAAGGTGAGCAGGAAGACAGGCAGGGAGCACTGCATCCGTTTTATTCACTTGTTCATCTTGGCTGTTTCCAGGCTCTGGGGAACTTGGGGTGTATGTGGACTGTACCAAAGTGGACTAAACCATTAGGTCATCAGACCGCACCTCCACTTCTAATTTTATTTCCTCTTACAGCTATGTCGATATGAATAACTTGTTTAATGTTCCTCCTATACATAGAAATGAATTTAATTTCCAATATTCTTAACAACAAACAGCTACAATTAATAACCTTATGCAAATATATTTTTGTGTCATTGGAGGTGTCTTTTCTGGGTAAATTCCTAGAAGTGGATTTGTTGAGATGAAATGTAAGTTTCATAGGTATTACCAAATTCCCCTAAAAATTCTTGTACTATTTTGCATTCCCACCTGCAATGTAAGTCTTCAATGTAATCGACAAGTTCCTGAACTCTGACTTTAATCAAAACAGTTAAATCAGGTCCTCAAATAATGTTGGTTTTTGCACAGTGTTGGTGGATACTTCTTTCTCATCAATGTTATAATGAAACTATGTTAAACAAAGAAATGGTATTCAAGGACCTCTTGTATGCGAATACCTATTTCCCTATAGAATGGGTGTCAGACTTTTTAATTTTTGCCAATCATGATAATATCAAATACTGTCTTAATTTGCATTCTCAAATTATGAGTGAGCTTAAATATATTTTCCTGTTATTGTAAGGTCATCTTATATCTCTTTTTGTGGGTTGTTCTTATTTTTCCTCATATTAATGTGCTTTAAAAATATTTCTGTATCAAATTTTGAGTGTTTTATGTTAACAATATTAGTATTTTATTTAAAGTTAGGCTTACTTAAATATATTCTTTAAACGTTTGTCAGTGTTTTTGTCATGAAGATATTTTATATAGCTAATTACTTTTTTTAAAAAATTGCCTCTGGATTTTGAGTCATTTTTAGGGAATGTTCTCTTATTTCAGAGTTAAAGAGGTATTCATTCATGTTTTCTTCTTGTACTTTTTTCCAAAAAAAATTTTCTTTTTACATTTAGATCCTTGTTCTATTTAGAAAGTATGTTTCTATATAGTGGGAGTTATGGGTCTGAATTTAATTTATTCTAAATGGTTCTCCTGCTGTCTCAAAATCATCTATTAAAGTTACCATATTTTTCTTGGAATTTGTGATGTCACCTTTATTATACTAAGTTTTCCTGTGCACTCGGATCTCTTTCTGGGTTTGAAAATCTGCTCTCTATGTTTGTTTAATCATGTATCAGTACCATACTGTTTTTATTATGAAGTGTTTATAGTATGTTTTCTGTCTGATAGAGCTAGTTCTTCCTCCTAGTCTTTCCTTTTTAATATATTCTTGGCTACTCTCTCATGATTGCTTTTCCACATGATTAATATCAACTGATATACCTCCATAAAAATGTTTATTCATGCTTTTATTGGGATTGTACTAAACTTTACACTAACTTAGGGATAATCAACAATTTAAAATACTGAGTCATGCCTTCCAGAAACTAGGAGTGTCCTTCAGTTTGCCTAAGTTTCATTTTATAGCTTTAAGGAATGTTTTCATCATATAGTCTTTACCCTTTCTTCTTAAATTTATTCCAAAGTATTTGATCTTTGTTGCTTTTATAAATGAAGATTTTTCTGTCATTTTATCTTCTATTACTTGTGTATATGAAAAATAATTTCTGTATGTGGTGTTTTATCCTTCTACCTTTAACTTATTTTATCATTTTAGTTAAGATCTTTCCTTGACTTGAACCAAAAATAAATTTTTATTCTTAAGTCTTTGAAATTTGGGTTATTTTGATGTAGTAGTTAAGACAAAACTGTCAAATGAAAGCAGACATAATTTCATTTTTATCTTGAAAGAAACTGAGACCACAAGAACGACACATTTGCTCAAGAGCACTCAAAGAGCAAAGGACAAAACTGACTTTTTAATCAAGATCTTATGCTATTCACTACTGCCTAATACTCTCTCAAGTTGTGAGCTTCCTGAAAGTCTCTACTGGGTTCATTTGAAGAAGATAGAAAGCAAGTCTATTCCTCATCACTCTTTCCTCTGTCTACTGTGGTAGCCACAGTATTAATTGTATGGAACTAATTGGAAGTGTAAGGAGGACTTTTAAATGGGTAATAGCTTTGGAGTGGATCAGTAAGCTAGATAGACTTATGAGTTTTTGCTGTGCTTTATGGACACAAAATAGTAAACCATGTAGATACAAAATTTATAAAAGCTCAGTTCTGTTCTACCTTTCAGTTCGTTCCCAGAGTATAACCAGTGTGATCTTTCAAAATTGAAAACAGTTAAATGCAATTTTCCTTTTTTTAGTCTTTTGATGAATTTGTGTTGGTCTCAGAACAAAGGCAATGATCTTTCAGATGGCTTCGGCTTTACTCTCTGGTCTCAGTTCCCCCTCACTCCAACCTGTCCCCCACTTCTCCACCCTGGCGCTCTCGCCATAGTGAAGCACCTGTGATGGTCATCCTTGTGCATCCCATTCAGACAGCATCTCCCCCAGGATAACTTTCCTACTCCCGTACCTCATAGACCCTTTCCGTAGTTCCTGTACTAACCTTCAGTGCACTGTGTTTTAACCACTTATTTATTGTCTGTCTTACAAACACTTCAAGACACAGACTGTGCCTTTAATTTTGGATTTCAGACCCTAGTACCATGCCTCATATACAAGTCACTTTGTATGTTTGTTGAGTGAATGGATATTATTTTCTTGCCTTTTTTATTTTATGGCATACTCCTACCTCGTCCTTGGAATGTTTTCTTCTTCCCTGCGTGGGAAATGATTTCCTATATTCTCTGAATTGTCGCTAGCATGATCTGTGGGCTGTCATAAATCTTTTAAACTCTCAAGGGAAGCTTCAAATCAGTAATTTAAGAGTTTTTTTTTTTTTAAGAAAATAAACAACTGACATTTTTCCTTACCACTTTCTTTCTTCTTCGTATGGGAATGATTTGCAGTTGTCTTTGGGATGAATAATGCAAACCTGAAAATGTTCCTTGAAAATCTGACTGTGCTGTTTCTAAAAGGCATCACTTTCTGTCAAAAGCCTGGTCCAACTCTGGGCAATCAATACTTTACAAGTATCAGATGTACCCTCTGAACTATTTTGTTTGACATTTGGCAGCAATAAGAGCTATTGTTTATAGAACTCCAACTATATGTTAGACATTTTCAAAGTATATTATATACGGATTACTTTGTGAAGGAGACTTAATTTCCCCTTTTTACTGTGAAGAAACTGAGACGTATAGACATTAATTAACTTGTCCAAGGCCCCTTAGAACCAGCCGGTAATAAGAAGGAATTGAGATTAGATTTCTGGGGGACTGAATCCAGAGTCCATATCTAAAATCGCAGTAGATCACTTTCTTTATTTATATGTCATCCTACTTCACTTCGTTTATATGTCATCCCACTTCACTGGAATATATAGTGTTTCTGTGTGCTGCATACGTAAATGAGATCCTAAGAATTTTCTTTGTAGGGAGTGTTTTATTCTCTTTAGCCTTTACGTGATCTAGCATAGTGTTAGATATCTGTGTGACCATTTTCTAAACACATGCTCAATTACTTTTAAAGTTTAATTCTCCTCCCTCAAACTGTGTTGATTCAAGAAATGAATCTATGATTCCGATTATTATAGTAGTAAAAGGAACTCAAGAAGTGGAGGAGACCCCATGACATAATCTGTCAACTATCTCTCGTCCCTTTCAGGCTTCCAGGTGGATGTAATGATACTTTGATGAACACTAACCAAACAGGGTACTCGTTTCCTCTTTTCTTCATACCAACACTGGTTAATAAAGCGTTTACTCAACTCATTCTCTCTTGTAGCTTTCTTTTCTAAGGGCCATAGATCTTTGTTAAAGGAGGGTCCAAAACCTGTTTTCAAGGTATGAAAATATAATTGATTTCTTCTTTAGCCCCAAGGACATTTGCGCCTCAGTCTGTGTACTTCCACTCTCCTATAATGAAGAGTCCCTTCCTCAGCCTGAATGCCTTTCAATATTTGGGAGTGTAAACTATTTCCCTATGCCAGAATGGATAGGGTTGATGAAGACTTGGTGGTATCAACCATCAATCCTAAGAAAGTAATAACTTTTCATTACCAAGACCCTCTGTCCTTCATGTAAATAGATCCTGGGAGACTACCAACTTGCCTATACATGTCCGAATTTACTGAATATATATTTACAAAATATATCTGGAGAATTGCAATTCTACTTTTATTCTCTTAAACCTATTCAAAATTCAGGAACGCAAAAAGGGGAATAATATATATCAAATTTCTTCAACAATGCTTCTATAGTATAAAACCAAGTCTTTGTAGACCTTTTGTCACATGCTCTTTTATATTATAAAGTAGTTTTTCATTTAAGCATTTTGGATTATAAAAAAAAAAATTACATACTCATGGTAGAACTATTGAAAACCAGGAATACATTTTAAAAAAATGCTTGATATTTATAATCTCTTCACTTAAATATACCCACTGTTAATATCGCGATATATTTCTTTTTTTCTAAATAGATGGATAAATAGATTGCAAAATAAGATGACTGAAAAAAGAGACATAATTGATATTGATATTTGCTATAGAGATAGTAGATTTATATCTATTGATTGAACCTATCCCATGAACATTTTTCAGATCACTTAAGCTTCTTCAATGACTTCTTAAAAAAGATTTAGTACTATCTATTGTATAACTATATAATGTTCTGTCTGCTGATCTGACATTTTTTAATATTTTGATGTTTTCAATGAGATAAATATGAGATTAAATATTATAATATTTATAGTAATAATAATTTATAATAATTATAAATATTAGTTTTCCAAATCCTGCATTGAATGAGAGGAAAGTACACCATTAATTGTAAAAAGACAGAAGGAGATTTTCTAAAGGAATAAAGTAATCCTCACATGCCTCCCCCAAATCCTGGAATTAAAATACAAATTAAAAAAATTATTTGGTCAAGGGCCCCAGTACCAAGATGCTTATGTGAGCTTTATCAAAGTGGTTCAAGTCCAAGAGGGTCCCTTTTGTGTTTGAAGTGTGTTATATTTGTGTAAGACAGGAAAGTAACAAGAGGATGTAATTATCAGATTTTTAGCTATTTAATTTTCTGAAGTCAAGCTGAAAATAGCAAGCATAGGAACTTGTATGCACTATTTGGCTGTTTGTGATGAGTCTCGTGGTGGGTGGACTAAGGAGAAAGAAAATTGGAGACAAGCTCAAGAGATGTTTTCTGAACCTTAAAATTGGCACAGTGATATTACCTCTACTTATGCAAATAATTTATCTTTTTCCTGTCAACACCTGCTTTGAGATATATTTACTCAGAGAAACATGGTGACTAATCTGTCAGCCAGAATATCCAAATAAGCTATAAGGAATTTGATGAGTCCTAAAAGAAATTAAGTTGGAATCTGTAACGAGAGAAATAAAGGAAAAACTTCACTTTAGTGTTCTGCACAATAAAGCATACAAAACTTTTATAGGATAAAATGCAAGTTAAAATATGCTATTTTATACTTATCAAGTTGAAATGTATGAAAATGCTGTGTGGACAAGGATGTGGAGAAATGGAAATTTACACAGTACCAGGGAAACATTGAGAAGTTACAAAGTTGAAAGTCATTACCCCTTCCAATGAAGCTTGGGGAAAGCCAGAAAATTTTAAGGACTTTTTTCTTTTGTTTCTTCTGTTTTAAAATACAATGAGATATAAATGACAATGAAATTTTGGGGTAAAATGTCCTGCACCCTTGCTAAGGCTCAGGAGAGATTCTGGAACATTGTTGTCCCAGGAGGAGAAGAGGGGACTGTCAGCCTCACACACAGGTGATAAAGACTTGGATTATCTGCAGAGAATTTAAAAACAGGAATGTAACCAACTAAAATTCAGTCTTTCTTATTATCTCCATACGCCACATTCCTAAATAACATCACCCACTGAAAATACCACCTATTTCAATTCTCTATAATTGCGGAGGTTATTGCAGGTTTTAAAATTACCTTTCTTTGCTTCTCTCTTAATTTTGATTGTTTTCTACATGGGAAATAATTCAGAGGCTTTTCAGTGATACAGTCATGCAATCAGTCCCTGACACTCATGTACTTAGCTCAGGGGGATTTTGTAGAACGCAGTAGATTTCACTAAATTGGCAGATAAAAAGGAAACAGACAGCAATGGGGGGGGGGGGTATTAGGGGGAGATTATAGAAAAGGAGTGGTATGAAACTGATGCATCAATGTCTATAGTCTTTTGTGTCTGTGGCTCCATTTTGTTCACCCCAAGGCTGTCTCTGAGGCTGATCATGACTTCACTGATAGGATGGCAAATGTGTATGCAATGCAATGGCACAGGTAATGCGAACAGACTTGTGAGATTCTTGCATATTGGGAATTGCTCTTTTTAGTGGATTTGGGGGGTCCTGCGACTTTCGGAGGGTCTTGTAATCATTGCCATGTGACCAAGTCCAAGTCAGACTTCTGAATGAGTGACACATGGCTTAACCACTTTTGTCAGCATAGCTGGCATCAGGATAATTGCCAAACATTCTCAAACATCCAGTTCCGGACAAGCCTCCAATACATCATTCATATATGAGGGAGCACCAATGAGATTAGCCAAATCTGACCTATATGAGCAGAACCACCCAGCCTACCTTCAGACGTGATTAATAAGTGATTGTTTTTTTAAACTTACTACATTTTGTGGTGGTTTGTTACACAGCAAAAGCTAACCAAAACAATGTCCTTGACTAAGTGAGTATAAAATAGAAGGCAGAGGTAGACGGGACAGACTAGTCTTGGATATGAGATAATATATGATTATCTGTGCTCAAATCTTCCCATCAGACTCAGACAAAAAATGTTGGCTCTGAAT
Organism: Solenodon paradoxus; assembly: GCA_004363575.1. NCBI lineage: Eukaryota > Metazoa > Chordata > Mammalia > Eulipotyphla > Solenodontidae > Solenodon > Solenodon paradoxus. Next base: position 406,132 of record RJWH01001138.1, read on the forward strand.
GGAGATTGCTTAAATTCAAATCTTTCCTTCTTTACAAATGAGTTGTATGAGTGATCTTGGGTACACATTTTACTCACCTATAGATAAAGTTGTTGAAAAGATTAAGAGATGTATATGTAAGGGTCTAATTCATGCTAACTGTCTTTAAATGCTAACTAAGCACTGCTTCAGAGAAGAAAGCATAAATTTGAGATGAAATGATTAAAAAAAAAACGTTGAGGGGCTGTATTCGCTAACATCAAAATCCTTAAGACAACAAGAGATAGGATAGTTCAGAGAGTAAAAGAGCAATATGATTTTTGTAATAAAGAGAATGAATGGAGGCAAAATTTTTAAGAACATAATTATAGAGGAATTTCAAAAAAATGGTTAACGAATAGCTTTAGTCAAATGAGTTTAAAAAGAACAAATTTATGGGGATGCACTTAACATAGTTCTGATTTTCTATTACAATGCTCAGTAACTCAGGGATAGAATTGGGATTATTGGATGGCACAGCTGTGACAGATGAACAAAGAAGCAATAGGATCCAGGGAAGTAATACTAGAAATAGTTGGCCATGGAACTTGAGTTGGCCTGAAGGCTGGAGAGACCATAAAGGAAGTGATTAACTGACAGAATAGAGTGGGGTCAAAGGACAAAGCAGAGTCCTATAGAGTTGCTTGAAAGTAGGAAATAGCAACTTTCTTAGATGGTGGATTGTATCGTTCTATCCTTGGTGACTTGCTCCATTGCCTGAAGACACTAGTTTTGCTAACCTGTTATTTTTAATAGCTTTCTTTCAGGAAGATTTATTTTCTGGGTTCTTTTTTATTTTTTACTTTATTGTCTTTTGAAGGGACACCTAACTATTTAAAAGAGAGCATGGGTTTAAAAATCAACCTATTTTAGTGACTGTTCTAAGTATGCTACGCCTGTTTCATCATCTCAGCTGGCAAAACATTTTCACAAGTGACAATGATTATCGTTGCATGTCAAGGGAGCGAGACAGTTTTCTCTAACACTCAGATGTGCATCTGGGGTCTGTCTTAATCTAGCAGACTTAGGAATCCCCTGGTCTCCTGAGTGAGCCTGTGAACTCTGCCCCTCCGCTCTGCGTTTCATAAGTTCTGTCCAGTTTCCAGACCCAGCTCATACTGTCAGCTATGCAAAGTCTTTCTCAGTTATTCCACCGCTATAGAATGTCTTCTTTCTCAGAACCATTATAGCCATGTATCTGGCACTTAGCATGTGTTTTCTGTTAGCTCAGGGTTTTTCTTTTTCAAATCAATTCATGTTAAAGCTACAAGAGGTTTCAGATAAAATCTAATCCAATTCCTTCATTTTGCTGATGAGAAAATTGGAACCGGGAGACACTTAGTAAGTGACACAACTAAGTCTAGAATCCAGTGCACCTTTGTTGGTATTTGATCATCTTTCTAACATGTTATATATCTATGTCCCAAGAAGATGTCAGTTTCTTCAGGCAAAGACATCTTTCAACTTAGGGCATTTACATGTTGAAATCATCACCATGTGCTCTTCCACAGTGACATGGCGCTTTTCCAATTTACTTGAGACAGCCAAAAGGAATAAATCTTATATAGAACAGATTTTACCATTAGGAAAGTTCATCAGTTTTTTTTTAACTTTAGATGTATGAAGCTTTCCAAATAAAATATTAGAAAATTTTCTTTTGTCCTATAAGATGTTAGGTATTACATCTTGGTTGCTATAAGCAAAATGCAGTTATCACTCTTAGCTTTTTCCCCTTAATTGGCTGCCTAAGGTAATTTTCTTGAGGGTGGACATGGACCATTTCTGACCAGTGCAGGTTTACAGATAATCGTTTGAATCCCAGCAGAGAAAAATTCTCCTATCCAGTCCTTTTGCCAGTTAATTAGAAGAAGCTTACTTTTGTGGCTATTAATTATAATTTCCTTTAGAAAAAAAAGAGCAACAAGGAATCAATTTAAATAAACAAAAATATTTATGCATTTAACTTACTGGAAACATGGATTGGAAAAATGGAACAGAACAAAAGTAATACAAGAAAATACACTGGAAACTGAACATTGTTAACAGAAAAAAACAACTTCCCCTGTTTTGAATTTTAATTATTAAAAAATTCTTTTATTATCCAAGATTATTCACACTGTTTTTGTAGGTTTGACACCGTACTCATCACCTTGCAGTTTTACTTTGAATTCAGTTGAAAACTGAGTACAGAGCCTGACACTGTCATTCCACCTGTGACTTTATTAATAAGACATTCCCCAGAATAGTTCAATCAAAGCTTACTGTGAAATCCATCACAACTTAATCAACGTTTTACATGCTGATTTCAGAGAGGTGGCACAAAATCTCAGGAAATGCTTGTTGTGAGCTTCCTGAAATAGAAAAATTCTTCTAGTAATTCTTCCCCTGAGCCCACTTGGGGCATTCCAGCCCCGTGGGTCTCCTTCCTACTCTCCACTTCAGCTTTCTGCCTCTCTCTCCCTTCCTCTCATCGGAAAAATGACAGCCACCCACTTGCAGTCAGTTCCCCTAATTCCACCCACAGGAGGCAAAACCCTAAAGAAAGCCTATTTGTTTGTTTAAAAATCTAACGAATAGGTAGCATTTTCACATAAAAAATGTTCTCACCCTCTTGGTGCTAGTCCACAGTGCTTTTTCTTCCAGGCTTGTTCTTCCCCAGACGATTACAGTTTTTGCCGGCATTTCTCTGAAAGTATATTCAAGAACTCTTTCACAGTCAGAAATGCTACCTGAATTTGTAGGCAGCTTCCTGTTGGGCTCACGTTTTGCAGAATGCGCGCTTGGTGTGCAGAAGGTGGGCAAGGTGTTTGAAAAAACAGGAAGCACCTGTGAATATGTGACTTTATTCTTGGAAGCAAAAAGCTCCCTCTGAGACATATGTAGATGTTTCCTGCTGTTTCACCTATGTGCACTTTTTGCAAAGCAATTAAGTGCTTTAAAGACCATGAATGACCTCCTTCCTGAAAGACAGGAATATTTGGGAAGTATGGTGTATTCATGGTGGAAATCCACAGTTTTTATATTCTTTATGCAGATTTTTCTTTTTGCTGGCAATATTGATATGCATGGAAGTTATTATTGGGGTTAAAAAACATAACATGAGATCTATGCTTAATCATTTCTGAGTTCTGTATATTGTTAATTACAGACATCGTGCTCTACAACAGATGTCTAGAATGCTTTCATTTTGCATGAGTGAAACTTTATACCCATTATACAGTAATTCCCCATTTCCTTCCCCTAGCTCCTGGCAGCCACCATTCTATGTTTTCCTTCAGTCACTTTGAATACTTTAGCTATTTCCTGCAAGTGGAATCAGACAGCATTTGTCCTTCAGTAACTGGTTTATTCCATTTAGCATAATGCCTTTAAGGCTTGCCCATGTTGTGGCATATTACAGGATTTCCTTCTTTTTGTATGGTTAATGTATAGATAGATAGATTGATTGATTGATTGACAGATAGATAAATTTTCTTTATCAATGAACATTGAACATTTGAGTTATTTCCATCTCTTGACTATTGTGAATAATGTGTCAATGGACATGGGAGTGCAAATGTTTCTTTGAGATCGTAATTTCAACTCTTTTGAATCTGTACTCAAAAACAGGATGGCTGGATTATATGGTAGGTTTTTTTTATTTTATGAGGAATTTCCATGTTGTTTTTGTATCACGGCCGTGTCATTTTACATCCCCCACCCTGCACCCACCCTGAAGTGAACAAGAGTTTCAACTTCTCCGTAGCCTCACTTGTTGGCCTCTGTTTTTTGAATACTAACTTTCTTTTCTGCTATAGCAAAAATACGGATGACTGAGTAATTAAAGAGCAAAGGTTTCATAGTTCTGGATATTTAATAGACACTGATGGAGCTGGTGTCTAGTAATGGGCCACTTCCTGATTTATAGAGAGTGTCTGTTCTTTGTGTCTTCACATGGCAGAGAAAGAAGTGGGGGGAGAGCTCTGAGTCCTTCATTCCCTTCAGAAGTCTCAAATTCAAGCGTAGGGGCTCATCTCTATGATCTAATCACCTAAACCAAACCTAATTACTTCTCAAAGGCCTTGCTTTCAAATCTCATCACAATAGGGATTAGTTTTCACTATATACATTTTCAGGGCACACAAAAATTCAAATATTAACCATCCTAACAGACGTGGTGATATTTCATTGTGGTTTTGATTTGCATTTATCTGGCGATTAGAAATATTCAGCATCATTTAATATAGCTATCGATCATTTATATTTTCTTTGGAGAACTGTCTATACAAATTCTTTGAATAGTTTTTAATTAGCATATTAATTTGCTTGTTTTTTGTTTTGGCTATTGAGTTGTAGGCGTTTCATATATATGTTGGAGATTAACCTCATCAGACAGATGGCTGGCAAATATTTTCTCGAATTCTATAGGCTGCCTTTTCACTGTTGATTGCTTCTTTTGCTGTATAGAACATTTATTTTATCTAATATATCATATATCTAATTTATCTTATCTTATATCTCACTCATCAATTTGCTTTCATTGACTTAGTTTTTGATGTCATGCCCAAGAAATCTTGCCATGACCAATAAATCTTCCTCCCTTATTTTTTTCTACAGTTTCTATGGTTTCAGGTCTTATGTTTAAGTTTTTAATCCATTTTAAATTTATTTTTGTGTATGGTGTAAGATAGTGGTCCAGTTTTGTTCTTTTGCATATGGCTTGAGTTTTCCCAACATTGTTTGTTGAAGAAATGTTCTTTCTCCATGTCATATTCTTGGTACCCTTCAAAGATCAGTTAACCTTATATACCTGGGTTGATATGGGGCCTCCTCTGTTCTGTTTGTCTATATTTTTGTCTTTAGTCTGGCACCATACAGTTTTAATTATTGTAGCTTTGTAATATATTTTAAAATCAGAAAATGTGATGCTGTCTTTGTTCTTTTTCATATGTGCTTTGCTTTGACCTTTCCAATCTTTTGTGTTTCCATATCAATTTCAGGACTTTTTTTTTAATCTGTAAAAAACTTCCTTTGGGATTATAAGAAATATATTGAAGTTGTAGAATATTTTGGGTAGTATAAATATTTCAATAGTAAGTCTTCTTATCCATGAACACAGGACATTTTTCCATTTATTTATTTCCATTTATATTTCCATTTTTCCATTTATTAATTTTTTTCTGTGATATTTTATAGCTTTCAGTATGCAACAATTTTTTTATCTCCTTGGCTAAATCTATTCCTAAGCATTTTATTCTTTTTGATGCTATTGTAAATGGGATTGATTTCTTCATTTCTTTTTTGATTTTTAAAAATATAAATACCACTGAACACTTGGGACAATTTGGACAAAATGCATGCATAAAGAGAATACCATGTGATAATGATGATAGAAATTGGGATGATACATTTGCAAGCCAAGGAACACCAAACATTGTTGTAACCACCAAGGCTAGGAGAGAAGTGTGGCACAAATTTTCTTCTTTCCCGTCCTTAGAAGAACCAACCTGCTGGCACTTTGATAACAGATTTTAAGCCCTTAGAATTATGAGATAACACACTTCTGTTATTTACGTCACACGGCTTATGATATTTTGTTATGGCAACCCTAGCAAACTAAGATAAGGATCTAACTAGATCTAGATGAGAGTTAGGGTTTTGAAAAGTAGCAATCCTGTAGTTAGTAGGTTAGATCAATCAGTGGACCAAAGGTTTCATTCTTCTCTAAGCTTATATCCCTTGTCATGTGCTGTGCAGTTAGTCCCATGGCAATGACTTAACTTTGTGACTTGTTTTGACTATTGAACTGTGGGCAGACAGACATGGTAGTAGTTAAAAGAACTTGCTTGCTTCTACTTTTCTTCTTGCCATAGCCACAAAAGAGCATTCTTCATTTTGCCCACTGGCCCTAGGAGACGAATAAGAGTCTCATGAAATAGAATCATCCCGGAAGACGAGTTTCCACTAGCTGTGTATGAGAAAATATATTTTTAAGTCACTGAGATTTTAAGGTTTATTACACAACAATCATGAACTAATATACTTACTTTCACTTTCTTCTTTTTATATAGTCTGTTTTGTCTATTGAATATTACTTTGTTATTCATTTTATTTCATGTTTTCGAGATGACAATATAAAATGTTTACTATCAAAAGGAGGAATTGGATGAGATAGAGATAAAAGCTAATGTTACTGGGTGATCTCTAAGAGCTTCTTCCTGTATTGATGTATTTTACACTCTTAAATGATGAATACAGTAAGAATCATAGCATCTTACATTTAATTCTGTGTGAAAACAAAGCTGGCTAATTGAATAATTTTTATAAAATACCCAGATGTGACCTTGGCCATGTTATGTAATGATTTTGATCTTAGGTTTCCTCATTTGGAAATAATATGTAAATAACATATAACACATAACATAGAAATAATATATCAGCTTTTAAATCACTGTGAATGTAAAATTCTTTATCACAAAAAGTGAGCATGATGGCGATAAGCTGAGTCTCGTTTTCAAGATGTTCTCAGACTGCAACGGCAAGAAAGCTCTTAAGATCCATGGTGAAGACAAGGCTATGTGTTTCCCATATCATTTCCTCTTTCTGGAAACTCATGGAAGTCTATTTTTTTCGACCAATAAAATATGGAAGTCACTTCTGGACTCGAACTTTAAGATCAGAGTGACCCTCCAGTGCTCACTTCCAGTAATCCTGAAGGCCACATGGATTCGATGACTCAGTTAAATAGTAGAGAATGGTTTCTAAACCCTGAGTGAGGTGAGCAAATAATAAACTTTTTACTATGGTTGAGGTTTGAGGAATTGTTTGCTGGGGCAAACAACCTTGGCCTTCACTAACCAGTACAAGATCTTTGATTGCAAGAATAAGTTTCTGATTAAGGGCTGTAATAAGTTCCCTTTTACATCCAGCATTCAAATCATCAGTTTATTTATGAGGTCCACACCTAAAGGATTGTAGGGGAAAAGGACCTGCTCACCACTTCTAGCAGCCATAAAGCAAAGCCTTAAAAGCAGCCAGAGCTTGCTGGAATGTTACCAGCAAAGAACTTCCCATGCTTGAAATGCCCTCCTGTAATTTACATCCCTCTCTTTCTGCATTTGCTCTAACCTATATAAGTGTGCTCTAACCGGAAGCTTGTGCTCATCCTTTGTGGGAAAGAACCCTGCTGAGTCCACGTGTAATAAACCTGCCTAAAATACTTCCAAAAGAGTGCCCTTTTGGTTTATCCCAGAGAGCCGTATTCAAATCATCAGTTTATTTCTGAGGTCCACAACTTAAGAGATCATTTCATCAGAGAGAGAAAAAACGAAATAAAAAATAAAAACTAGTATGATGAAAGGACTAAAGATCTGCAAACTATGAAACTATGAGAAAAGGCTGAAAGATATTTTACTTGGAGAGAAGAGTATTTATGGAATATTAGCATTGTTTTCAAATAGTTCAAGTTTGGGAAAGAAATTTTATTTTTCTTATGTGGTTATAAATGTGAGTATTCAAGCAAATGAGTTAAATAAAAATGGAATAGATTTGAGTTTAATATAAGAAGAAACTTCATTATTTCTCTGAAAACATGAACTACTTATTGAAAGAATACGTTCCTTATCATTGGTTGCTTAAATATTACCTTGTAAGCTACTTCTAGATTTTGTAAGGGATTACATGCTAGGTAAAGTGTTAGGTTAAGTGATTCCTAAGTTTCCTTTTATTACAAGAGCCATCTAAGAGCCATCACCTCAGATTTCTCAGTGTCCTAAATTATGCTTTTGCATGCTTTCATTTGTTTAAGTCAAGACACACCTGTGATGCAGAGCAGTAAGTATGCACTTGCTCCAATTCCAAGTTCTGCAAACCTCCAGCAGGATTTATTTGGATTCAGGGGGACACTGTGCTCCTTGCTGCAATTGAATTCAAATGTTGACAGAGGTGAGCTGACAATAGAGCAGCATGTGGAGTTTCAGCTTCTCTCAGGAAATGCCACCAAACAGGTGGCTTCAATTACTAGAGCTGCTGCTACCAGGGGAAAACAGAAGGAAATAATCAAACCACCAAGGAAACAATGACTGGTAGATGGGGTCAGCTTTGGAGTCCACTGGAACAAAGCCAGATAACACAGTCCCACCAGGCTAGCACAGAGAAAATTAATTGAAAAGAAGCACAGTAAAGCACTATGCATTCTATAGATGTATCTGTGATGAAACTGACCTGACTTTTCAAGCTTTAATGCACAATGAATAAAATGTATTACAGAGAAAGAGGTTGCTCCTTAATGAGATGACAATGAAGACTTGCTGGAGATGATGACTTCCAAATTGCGACTGAGCCTATAAAACCCTGAGCTCATCCATCCCACTCACTTAGCCCGTATGAGGAGCCTTCCTGTCCCCAGGCCTGCTGGAGCACACATCTGGGCCATTTGCTGAAGTCGGCCTCTAATAGCCCCTCCCTTTGTTCTTAAGTGCAATGACAAAGAGAATGCTCTGTTCGCACAAGGCCAGGAACAGGCTGTTTTAAACATATCCAGAGTTGATTTCAGTAGAATAGGAGGGAATGGTCAAAAAGGAAGACATTAGAACATCACTGGGCAGTAGCTACTTTAATTGATTTTCTATTCATACAATCCTTGCCCTAGCCTCTGATCACAGTGATATTTTGAAAAAAAAATTTTTTTTTCTCAAGACAGATCCTATGCAGCCAAATGACATAGGGGGTTGTCTTGGTCAGTTCAGGCTTTTTTTCACGAAGTGCAACCAAAATTTACTCCCAGAATTGTGGGGTCTGGAAGTTCAAGTTCCAGGTGTCAAGAATAAAGGCTCCCTCCTTTGTTTGTAGCTGGTGCCTTTTCACTGTGTCCTCAAGTGGTATAAAAGGTCTAGGGACCTCCCTGAATCCTGTCTCATAGGCACTAATGTCATTCATGAGGGCTACACCCTTATGACTTAAGTACCTCCTGAAGGACTCACCTCCTCATACCATCACTAATACTATCACTTTTGGGGTTAGGATTTCAACATATAAATTTAGGGGGGTCATACAGACATTCAAAACATATGGCAACAGCTTAGGAGCTATGCATGTCAGGCATTTCTTCCCATCTCTCATCCCTGAAAAATAAGAATTAGATAATAAGCTGTAAATCTACAATACTTTATCTACTATTTCTGATCAATATTGCAAGAAGTTTCTGAGACCTATAAGTAAATCTTCTGGTTCAGATGACTTATCAGTTACCCTTAGCTCCAGCTAAGGCTCGGGCTGCGGCAGAGGAAACATGGGAAGGTCTGACATCATGCAGTTACTTAGCATTGTCATGAAACCATGAGCAGGGCCCTGTTCTCAAGGAGTTGCAAGTACAAGCCTCCATTTCTAGCAATTGTTTTATTTCACAGGACTCAGGTATTCCAGAATATCCTTTTGTTAAACTTTATTCAGTTCCAAGATACAAGAATTTCTGATCACTTGTATTGGGATGATTAGACAAAGTAGAAAATGAAAATTGAGATAGGGAATGAAGAAATAAAAATTTTAATGAGAATCCTAAGTTTACAAGGGGTGATTCAGGGAGATGGAAAAACAAAAATAAAAAAATAAGCCTGAGCTGCCTGTAGTCTAGAACCTTCTATGAGGACAAACGGAGGCTGAACTTTGACCTTTCAGATACTGCCAAAATTAGAGATGACACCCCTCTCTCAAGAATTCTAATCATAATGAAAAGAAAGGTTTCATGATTCCAGGAGCCAGCAGCCAATTGTTTGCATATTTGTTTTGCTCTTGGCCATTGACTTATTATTCAAGTCAAATGCAAGTTAGATGTTTGCCCATTTCTTCCATCTCTGCCAAGGAGAGAACTACTGCTTGTCAAAACCCTCCAGGCTTCCTGACCCGACAGACTTTCTTCTCAGAGGTGAACCCTAAGAACTTGACCCACTACCCATAGCCACGCCCTGTGGACATGCAGGCGCTTCTCCAGCAAAGGGGAAAAAATCTCCTCCCAGGCAGAACTTGTGTATTCTTAGTGACATCACAACATCCTTTCTTCTTATGCAATTGGTTCAAAGGGAACATCTAGAAACCTTTATTTTTCCTTTTTCCTGATAGACTTACAGGAGGCAAATGAGGACAATCTCCAAGAGGGCTATGCACTTAGATTCTGTCTATGAGTTTGTTATTTTATTCTCTCTCAGTTTGGTTTACCTTCCCAGAATGAGGCACTCAGATCTTGGGTAATTTCCAGAATAATACATAATAATCACATCGTTTTAATTTTATGAGCTTGTTAGGAGTAAAACAAAAATACTATACGTAGAACATGAGGAGATATTTAAGGCCATAACATAATGCCATTTTATTTTCCAATATTGAAATATACTACTGTATTTTGCCATGTATAGTGCACACTTTTTTGCCCAAATTTGTGAGAAAAATAACGATGCACATTAGATATGATTCCATATCTATATAAATATTTTTAATTTTTATCATAATTCTTGTACCTAACATTAAAAAATAAATGCTAAAATTCCTTTATAATACAAAAAAAGCATCTAAATATAACCAAATAAAAATTTGAATTAAATAATTAAAAGGAAAAATTTTTTCCTGAAAGTTTGAGCCAAAAGCATGAGTGTACATTAAACATGGCAAAATGTGGTAAATATCCATAGTATAATATTTTAAAATTTAGGAGTGCATTGAAGAAGAAAATAAAAATTACCTACAACTCTATTAATAAAGAGAGATAAACTAGAAAGTCAAAACCTGCTGATTGCCTATTTTTGTAGTTGAATTAAGAAGGTTGTTCATTTTTAAGGAACTGTGAATACCAACACACACACGCACGTGCGTACACACACACACACACAGGAATAGTGGGCAGAGAACTTACTGTAATTTGTTGTTTGTAATGTACTCCCATGTTTTTGGACCAAACTTTAAGGAAAATTTTCTTTCCTTATAAAGTTCTTTTTCAAATTTTTATTTGTTTATGTTTGGGTACTTGCTTTTGTGTTATAAAGGAACTTTAGTATTTTAAAATATATTATAGTAAAGAGATACTATGCAACAAGGCACAAGTCACAGAAGTTTTATGAGCTAGTAACACATTTACCATATTTACACATCACAGAAGCCCAAGATCTCCACCATATTAGTGCTGCACATGTATGATGCACGGCCTTATTTTTCTGTCACACATTTGGGCCCCCAAATTGCATATTATACATGATAAAATACAGTGCGTAGCTCACAGAGACTAAAATATTTGCTATCTGGGTCTTTCTAGAAAACAATTTGCCAGCCCTTGCTCCAGAAGTAGTTACTATTACTTGGTGCCTCTTTTTATAATCTCTGCAAATTTACAAAGAAAAAATATATTCTATTTATCCATATATCTTTTGTATATTGCTTCCTTCTTCACTTTAATATTACATTGTGAGGTTTTTTAATGTTATTCAGTTGTTTTAAATCAAAGTCTGTTTATACAACCCAAATGTAAGCAATCCGTTTATGAAACAGAAATCTTAGTAGTTAGTTCTACCTTCCATAGAATTCAGACTTTTCAAAGAATGAATACCTATTATCTTTTAAAAATTATTTTTGTGTTAAGATTTTGGGGGTTTCGGGTCACACAAAGAACCCACGGCAGTTAGGCGGCAGTTAGGCGAGTGAGCAAGCAGAGGTTTAATCAGAGGGTAAAGGGATGGAGCTGACTAAGGGAGGTCCAGACCCCGTGGGTCGCTCCACATACCAGACAGGCGCAGAGAGTAAGCAAGTTGGGGGCCATTAGTGGGGAGCAGAGAGCCAGAGAGGGAGCCAGCCAGGAGGCTAAGACCCCATTAGTGGGGAGGCTGACTCCAGGCCTTGTCAGTGGCCTGAGTTTTTAAGGGAAAATCCCACATGGTGAGGAAGGGGGATGGAGAGAGGAGTCTGCAGACCAGGTTTCAGTTATTGATTGGTCAAGGTGACATTGTCCTTTGAAGTTATTGGTGGTCTTCAACTGATGTCATTCTTTTGTTTCTTGGTGAGGGGAGGGGTCTGTGCTGGTCACTTACTACATGTCCCATATGTCAAACCTGTCCATCAGCTTTCCTTATTGATCCTGATGCATCCACAACTAGGTGCTGGAGCCAGAGGCAGTTCACTGTCCTGATAGTTAAACTTTAATCCTTGGTCTAAGGCTTGCTCTTGTTGGGGTGCTGACAAAGATATAAATATAAAATGTAAAATGTAACACTTAAAAATTTTAAGTGTACAGCTTTAGCACATTCACACTGTTGTACAGCCATCACTACCGTCATCTCCAGGTCTCTTCGCTTTGCAAAAACAAGCTTTGTGTCCATTACACAGTAACTCCTCAGTCTCATCTTCCTTCGATATTTATTTTGGTTTTATACATTTTCTCTTTACATTTGGTATCTTCCTGTAAACTTTGGAAATAACTTGTTTTCTGAGACTTGCTCTTTAAGATAATAACAGAAAAGTAATAGACATTATATAATCGTCAACAGTGCTTATCACAGCATACTATAAAATTTTTGATTTAAGCTGAAAGATTATCCTAGTTCAGCAAGAGGGAAGTATGGAGTCTAATAGAAAATTTTCAAAATGTATTTAAAATTCTGGCCCTGTGTTCTATGGATTTAAAATTTAGGATTTGTTAACCTATCTGCATTTTAATATTCTTGTCTGGAAACCAAGGTAATAAAACTAATTGGGTCAATGTGATGTTTAAATGAGATAAAATACGTGAAGGTCATTTAAATTAGCATAATGTGATGCAAGTATTAGTTATTATGCTATAAAGACAATTGATATCAAAGTCGTCACTTAGAGAAAAGAACAATTTAATGGAAATTTTTTGAGTAACAAGGTCATCACATTGAAATAATAAGGAAAAAATTCAAAAAGACTTTTAGCAACTCAGTTTTTCCCTGGGAATTTACTATTGTCCTGGGAGTATAGACAGTTCAAAAGCTGAACACTTCTGCATGGCATTTAATTAACTTGGAGCCTGGACATCCTTATGTGAAGAATTTTAAATAGTCTTACTTAATATAAAATATGCCCAGTGTCAGCACATTATATCTTTTTTTTTTTTTTTTTACTAATAGTTTCTCCATCAGAATGTATTTGACAGTCAATTTATGAAACAGATACATTGGAATTTTTTAACTTCTGAAGGGCTTCTTAATCTAATATCTCTGCTTTGTGATAAATACGTAATTATTGTCTATCCTATCTGAAGTCTAGGAGATAAATATATTTTGTAATATTGTCACTCTATACATTTCAATAACATAAAATAAGATAGAATAATCTAAAAAGACATGTTTCTTTCTCAAATACCATTCTTTGAAAGCCTTTTTCCCTATAAACTAGATATAAAGAAATTTTAATTAAATATGAAGTGTGTTCTACATTGTCAATTAACACAGCAATTTACACCGTTAATAATTTTTATTATAATTTCAGATAATTCTACAACTAAACTGCTTTCTTCAGCTTCTTGTTTCTGCACAGCAATGTGAACACTGGAATTCAGGAACCAGGGCATGAGAAATGGTATTCAGAGTTGCCAGGTTCTTTAGCAGGAGAGGGAAAACCAAGTTTGGGCGTTCTCAAGTTTATATCCTCTCTTTTGGGAAAAAATATCTCCAAAAATATTATGAATAAAAACATGTGACAAAGTTTGTATTTGTTTATAAAATCCCAACAAGCAAAGGGGCCCTCAAGCTTCAGCCTCAGAGTAAATCCATCTCTGTTCAGGTAGACTGAAAGAGGAGGCTTCCTTTCCTAGGGAATCTGTCTTCTACCTGCCTTTTGCCTGAGTGTAAACAATCTAGATGAGCAATACTGCTGAGACCAAGAAACATATATTTATGATCAGAAAGTTAAAGTTAGGCTCACTGAAAAGCTAGCTGTCCTACTGAAGCCAAATGTCTCCAAGAATTCAGTCAATGCTTGTGGAATCTAAGACCAACTAAAAACCCACACCAACTGCACCAATGAAATTGAATGGAAGAGACATTCCATAATGCTTTTGGATGCAGAGAGAAGAATCTGGCAACCCATACGTTTACCACCAGTTCCTGAGCTAATGCAATATATCCTGAGCAAATGTGATGGTACTGCAAGAATATCATGGGGACTGCGGTCACTTACTGCTTATACACTTGTGGTCTCTGTACATGTGTCTTAAGATGACCTTTTAAGGAAAATGATGTCTGGCTTGTTGGGTAGATTAACTTCCACCCTAGCTGAGAACAAGGGAGTTTCAGAGAGCTATTTGGATGACAAATTGCACAGATAAGATGGCATTTCTTTTCTATCCAAGTGACAGAGTGGCACTCTGTTAGCGTGATAATGGCCAGGAAGCTTGAATAGCAGCTATTCTCCTTTGAAGCACATATAGCTGATTTAGGTAAAAAATGACACAAGTTTTATAAGTAAAGGAGAGAACTCATAAATAACTTTTAAACTAATAAATGAATAAATTTTGCCAAAAGTTGTGCTTTTTAGCAATTCATTTATCTGCAATTCTTAAAATAATCTGTGGATTGAATAAAAATTTTTTTAGCTTGCAAGTTATATTTGAAAAATTTTTAAGTTACTTCTTTATTAATTTAAAATACTATGTAAGTTTCAGGGCAATAAATTTGTACCTCAATCAATGTGTATATCACACCTCACCCACTGCCAAATTTCTAGTGTCAGTTTCCACATTTTACTCCTTCAACCCTAAGTTCCCTCCCCATTCCCTACTCCCTGACCTCTGATAACCACAAGCTTGCATTCAGAGTCCTGGGAGTTTGTTGTGGTTTGTTACTCCATTCATTTTGTTTCTTTATATTCTGCATATGAGTGAATGTATCAGTTACGAATATTTTATTTTCTCAAGTCCCATCCAGTCCATTGTAAAAGTCATAATTTTATCTTTTTAAATAGCTGACTAAAATTCCATTGAGTGTATGTACCACATCTTCTTTATCCAGTCATCTGTTGATGGACATTTAGGTAGATTCAATATCTTGGCTATTATGAATTGTGCTATTATGAACATAGGGATGCAAATATTCTTCTGATTTGTATTCTTGTATTCTTCAGAGATATGCCTAGAAATGGGATTGCTGATCAAATAGTAGATCTTTCTTTCTGTTTTCCATAGAGGTTGCACTATTTACATTCTCACCAACAGTGTAGGAGGGTTCCTTTTTAGCCACACCCTCTCCAATACTTACTGTTTCTATATTTATGGCATAGCCCATTCTCAGAGGTAAGTGATATCTCTTGGTTGTGATTTGCATTTCCCTGATGATGTGATGTAGGGCATGCGTCTGCTGGCCATCTGTGTGTCTTCTCTGGAGAAGTGTGTGTTTAAATCTTATGTCCATTTTCTAACTGAACTATTTGCTCTTACTGTTGTTGAGGTACATGAGCTCTTTATATAATTTGGATATTAACCCTTTGTGGACATATGATGTGCAAATATTTTCTCTCAAACAGTGGGTTGCCTTTTTCTGATAATTTCTTTCACAGTATAGACATTTTTTAGTTTGATATAACCCCATTTGCTTAATTTTGCTTTTGTTTCCTTTGCTTTTGATGTCAATTCCCCAAAGACCTCTCAAGTTGATGTTGTAGAGGACATTGTCTATGTTTTCTTTTATGTATCATTTGGTATTACATTCAAGTCTTTAACCTATTTTGAATTATTTTGCTATTTATTTACTATTAAATTTTGGTGACAGATATGCAAAGCATGGATGTGAATCCATTTACTATAATAGTAAGATTACATCTGGGAAAAATAATATTTTGTGTTTATATTTAACTTTATAGTTTTTTCTAACTAAAGTAAGGCCTTCACAAATACCATCCACTAAAAATGAGTCATTATTAAAATCAGCACCCGAACATGCTGCACATTGTAGAAAGGGGTCAAGCAGAAAGATAATGACAAATTAAGCAAAATTTGTTTTTCTAAAGCTTCATCTTCTCCATTGGTCTCATTATTTTCTTCTCTCTCCAAGTCTTCATACTTTTCCTTTCCCCTTCCTGTCACACTCTTCCTAACCCCACCATCTGCCATAATGTCAACTGATTGAAGAGTAAGCCTAATTCATCAGTGTAATACTTTGCAAAATGGCAAAGCATTTAAAAGAAAAAAAGGAAAAAAAAAAAACATGAATAGCGACAGACTATAGACAGGTGGTTGATTTGAATCTGAGGAAAGGATTCCCTTGGTTTTCTCTAATTAGAGCTGTAGGGTTAACTTCTCACTTCACTCCTTTTGCATGACAGAGAACCTTTTAGGAGGAAACAATCTAGCACAAGAATAAAATAGACTCACTATAAAAAGAGGCAGCCAGACTCCCAGTCAGCAGAAGAATTAGACTTTCTTTGTTAGAAGGGCTCTTAGGCTGTCTTGTCCAAACTAGATTGCTTCATCATAAAACTGAGCATTAGAGAAGGTAAGTGAATGCATATGATCATTCAGCTAAAGATATTGTACCACCTTCTAAAATTACGTAAATCCAGTAAAACATAAGTGGAGTACATCATAATGTTCATCCTTTTAATACAGAGTAGAATAATCTTTCCTGAAATCAGGAAAGGAGGGGAATGAAGGGAACATGAGAGTGGATACAGAGAGAATGACTATTTTATCTTCACATGTTACTCAAATTCCGATTCTTTTCCCTTCTTTGGCCAAGGTAAATCAAGGTCTTAACCAAAGACCCCATTGAATACATTTTTTTCCAGTTTGTCATCAACCTTAAGTGCAAGGAGATAATAACCAATAACTAGTTATAGCACATGATGGGGGATTTATTAGAGAAGGAGTAGATTGACTAGACCTAGAATTGGTGTCAGGAAGAAGATACATTAGCCTGTAGCTGATTCTAAAATATCCCTTAAGAGAGAATCACGTATATGTATATGTACAACCATTAACTCAATACCTTTATTTGCCTGTTATGATAACTCATTACTTGTAGCAGATGTTGGCATCCCACCCACGTCTTCTGGTCCTTTAGTGCATGCTAGCAGGAAGTCAGCTATCAGTCATTTCTTTTGCTGAGGGCCTTTACTGACTGCTAAACCCCAGTTTACCTGCTGCCTGGCAGACAGCTTTGCCAAGAAATTAATAATTCTTGGCAGTAGTTGTAAATGAATGAATGATAAGAGTTGACATTTAAGTACCTCTGCTCCCTTATTCCTGAGGCATGTGCTTTCCATTGGCCTGTGGAGATTCCCCACAGTGGTAGCTAGTAGAGGATGTACTTTTACTGGTTGACATCCCCTCTCTAGCCTCACTTTCTTAACCTTACTGATGTTTCCACTAGCTCCTGAATTAACTACTTGCGGCTTAATCCTTATCTCAGGCTCTGCTTTGGAGGGAACATCAGTATTGTTCACTATATCCATGATGGAGTCTCAAAACAAACCTCAAGAGAATCCATGAACAGCATACATTTAGTTGCAAGAAAAAACAAATGCAGTTCCTGTAACTTAAAAAAAATAGGACTGAGTAAGTAATTTTCTTTTACTATAGGAATTCCTGTGGGAGACATTGCTAAACTAGATTTAATTGCTTGATGTGTTCCCATCAGTTACCGTGTCTTTATCTTTCTGCTTCATCATCTTCGCTTTCATCTGTGAACTTTTTGTTTTATTCAAGTCACAAGACATCTATTTGCTCCTCAGGAGACATAATCCAGGCATAGAGAAAGGGAGGAAGTCAAAGTTTTTCTTTTTACGTGGTTTGTCTTTTTAGTCAGATGACGAAGCCATCTCTAGGTTTCTCTTCATCTCATTGGCTGAACTAAATCATTTTGTGATCACCAGTCAATCTCATCCTAGAGGAATTAAATTGAAATGCCTGGTTTAGATCATTCTGGTTCATCTTTGGGGAAAGTCTCTTTCTGAGCAAATCAG
The DNA here is from genome assembly GCA_004363575.1 of Solenodon paradoxus. NCBI lineage: Eukaryota > Metazoa > Chordata > Mammalia > Eulipotyphla > Solenodontidae > Solenodon > Solenodon paradoxus. The sequence continues at coordinate 424,084 of RJWH01001138.1, forward strand.
CATTCTATTAACTGGGAAGAAGAGGTCAATCCATTGCAGACAGGCAATGGACAACATCTACTGTATCATCTCCCCAAATCATACTTTGGTAGCCTCTTGGTAAACATTTCAGTTTCCTATTTCTGTATGATCCATTCCAACCAATGACATATCAGCAGACATGGGAATGCAAAATTAGAGGGAAATATACTTTAAATGTCTTTTTAAAAAGTTTGTTTCCTATATTATTCTACTGAATCTTAGGTAACTTCAGAAACTACATTTCAGTTTCAATCTAGGCAAATACAATTTTCCTAGAGATGAAATATCACAATCTATACTAATTAACAATTTCTTATAAAAAGAGGCTGTTTGGATGAGAGCATTATGTTTTGTAGGTAAAACAAGGACTTCTAAAATAAACCTATTTAAAAGAAACTTAGCAAATAAAATTGAAAGTCCAAAATATTCATAAGAATAAAATCTAGTTCTCTATTTAGTTACCATGAAAATATCCTTGAAAAAAATGTCTAAAGGAAGTCCCCATGGTGTAAAGAATGTCTCTTCAGCAAATGGTGCTGGGAAACCTAGATAATCATATGCAAACAAAATGAAATTGGATCCTTCTTTTATACTATACACAAAAATCAACTCACAATGAATGAAAAACTTCAACATTAGACTTGAAACTAGAAAACTAGAAGAAAACAGAAAAAGGCTCCATGATATTGGCCTTATAATATTTTTGTGGCTCTTATACCAAAAGTACAGACAATACAAGCAAAAATAGAGAATTGGAACTATGTCGAACTGAAGAAACTTTGTACAGCAAAGGAAACAAACAGAGTGAAAAAGCAACTTACAGAATTGGAGAAATATTTTCAAAACCTGTATCTGATAAGGGCTTAATACTCCTCCCCGGAATTATAAGAAACTCCTACAACTCAACAACTAAACAAAGCTTAAATGAACCAGTTAAAGACTGAGCCAAGAACTTGAGCACTAATCATTAGGGAAATACAAATCAAAACCACAATGAGATATCATCTCACACCAGTAAAGATAGCCATTATCAAAAAAACAAAGACATCAAGTGCTGACAAGGATGTGGAGAAATTAAACCCTTGCCCACTGTTTTGAGAATGAAAAATAGAGCAGGCGTTATGGAAAAAAACACGAGTTTCATAAAAAAATTAAAAAATAAAATTGCTACGTGGTTCAATAAATCTCTTCTGGGTATTTATCTAAAAGAATTGGAATCATGATATCTTTATTACAGTTAAAAAATTTTTTTAAAGAAAGGTGTAGGAAGGAATGAAGATGAGTAGGTAGGCAGGAAGAGAGAGGAGGAAGAAACGTTTTATTTAATTTAGTTGTTCATCTTAGTTTTTACCTAGACCAGGTCTCGAACCCAGGTCCTTCTGATATATGGCCTGTGTTCTCTGTTGAAAGCACCAGACTAATCTACTCATCCCCTGGGGCACGCCAGAATCATGATCTCTGAGAGATATTTGCATTCCCATGTTCATTGCAGCACTACCTACAATAGCTAAGATGTGGAAACAACCTCAATGCCCACTGACAGATGAATGGATACGAACTTTTGTTATGTATTTGCAGTGGAATTAAGAAAGAAGGAAATTCTATAATATACTGCATAGAGATGAGCCTTAAGGACATTTTGCTAAGTGAAATAAGTCAGATAGTGAAATACGAATATTGCATTTGTCCACTTATTTGAGTTCTCTAAAATAGTAAGTTCATAAAATCAAAATCTAGAGTGGTGATTACCAAAAACTAGGAGTATAGAGGAATGGGGAATTCTTAATCAAAAAGCATAGCTTCAGTTAAGTAAGAGGAATAAGTTCTAGCAATATGCTATATAACATTGTAACTTTAGTCAACAATAATGCATATTTGACATTTTTTTAAGCTGGAATATCTCATGTTGAGTGTTCTTATCACAATAAAATTCTAAATTAAAAGAAAAGAAGTCCCCTTGAAAACAGCTGGACTTCCAGCATTGAAAACCATCTCATTTGGAATGTAAGCATTAATCTTCAAAAATTGCTTGCCAGTTGATTGTCACTGGAGACTGTATTCAATTTAGCATTGTATTTTATAAAAATATGAACTGTGTATTCCTTTTTATGGGACAAAAGCCTTAAACTTTCTCTTTCTATTGGCCAAAAAAGATCTAATACATCAATGACTCAGATAAAATATCTTTAAAGAACAGTCTTAAAGGAAACTGTACAAGATATTTTCTTTCTACAAGAACAAAACATTCTCATTCTAAGCAAAATCCACTCCATCAAGAATCAAAACCTGGGACTTTTGCCAATCATATGGTGAATTGGAAGGGTTATTCTGCTTTCTAGAGAAACAGGCAATTCAATTTGAGGAATTAAATGGAAATGGAAAGTCACAAAAGCCAGTTAACTTAAACTAGAATCTATTTTTTAGGCACTCAGGAGAGAGAAATGGATGAAGCAAAGTTCCTGATCTCACAGTATTTATGACATAGTGTCTGTGGTGAAGAGCTACTGCCAATACAAACAAACAAGTAGATGTGTGTGTCTGGGAGTAACAAGTGCTAGGAAGAAAAAACCTAGCTGAGTGGGAGTAGAGTGATGAGGAAAAAGCCTTTCTGATAAGGTGACAAAGAGCGAATGATCTCATTTGGTTTCCATGGTGCATACTTGGTAAATAGTTCCTTTTAGAGATTATAGCAAGAAATCATTGCTTTAAGTTAGGGACTTCCATGGGTATTTTACTGAGGTTTTGTGTCACCAAAATAGTTGTTTACTTATATATTTCCCTTAAAATAATTCTAGGCTAAAATTATGAACATAATATAAAGCTTTATGGCTTTGATTTCTCATTCATCTCTGGATTATAGGGAAATTAATAAATGTTTTCTAAGGAGAATTATGATCAGATACTAACTTAATTCTCTTTCAGAGTTAAGAAGACTTCCATCTTGATGTTGTCCTCATAAGCATTTCTCTATTTTCCTGAGCGTTTCAGATTTGCCCTCAGCTTAATTTTCTGTTAAGTCACATTTAATTGGCAAACAAGAACAGTTGTGTCTGGATACTTTCAAGAAATAAAATTTGGAATAATAACAGATGAATAAAGAGCATAACTAAGCCTTGAGTACTTATGGGCATAATGACATGTTAAGCATCTTGTATCCATTTGTTTCACTTCATTATTGCAGCCACTCTATGAAACACGTCCTCTTAATAGTCTCTTAGAAGATGAGGCAGAGGACTCTAGAGAGACTATGCCCTCTTCTTAAGGTCAGGCTAGTGACTGCGCAGGACACAAACCCAGACCTATGAGCTCAACAATTTCAATGCACCTTTTTCGTTTTCTTATTTACTTCTCATTTTATGATTCTGATAGATTTAGTATTCTTATAAATTTCCCTAAACTTTTCTTTGACCAATCTAGGGAATAAATAAGTGAAATGTCTCTTCCATGGGCTTTTTGTATGTGTTCTCCAGAAGCCTCCTTGACCTGTGATTGGAAATGTTCTAATTATAACCTATTTCCTAATATCCCCTTCCCAGCCACTGCTGATTCCTGTCTCCCATCTGCCTGCCTGCCTTCCGTCAACTTTGCTCTAGTCTCTGTATCTGTCTCCAGTCTGTTTTCAGGAGTAACTGTCTAAAGACACTGATATTAGTTCAAACTTACCTAATTGTTTCGTTTATTTGTTTTGTAGGTACTGAGGGTCTTAGTCTTTTTTCCATACAAATGTTAAGTCTTTTTTTGGTCTACTTAAACCACTTGAACTGAATGAAGCAAGGTATCGCAGGTGAACATACGTCCTGATTTGACTGAGATGATCTCAGTTTAGCAATGTTGTAACCCTCTGGAGGAACCCCTAGACCTGCATCAGACTGGACACAACCTCTTACCCCATCCAACACCTACCTGAGTCAACCCTTCCCTCACCAGTCAGCGTGAACCACCTTCTCCCCAATTAGTCCAAGCAGATTTGGTTAGAAAAATATTAAAAATATACCTGGGTGTATCATAAGAATCAATTTCATGCTTCTAGACAGAATGAACTAACATAGTGGGACAGTGTATCATAAAGTTTAAGAATAAGCGCGTAAGACCACTGACTGATTTTGATATCTGGTTTCTCCATTGACTATCTGAGTGACCTTGAGCAAATTACTGACCCATATTTCTTTTTGCTCTTATGTGGTTTATAAGAAAAAATCATATATTTGGTCTTCATCCACAGTTTCCGACTCACAGTTCCCCAAACCCTTGGAATTTTCCTAAGTGGTGAGAATGATGATGTGTCTCGTATTATGTCAATGAGGTGACTTTTAAGATAGTAACTTAGAAAGTGGCTAGTTGCCGGGAGAACCAACCCTGTCCTCAGGGGGCTGCTGTTCCAATCCTACTCCCAGACTTTTAGGGAGGGAAGAGGTGATGGAGGTTGAGTTCGATAGCCAGAGGCCAACTACTTAATCAATCATGCCTAAGTAAAAAAGCCTCCATAAAAATCTAAAAGGAGGGACTTCAAAGAGCTTCTGTGGTGAACAGAGAATGGCACATCTGGAGAGGACCTGGAAACTGCAACTTTTTCCTCAAAACTTACTCACTGCGTTTCTTTCAACTGACCTTGAGTCATATCTTTTGTACAAAATTATCTGTAATCTAGAGCATTTCCTGAGTTCTGTGAGCCCCTCTAGCAAATTAATAGAACCTGAGGAGGAGGTCCTGGGAACTTCTAATTTATAGCCAGTGGGTCAAAAGCATCATTAAGAACCTGGGCTTATGACTGGCATCTGAAGTAGAGGCTATTTTGGGAGACGGCAGCCTTTACCTGTGGAATCTAATGTTATTCCTGGATAAAGACTAGCAGCATTGACTTGAATTGCACTGATTTCTCAAACATCAGCAGGGTGTACAGAAAACCTCCACAGTGGAAATTGGTCTCAGGATATCAAAAACAGTAGAATAGTAATAGTGGTAGCAATGAGTTCATAAGATTTTACGAGGATTAAGTTAACTAGTAGTTAACTGATAAATAGCGATTGAAGCCATGCCTGGCACTGAGTAGCAATGTAAGTGGATGCTATTGTTTGACTCAAAACTGCAAGTCAGAAAAGAGAAGAATGTTATCTGCAGCAAATAGAAGCAAACTCAGAGATCTTATACTTGGCCAGTTGTCTTCTGTCCTGGTGACAGTATCTATGACTATACAGGGACTCAGGGAGTGTGTCACCACATTCTGAGGAATTTCAAAAAAAAATGCATGTTCCTTAGAAAGATGAAGAAGAGAAGAAATAGAGACTTCTCTTGTTTTAGATCTAGGTGAAAGGGACCTTACCTAAGGCCTGATGAATCTAAAACATGACACCCCAAGTTTTCTCAGAACTGGTCTCTTGAGCATGACCACTCTGACACGAAGAGTCAGGGACAGTGGAGGACAGTCCCAGCAGCAAAGGAGAAGATCCTGCTCTTGTAAACCCTTAGTTCTTCCCTTCATCAAAGAAGGATCTGGGCCTCCACCCTTCTCCTAATTAAGAAATAGTCTTTTGTTCCTATTCTCTAGAAGAATGTAGAAAGGGGAGAGTTATTTATCTATACTTTTAGAGTGAGGATGCATCATTCCTCCTGGCCACATGGAGATGCCCTCTTTGCTCCCCTTTCCATGTCTCAGCACTAGTCTGCCCCAGCTACCTCAGAATTTACCACCATGTAAATTCTCCAAACCTGTGTTATTATTAAATCTGGGCTTTTCTCTTACTAATCGTGCCAAATGTTAATCTGTGCATTCATACAGCCTATGAAGAACCTCAGCAAAATGGGGAAACTTTTCCCTTGACCCTCACAGACCCCAAGTTTTACAAGTCCCCTCAGATCTCTAGCAGACACAAACTAAATTTATTGAAGAATAATTTATATCTCTGGATGTCAAAAGCCAGTGCTAAGAGGTGGCGCAGTACAAACTATTCCAGAAAGCACCCACTCGAGGTGGACATTGTCCAGAGAAATGCTTCCCCAGAGCTCTTCTGGAGCATGAAGGGTAGACATAAACAAGGGCTTGAGTCAAGAAAGAAAATTCATCAGCTCTTTCTTCTTAGACTAAATAAATATGATAGTTCTTCCAAATCAAAGTGTCATTTTCTAGGAACCGAGGGTGGTCTTTTTTTTTTTTTTTCTGATTTCTCCTTCTGTTCTGATTTTTTGCTCTGGAGGTAATAGAAAAACTATTTGCATGCTATCTGCAACACTTGCACCTTGCAGCTGAGGAATGTTTTTGCAATATTAACAATGCAAATTTCTTTTTATTTGCATATATGTAAATTAGACATAACATGAAGCATGATACACATTTTGAAATCATTAATATTAAATGGATATTGAATATTAAATTTGAAAATAGTTTTATTTTTGTATTAAGAGAGTAAAATTTATCAAAAGCTCGAACATAATTCAAAATTCAGCCTTTTAAAGCATTTTTATTCAAAACTTTGATATTTATTAATTATAAATTATATTCCACTTTAAGTTAATTTAAATCTATTTGAAGAATAGTTTAAAAAACACAAACATAAATTTAGATTATTTTTCATTTACTTGATAAAATTATACTCAATTTTTGCATTTGTAGTTAAATTACATTTTATTTTCAGTCTAAGACTACTTTATTGTAAGAAATTAGTAATTTTGATTAGTTAAAGGAAAAAATGACTTTTATGGCGTACATGTGTAATAATTTGTTAATGATGTGTTTTTAATTTATTCTCACCTGAACATTTCAGGTTCATCAACAAAACATTCGATGTGTACCGTATTATTGTTGAGTTACTTTTCTGTAATTTGTTAACTTTTAGTTATTGAAAAAAACCATTGTTTTACCCATACTTCTGATGTTGTTAGTTCAACACTGGAACATACAGTCTATTTTATCTAACAGCTTGTTAACTTTATATGCTTACACCTACGTGAGTAGACATCTCCTTATCCTCTTGTCCTGGCATCCCGCAAATATGAGGGCAGGGTTGGTAATGCATGATGAAACTCACTTAAATGCAAATATCTGATAGACTATCTGGAAATATAATGTTAGTTATAACAATAGCTCTTAACATGTTGTGGGTCAAGCTTCAAGAAAAATCCTAATCAGAGCCTTAAACAATTAAATCACTCCAGCAAATCCAGGAGTAGGACATTGAAGAAGATGAGCAAAGAGGTTTTTTGGGTTTTTTTTTTAGGTTCTTATCTTACAGGAGTGTTAAGAGAAAAACAGTAAAATTTGGCATCTCACTTTCAAACATGCAGGGAATTATGTGTCTAATTATGAGATAGGCATGGAAATATTTATATAATTCAAGACAGAGTTTTCATACACACATACATAGTTTTAAAACACACACCTGTGATGAAGATGCACTGTTCATCAAATTATATGCTACAAAATAATCTAACTGCTAAATATATACAGCAAAAACATTATAAATGCAAGGAGTACATGAAAGTAATGCAAATTTTTTTTAAAGAAAAGGTACAGGCAGGAATGAAGGGACGTAGGCAGCAGGCAGGAAGAAAGAGGGGAAAAAACCTTTTATTATATTTTTATTTAGCTGTTCACATTGGTTATTCCCTCCTGAACCAGGGAGAGGACATAGGGATGTATATGGTCTGCACTCCTTTGGAGGTGGCTGAACTAACTGCTTCTCCACCAAGGCACTCCGGCTATGTAACTTTAGCATCAGACCTCACAACATCTCCTTCAGAATTAGCTCTAATAGCCTCAGATAGTAACATTATAGAATGTATTCACTGATCAAGACACTCAAATAGGTGACAATGTTTTTGTTACCATATTCATGAATCTTTGATCAAAATTATAAGTTACAGTTTCTGATAGTTAAATAGAACTAGACATAAATATTTAAAAGGTGACCAAAAAAATCCCGTTTAGAAATAAACATATTCCTGACTCCATTTTAAACAACAAAATCAGTTTTATCATCAACAGAAATGTATGAAAGCAACTTACAAAGGGTGTTCTCTGAAAAAAAACGATCCCAGAAAAAACTTTGGGATGAAAGGAAAAAGGTGAACAAAGAACATGATGAATATATATGTAAATTTAAAAAAGAAACATCGCAGGCTAATTGGAAGGGTTAAAATGCAAACCTCAGGAAAGGAACAGAAAGTGACCTCAGGTGCCGCCTCGATCTCTAACCCCAGCACCACCTCTAGCCAAAAGAGAAGCGAGTAAGGCAGTCTCAATACCATGACTCCTACAACACAGACTGTCCTCAAATCTGCTGATGGTAAAACCCCGAGGAAGCAACTGACTACGAAGGGGGCCCACAAGAGTGGGCCTTCTACTGGAGAGGTGAAGAAACTTGGTTACAGGTCTGGTACTGTGACAATGAAATTAGCTGTTATCAGAAGTCCACTGAGCTTCCGATTTGTAAACTTCCCTTCTAGTGCCTGGTGCGACAAATTGCTCAGGACTTCAAAACAGATCTGCAGCTGCTGGTGTGGTGCTTTGCAGGAGGCAAGGGAGGACTATCTGGTTGGTCTTTTTGAAGACACTACCCATGTGTTATCCATGCCCAATGTGAGACAATCATGACAGAAGGTATCCAGCTACCAGGCAGTACACGTATGGAATGTCCTTAAGAATCCACCATGATGAACTCTTCTTGTTCTCGGTAGCTCTGAACATTAGACTTCCCCGCCCTCCCCAAGCCCCCAGAAGGTGGAAGGGTGCCTAAGTGTATAATTGCAAGTGGAAAAATAGGGGACTGCTATCAGGTACTGACGGTTTTTCCATTTTCATTTGTGTGTGAATTTTTAATATAAATGCAGGCCATAAAGCATTAATGCAAGTCATAGTGTCTCAGTGGACAAGTTTCAGCAGTTCAAACACACAGCAACTTCAGATAAATCTGTTAAGTTTTTCTGGACAATTCCAGAATTTAGATTTTTTTTGAAACAAGTAAATTTCTTATTGACAACAACTAAGTGGTGTTTGTAACATTTTTATCATACAGTAGATCCATCCATTCACTATACTTTTCTGAGTTGTCCTACATGCAAGGACATGTTTTTATGTAGTCTATCTTCTGTGCTGTTCCTGTAAGTTTGCTATTAAAATACGTTAAACTGTATTTATCTGTTTATATGTCTGTATCTCTCTATGTCTATATCCACATATTTAGACCTATGTAAAGAGTTGGACAGGAATGTTATGAAAAGTGGGAATGGAGTAAAGTTTTAAAGTGTTTCAAAGTTCTGGTCTTATTTAGGAAAAAGGATAAAATAGTGTTTAATTTTAGACCTTATATCAGATAAGCATTTGTGAGCCATAAAGTGAAGGCATAAAGTGAAATAGAAATGACATGTACAATTTCTTAACCATAGACAAAAAAAGGTGTTAAAAAAAGAGAACTCTACTAGAAAAATGAAAATGTTTAGAACTCCAAATGCAAAAGAATAGAGACAAATCCAGACATATTAATTATCAAATAATGCAGATATAAATTATTTTATAAGGGACACATGTGTTCTTACACTGTCAGTTTCCTGAGAAGCAGATATAAGGAAAGGTTTAGATGTGCAAGAGATTTCTTGGGGCAAAGGAAAATGCCTGTGGAAGATTTAGAAAGAGTGAGAATATGAAAAGCTTCAGACAGCAAGATGTTTTGACACGTATAAAAGGATGAGGAGAGCAGGAAGAGCTGGAAAGGAAGCGCTTCAGACGGCAGCTCGGTGCTGAGCAGACTCCATCATCAACAGAGTCCATGGTGAAGACTGTCCATTTGACTGAACCCATACTAGATTTAAATGGCCCATTTTGACTAGGGCGGCTGTTCTCAGTCATTGACTGAGAGCCTCCCAGGGAAAGTGTATCATTGGTGAGAATATTGTTATGGATCTGAAAATGTGGTAACTAGAGGTTGTCAGTCAGCTACCTGCCAGGTTGTTAGAAGGAAGATTTAAGCAGTGCAATCTCATAGTAGCTGAAATGCTGGAACTAAAATGAAGGGAAAAGATATACAAAGCTCATACAAACAATAAAAATAAGGTGAGGTACTATATTAAAAATAGAAAAAAATGATGCTATGACAAAGACCATTATTATGAAAGAGAATCAGTCTTACTAGTTTCTGGTTTATCCTTCCTATATTTCTTTTTGCACATAGATTTTTGTTTCTCTTACATAAGTTACCATCCTACTGTCTGTTATTAGGCTAACATACAGTATTTGATTATCTTATTAAAAACCATTATTCTTTCACTTTGTATTTTTCACTTCATAATATGTTATGGAAATTATTTTATATTAATTCATAAACATAGTTCTCATTATTCTTTTATAACTACATAGTACCTGATTGTATGGATGTATCATTTTTTATTTATTTGTAAAAAGAAACATGAGAAGGAAAAACCAGAACAGTGAGATTGGCTTATCTTAATGAGTGGGTAAAGAAAGGGTGGAAGATGTGGTAGAGGAGGGAGTAACATTTTTCTAGGTATAATTTTTTATGCAATTTTGACTTTTAAAATATACTCAGATAACATTTAATAATATCAACAAGTAGATGAAAAAATTCTTCAAATGGAATGCAGATAGAAACTATGAACATAACTCAATGGATTGTTATAGTGATTTTTTTGGCTGTAAAGACTTCTTGGATATTTAGTAGATGTCTAATCTATTTGTTTTCAGTCAGTCCCATGTATCAAATTAGTATCAAAACTGGAGTAAAGGGAGAAAGTGAATAACCAAGCAACTTTTGCATATGGTACATTGGCTTTATATCTTCTATCTGAAGATAGAAGTATAAGTAATTGTTAAAAGTAATTGTTGCACAACTAAGAATTCCAATTAGTTTGGTTTTTGCAGTAGTGAGGGTTACGTTTCTGAAATGCTGTGAAAAGAGATTGAACGGGTGAATAAATACATTGAGGCAACGGGAGTCAATTTTTTCACTTTGAACCATAAATGTAGATAGAGGGATAATGAAGCATCTGGAGTTGGACCGCAATTGGAGATGCAAGCAGAAACTGTTGGATTTTAAGGTAAATGATAGATGACACAGGTAAGCAAGTGTGTGTGTGTAACTCCCATCTTCACCACTCAAAGTTAGTTGGCAGAAAGGGGCTAGAATAAAGATAGCCCAATAGTAATGAGAAACCGAATGTTGGAAAACAAATGTCATTCTCCATTAGAAAGTTTGCCTCCTTGGAATGATATCTGATTCTAGGACTGTGACAGGAGAAGTGCAAGATCAACCAGAAAACGGAAAGCACAAAAAAAATAAAATAAAATCAAGACATGTTGAAGTATTCAGGCACTTGGAGAAGAAGATGGGGGCAAGATTAGATCTTTACTTTGTTCTCTGCAGGGAACTCTCCATTGTCTTCCATGGAAACAGTTTCCATGCTCTGAAAGATTTTTGCTTTCCTTACATTTTCCATGGCGCGTTGAGAGTGAGCATTAGGGAGCTACCTCTGCAGCTCAAGTGTCTGAGGTACAGATCATGAAGCTGTGGACTTGGCTTGGAGACCCAGTGCCAAGGGTGGCAAATTAATAATAATAACAACAATAATAGAATCCCCTGGAAGTGCACATTAGTCTGTTTCCAAGGGATCTATAGACTTTTCACTGCTTATAATTTGCCCATGTAAGGTTGGAGTCTGGAGGGAGTTAGGATGTAGATAGTCAGTGGATTGTTACAGTGATTTTTTTGGCTGTAAAGATTTCTCAGATATATGATAGACTTCTGATCTATTTGTTTCCAGTCAGTCCCAGATATCAGGACTCATTTCCCAAATTCATTCCTAACAGGAGTTTCATACAACTGTCTTACCTACTTCCTCTCCTTAAACCCCTGCTCTTCTACTTAATAATGTCTCTGCTTTGGAGGCATTCAAGAGATCAGTCTTGGATGGGACTTTAATAGCCTCATGCTAATTTTTTGCTAAGGAGGGAATCACATTTTTATGTAACCTAATGGGTTTCTGTTTCTCAAAGGTTTTATATTTTAGTTTTACCTTCTTAGATTCTAGAGTTAACTTTTCTCTCCTTATGATTCCCAACTATGGTTTCAAATTAGCCAATTTTTGCACGATGTCATTTTTTTGTCATTTTGTAAAAGCAAGAATAAGTCACCACTTAGATTCTTTCCAACCACTTCTCCTAAAGCAAAGGCATGTGGTCTGAATTATAACAGGTGACAATTTTATCAAATATTTTGCCTTTGTATAGTGTTGGTTTCTACTTTTCCCAGCTTGTGTTATATATTTCCTCACTTCCTACACTTGACCTCTTAACCAACATAAATTGGTTCTGCTGTAATAGCACCATATATTCAGGGGTAACTTTCTGTACTCTGTTTTTTATAACACATAAACCTGATAACTACGTGTACCTAATGCCATGGTCACTAAGCGCCATGGTCTGTAGGTGATTTTCCTTTACATAGTCATCCAGGGCTGCAGACTCCCTCCATCCTCTGCCTCTAAAGCCTTCGTGTCTTCACTTCCATTGAATGGATGGGAATTGAGATCATGAAACCAAGTGTGACCACTTTAACTCATGTTCCATTGTTGAGAAATAATAAAATACCCTCTGACTGAGTGACAGCTGCACAGTCCGTAAGAAGCAGCACAGATCGTATCAGAGAAACTGACTTCATCTACCACTGTTTATAATAAATACTACATCAGCCTAAACATCATCAGTTGCACAAAACCTAACTCACTTGTCTGTTTTCACTCCCCATATTGGTCAAATGAACTCCCCCTCTGCACTGTAAAGTGATCAAATGCCTAATATGAAAGTCAACATTATTTTTAAGTTGAAAGCTTTTGTTTTTGTGAAGCAAAAATCATGGCAGTAGCATCTCTAGTCAGCTGGTCATAGTTTAAGGGACATGTTTTATTGAATACAACTTTGGGGCTGAAAGTAGAAATAATACAGTTGGTGTGTCGGCAAGCTTTTTAAGGTTCTCTATCTCCCATGTTCTGTTTTTCTGCTGTAGCTCTTCAGAATAATTTGTTCTCTGTGCGCTCACAGTTAAGAATCATACTTCAATCACTCCTACGTCACAGAAGCAGCATAATCATGAGTAGGCATGTTAAGGGTTGAACTGGATTCACAAAAAAGATAAGAAATCTTAACTCCCAATAACTCAGAATGTGGCCTAATTTGGAAACAGAGTCATGTCGGATGTAGTTAAGAGGAGGTCAGTGGGGCAGGACGTAATTAATGTGATGGGTGTCCCTATAAGAAGTGAGATAATGTGAAGACAGAGACATGGAAAACTATTCATGTAACGATGGATAGAGAGTGGAGTGACAGTGCTACAAGCCAAGGAGCATCAAGTGGCCATGGCACCAGCAACAGCTAACAAAAGGCAAGAAAGGATGGTTCCCAAAGTGTCAGAGGGAACACGATTTGCTAACACCTTGATTGTGGACATCCAGTCTTCAGAATTGTGGTCAATTTCTATTTACAAGGCCCCCACTGTGAGATTTTGCTATAGAAACAAAGTGTGAGGTGGAGGAGAAGGCAGATCTGGGGTTAAAGATCACTTTCTCACTTGCCCTCTGTGTGTTCCTGGCCAGGATGCTTTCCTTGTCAGAGCCAATTTCCTCAACTATAAAAATGGGAGAGAATACTGTTTACCTTTCACTGTTAGGTGAATTTAAAAAAATCTTTAACACAAGTCCCCACACGTTGTACATGGTGAGTTAAGGGGAAATTAGTGTGGCGTATTGTTCATTTCATATTGAGTGGCATAAGTATTTGGATATTCTTCCAGATATTGCTGCTGCAAAAAAGACACTTTTTCAGCACAATGCATTTGTATACCTCCCGCCTGCCTAGTATCTCTGTCTTCCACCATGCAGACAGCAATGACTCCACACACAGACAAAAATGATCTATTTTGCTGTGACCTTAGAGCAGGCAAATTCTTCTATGAGGAAAGGTCAAAAAAGATACAGTGATGGGGGCAAATGATTAATTCAAGAAGTACTTCCAAGCATTTAGTACAGTCACCGCCACTCTGCCAGTCCCAGGTAACGCAGTGGGGTATAAGGTAAAGTACTCTTACAGGTAATTGATAGGCAGAGTCTAGTGATGAGTTTTTTGAGGGCACTGAAGTGAGAGAGGTCAGACAGTGGTAATGGGGTGTTTAAATCAGCCTTGGGAGCCAGCAGAGGCTTCCGGAGCCCCTTGCTGTGAGCTAATGACTCAGAAGATTGGGGATATTTGGGGGCACAGGTTCACCAAATAGGGAGCAAACCAGACACTCAAGTCCGTAAAGGGCGAGCATCCTTGTAATTTCTCAACAGCTCCTAAGAGTCTGGTGGTCATAGTTGTATGTTCTTATATATCTGGAGACATTGTTCCTCCACACATGGAAACGTTAACTCATCTAAGACAACTGAGGGTTCCTTTACTGTCTTATAATCCATTCTGGTCTCCAATTTCTCCTAAAAATGTTTTTAGCACAATTTTTTTTTCACTTGAAAATCACCCTTATGGATAAATAGGACAAAATATGCAATAGAATAGAATAAAAAACAATATATATAGTCTTTTCGCCTTTACTCTGTTATTTGCTACCAGGGTGTTCTCTTGCCTAAGCACAGCACCTATTATTCCTTTGTTTCTTTGTTTGGTTTTTATCATCCAAATAGTTTAAAAAAATCACTCCTCTTTTTTGTTGTTAACATTTTTCTTAAACTCTGATTCATGATAGACCTCATTTCCTAAAAATTACTTTTTAAGATCTGCTTGGCACATACTTTGAACTTAAATGATATGTCACTTCCTCAATTAAATGTTTATTGATTTGAAACACTTTCTAGATAGAATCAGAATCATAGGCAAAATGATATGGGTATTTAGTATTCTTCATACTTTTTTTCAGCTATGTTATGCATTAAAATATTTGTTGGGCCTGTCTTGGGACCCTAAGCACTATTTAGTCAATTGCACCTCTGCTTTCCAACCAGATTTTTTTTTTTTGATCATACGAGATTGTCAGGGGATTTGTGTTTCTCATTTTGTATTTGTGCCTGCTCATCCCTCCCTCTGTCATGCATGTACGTGTGAGAGAATGTCCTTTCCAATCAGGAGTCCATCAGAGAGGTCCTCTTAGATCACCACATTTCTCTCTTTAAACGCCTCTCCCCATCATCTTCATTTTCTTTTTCATTTGACTTGAGACTCAAACTTATCATTATTTTATACTTTTACAAGTCTCTTGAGTCTGAGACAAGGCTCTCTTGCCATGAAATCTTTAAGATCGCTTGCCCTGAGGATATACTTATAGCTTTGAAACTTGCTTTCCTAAAATCTAAGTTACAGTCTCAATAATTCCAAGAGTTCTTTTCATTGATTATGATAGCCACCAAGATGTTTTAGAAATGTAGACACTGGGAGACATTTCTTACCTTGTGTAACATGATTTTCAAAACACATTTTCCTATTGTCTTAGAGTTTCACTTAGACTCCAAACAGCTAAGAGTCAGGCACCTATGCCAACTTTGTGAATAACATGGTCCAAAGTGAATTATGTCATAAAAGCTCTTCCTCCATATTGTATCAGACTGTATAAGACAAGTTGAAAAACATCATTAAGATGCTGAAGCACCAGCTTGGAAGGCTCTTCTTTTATGAGTATAGTCAGTGTGCTGAGAGGTCCTCCTGACAAGAGGAGGAAGAAGTGGATATTTATTGTCTTAAGCCAATAGAGGGTAGCTTCAAAATCCAAACCAAGCCCAACCAAAACCAAACCAAAAAGCTTGAAGAGCTTTGCATGTGATCTCTGCAGTCAATTGCTGTTTAGAATTAAAGACCGGGCAATACGGAGAATAGTCTGCATGCCCACGAACTGGTGAGCTTAACAGATTAAAGGAAGGAGATTGGATAGTTTCTCTTGAGAGGAACTTTGCTCAACACACTTTCAGTTTAATACAATTCCAACCCTGAAGGAACCATAGCAGATTAGTGAATGGGGCATGAAAAGTAGAAGAGTACAATGAATAAGTAGAGAAGCAGCAGCCAGGCTCACAGAGACAGCTGACAAGCCTCCATGAATTGTGCTCTTCTTTGGTTAAGTCTATCGTGCGGGACAGTGACTACTCATCATGGGGTACCTTTCCCAAGATATCCAGGTGCGAGTATTCTTTCCTCATTTCATTCCCCTGCTCTTTAGTGATTGACTGTGATTACATTCCAGTAAAAACTACTTTTATTTGAGTCTTATTTCATGATCTGCTTTTGAAAAAATTCAAATCAAAACTCCGACAACTCTGAAGCTGCACTGATGGACATACAATGGATGGCAGTTGAACCTCAGTCACCTTGAATCTTTGAATGACTATGCAGATCGAAGTCCCCTCCTCCCGCCAATAACACATCGCCCTAATCCCACTGTAGCCTAGTCCGCTTTTTTGAGCAAAAACTTAATTTTCGTTGTGTTAAGCCACTGACATTTCAGGATGTAGCTATCACAGAAACTTAGCTACACACTAGATATGCCTCGCTTGCTTCCTCTTTGGCAGGTTTCCAAACACAATGCAGGTCCAGACCAAAGAAAGAAGAAAGTTTTAAATTGGATGAAAGTTCAAAGCTTTCATATTACTCAGGCTGGACTTTTTTGGTTGAAAATGAAACAAGATTTATTATCTGAAAGCGAGATTTCATTCACGGGTAGGGAAAAACAAGTTGTGAGAATAAATAATGAAAAAAAGTTGACTTTTGCTTGTATCCTGCAATTTCGGTTCTTTTAATAAACTGGTTACAACTTACACGTGAGCTTGTTTTTATTCGGTAGAGCAGCACCACTGCAAGCCTGGCAGCTATATGTTGTATTTTTTTCTACCCCTTTGGACTGAAATCTTTGATTGAAAGAAGTATTTTACTGTCAACTGCCTTTTAGCTTATGGGCACCATCTCCTATGTAACAGAGTCCATTCTCTTTGGTTCCTTCCTTGAGCTCTCATCTCATCAAGAAGGCAGAGGCCTCAAGGTAATGCACAGATGTGGCCTTATGAGGTCATACTTTCCTGGAGTGGGAAGTGAGACAACAATGACAGCAAGAGAACAAGTCAAATAGATGTAAGTGCTCATGAAAAAAGAAAAAGAACAACAGTAGCTTCAAAACAATATAAAGTAACAGAGCAGCAAAGGTCAAATGGAAACCCAGATTGAGTCTCAGTTTTCCTCTAAGTAAAAAGATACTTTCGAATTAAGTGAGATGCTACTTTAATCTACAAAATAAAATTTAAAATCTAAATTTCTTTGGAGTAACAATAACATATTAGTTATTGAGTACACTGTGTCAGATATTGTTCAAACCACTATGTATACATATATATTCTGTTTTATTTTATTCCTTTCAGCATGCTCTGTAAGGCAGGGATTCTCCTTATATCCGTTTTACTGATAAGAAACTGAGGAATCAAGATTGAGAACAAGAAAATTGTTCCAAGAAAAATGTTCATTATCACTTATTATTAGGGAAAGGCAAATCAAAGTCACATTGAGGTATCACCACATACATGTGAGAATGGCCTATATTAAAAAAATTAGGAGCAACAGTTGTGGACGATGATGAAGAGAAAAGGGAATCCTTGTACCCTATTATGGGAATGTAAATTGGTGTAGTCACTTTGGAAAACTGTATGAGGTTGATTAAAAAGTTCAAAACAGAACAAATGTATAAGCTAGCAATTTCATTTCTAGGCATTTATCTGCAAGATATGGAGACATCAATTCAGAAGATATATATACCCATGTATTCATTGCAGCACAGTTTGCAAGAATGGAGACCACCTAAGTGCCCACTGACAGATGAATATTTCAATAATGTGATAAATATCAACAATAGAATATTACCCAGCTATAAAAAAGATGAAATTGTGTCATTCGTCTTAACATGGATGGTACTGGAAGGGATTATGCTAAGTGAAATAATGGAAAGACAGAAGAAAAATACCAGATGGTCTCATTTATATGTGGAATACAAAGAAACAAAGCAAACAAATGGACAAAACAAAACTAAAACTAACATGTAGATACTGGTAACAGAGCCGAGGTTTTCAGAGGGTGTGGGAGTTTGGGAGCAAAGGATTGTGGGGTCAGTTGGACTGTAGAAGAGTACAATTAGAAATCGATGGAGAGTGAACCTGAGCATCTGAAACTTATATTGTGTTGTCAATCGGTTGTGACCTTCACAGAACAGAGAAACCAACCAACAAATAAAATGAAGTATATTAAAATTTTTTGAAAAATAAAGCATTTTCTTTTATGTCACACTGCACCACCACTGTTCAGAAGTTGTGGAATCTTGAATTAAATCCTAGCAGACCAGCTTCCAACTCACTGTACACACCTTTATATTAACCACTATTGCTTGTTGAGTCTGCACCTGGTGCTAGACTGACCACGCACTTCACCTCAATGGCCTAATTTCATTCTCACCACACCCTTCAAGCGAGCATTCTCACTTTACAAATGAAGTTACAAAGGCTAGAGGTTAAGAAAGCTGTCAAGTCTATATTTATAATCTGATCTCCCAAATACTTTTTCCTAACCTTAGGGTGACCATATAATTTGCTGTCTAAAGTATAAGTTACTTTTAAGAATGAAAAAGGACATTATTAATAATTATAATGAAACAGTAGCCACAAACCAGGACTCTCCGGGGTGTTCCACTGAATCTGATTAACAGATCACGTTCTACCTTGAATTTTTTTAAGAGTTCCTCAACATAACTAAAGAAAAAGTGTTTCCCCAGGGTTTTAGGAACTGCTATCACCCTTTTCCTCACCTCTTGCATTTTGTATCCTCTGCTAGTCCTTTTTCAAAATCTTGTGAGTCCAGCTTCTTCTCTCTGTCTTTTTTTTTTTTTTTAAGACCACAATTAGATCTTATAAATGCATTTTCTTCAAGTGTGAAAGGCTGATTTATTGGAACCTTGGAGAAAATAATATACTTTCAACTCATAGAACAGAATTGGGAGGAGAGCACAGCAAGGACTAATAATTTAAAGAGAAATTTATAGGTCTGTTGAGCTCATGACTAAGAAATAATTTGCTGTCTGCATCTTCAGGGGCAAGGAAATAGTGCTCCAAACCAGCTGTGCAGGGGAATCTCCTCTGGCATGAAAAACAATACAGATGCCCAAGTCTCACCCCAGACTTACTGAATCAGTGTCAGAGCGGGGAACTCTTCAGTGTCTTTACTTCTTTAGCGCCTCACCAGTGATTATGACTCAGAGCCAAATCAATACTAAACCCCCTAACCTCAAAAGGCCTTTCTTCAAGAAACATAAACATGCATATTAATATTCATCTTGTACCATTATTGTTATCAATCTTTCACCATACTTTAGAGAGAATTTTTGAGTTGTTTTTCTAACCTAAAATGGTTAAGACTCAGTTTTCAAACCTAGTTAACATTCTTTCACAATTTTTCATAATTCCATTTTCTTATTCTCTAATGCCTCTTCATTTCTTATAATAATATGGACATACATAGAAATATACATATACATAAAGAAATCATTTTTGCAAATACGTGTATCTCTGTCTAAGTGCAAATCTGAATTATTTTGAATAATTTAAAAATAAAAACCTCCTTTTCTTTGCATAAAAGTCACCCCGTATTGCCTTTATCTTAGAATAAGGAAATATGTCTTGATATCTTTGATTTTTATTTAAATTATAGATAATAAAATATCTGGCAACGCAATTTTGAAGAAATCTCATGCGTTAAATTTGTTTTTAATCATAGAGTTAGTTTGCTTCCCATTGATTCTTTCCCCCAATGTGTCATTATGAAATTCTTGAAACATAGTTGAAAGAATTTTAAAGTAAACAACCATGTACCGACCACCAAGATTCCACCATGAACATTTTACTCTACTTGTGTTATCACAGCTGTCATTCCACCTATGGCTCTACCAATCCATCTTATTTTTTATGTGTTTCATAGTATATTTGTGCATCGAGTCAGATTTCAAATTTTACTGCTATTACTAATGTCAATGATGACAAACTACTTCAAATGCATATTGTCATTTCTGGTTGCTACTCCTTTGGAGGCCGGTCCTTATATCATAATTAAAGTGAGACTTCTTTCAAAATAACTCCATGGGAAATCATAACACAGGTCAGACTCCATTATGGGGAAAATAAAGCAATATTATTTTTGTTGGTAAAGAGATTTAAGGGTTGATATTAAATATCTATTTAATGTAACTTTTCTATCTTAACATTTAATTATTTTTAAAAAAACTCAAAAATATTAATCTTTTGACAAGAATATATTTAATAGATGATTTCTGCTTGTCCAGCATCATTTAGGATTAAGTATCAACTGAAAGTCTGATTATTAACTATTGCCATGCATGTGATTTTTCTCTTCGTGCCCTTAAGCATTGAAAATATAAATAAGAATCTTTTTATTGGTGTTATTTAAGGACCCCTTAGAATCATTCTCTTTATCAAATATCTTCCACACCTCCCTGAAGCCCTAATCATGTCATGGATTTTTGGAGATCCTGTAAATGGTCTAAGAATATTCACTGTCCTTTCCTTTCTTCAGTCCTTCTGCACTCTCTGGCCAGGTGTCTAATAGATGTCACGCCCCGCCAAAAGTCAGAAGTTACAGTTAGTCTTAATCCATAGCTTTAGTGTCTTGGGAACTCTTGATTTCTGTTACATGCCCATTAACTCAGACCTTTGTCAGTCCCATGACCTGGGTGTCTATACGAACTGGACTGTCATACCAATTTTCTGTCTAGTACTCCAATTCCTTGAATCCCCAGATGGTTTGATGATATGTAGGGGAGAGCAGCACTGAATCCCTAGCTATCCCTTCTATATTCCATGTCGTGGCCAAACACTGGGTCTCAGAATCCCATTTCACTCTGCACATGTCACTTCATATAGATATGTCACTTCCAGCCATGAACCATGTATTCGTATGAACTTGAGGACAGCTCATGTTCAGTCTGCGTTCCATCCTGCACCCCAGCTACTGGATTTGATTCCCTTGCACGTAAGGGATGATAGTGGTTGAATAGAAACTGGTTTTGGGACATTAGAGATGAGATTTCTGGTGGCTACCCATTTGGAGGCTAGTCTTCATATCATAACTGAAATAGCCTTAGTCCCTCTCTTCTCTGAGACATGTGAAGATCTTCGCCAAGTCAAAATGTGTAGCACACCTAGAGAATTTAAGAACATGGATGCTATAGACAAAAAGTGTTGGGTTGAAAGTTTGATTCTGTCACTTATCAATTATAACATTATGTCAGTCCATTAACCTCCTGAAACTTGCGTTTCTTCGTCTGGAAAACGGGGTTCCCACAGCCCGTTCCTCATCGCATGTTAATGTTTTTTTACTAAGATACCTGAAAAGTGCCTAATATAGTATGCCACACAATAATATAAGAAAGGAAAGCTTAAAATAAGATTTAGAAGTAATAGTTATTCCAGACACCTAAAGCCATTTCTAAAATAAAATGAGTTCTGAATACATAAAGTGTATTATTATTATTTGTTCATATTTTTGAAACTTTGCTACCCTAAGGTTATTCGGTCACCTTACAAAGGGAGAATTATAGATTTTTCTACACTTCTTTTACTCCTTCTTTCTTCTTTCCCCCCTACAATTCACTAACCACTCATTTAATCATTTATTCTTATATTTTTTCATCACAAAGTATTTTATATTGGGCACTCCACCAGGGTACACATACAGGCTGAGGTGAGGCATAATCAGACTTAAAGGGCAGGTGAAGAAGATGGATTTTTCCTAGGGGTGAGAGGGAGTCATCTTTGCATATTTGTGGGTTAAGAGGACTCCTAGGGAGATAGTGTGGAGGATGGATTTGCAGGGTCAAGGACCAGGGTCAGGGATACCCCCAGACTTTGTGCTCTTTCCTCCTTCTGAATCCCATGCTCCTTCCCAGCCTTTCCTCTTTCTAAAACTCTTTCATGAATGAAATGATCCTTCTACATACTCCCCAGAATTCAGTGCTTACCCCAATGTTAGCATTTACTAAACCACACCAAAATGATCTATTTCCTTGTTTGTCTTTCTCACTCCATTACAAACACTTTGAGAGCAGATGAACACAATTGTTGTATCTGTCATTGTATCCGGAGGCTCATCTTTTTTGCATACTAGATGCTCAATAAATATTTGATTAGTAAGTAAATATACTAGGCTAGTAAATAAAAGCTACATTGCACGGCTCTATTCATGGAGGTCATGGCTTAATAGAAAAGACAAAGCTATAACAAAATAATTCAAGTACAATAAGTAAAATTAATAATGTTCTTATGGCCACAGAGCCTTAAAGGAACTCAAAACGTAGGTGGAGTAGATAGTGTTGGAAGGGTAGATGGACCACAGCGCCTTTGGTTCCAATCTCTGTCGCTAGGTGTCGCTAAGTAATCTAATTAAATACCCAACTTTTGACTCCAACAAATCAGTAGACATAGAGCTGAGTGCGGCAGAAATAAAAATTAAGGTCATGTGGCCTAAATAAAAACCTGCAGATTATCTGTAACTGCTATTTCAAAACAGCAGGACGAGTCTCTGAAAAATAAATTGGAAAGTTCATAAATTAATAAGAGCACATGAAGAGGCTTGGTTTTTATTGGGGAAAATGAATAAATCCTTTATAGTGTATGTGTCTTTCCTTTTCTCTCCCCTATTAAACTGGACATCCTGCTGCCTGCATTTCCAGGACCAGAGCTGGGTTTCCTGTGGTTTAGATGTACTGGCTGGGCTGTCTAGCATCTGCTGAGGCAGCTTCA
Source organism: Solenodon paradoxus (assembly GCA_004363575.1). Classification (NCBI taxonomy): domain Eukaryota; kingdom Metazoa; phylum Chordata; class Mammalia; order Eulipotyphla; family Solenodontidae; genus Solenodon; species Solenodon paradoxus. Next base: position 446,923 of record RJWH01001138.1, read on the forward strand.
CTCCCTCATCTTCATCACTTATATATTTTATTGTTTAACTTTTTTAGAGTCTGTTTTTTGAGGGTGCTGACCTGAATTGCATGAAAAGCGAGTTCAGTAAACATAATGCATAGACATATCTCTGGGTGAGCGCCCATTCATCCTCCAAGATTCAAATAAAATGTTTTCTAGTCTGTCAAACCCAAGCTCCCCTTTCCATTCACGTCCCTACCACAACTGTCCACTCTTCTAGCAGGCATTTTTTTCACCTTATCTGGTAGGGAATTGCTGAGTTTTTCTCTCTCTGCAGGCTGAGAGCTCCCTAAAGGCAGGGAGCAGTTTATGGAAGCCACTCTCCACAAAACTCAAGGCCTCAACTGCTGCAGCCACTTTGCCTCTGGCTCTCCTACCAAAGGAACAGAGAGCCAGTCAGTAGGTGATTACTGATTTCCCCTTGCAGGTCACTAGACTCTTCTCTCTTGTCCTTCAGTAAGAGGTAAGCTGGTTGTGTGTGTTCGGTGCTTTATACTATTCTATGCTGAGAAAGAATAATGAAGGACTCACTAAATCAGTGTGGCAAGAGTTTTCATTTTGTTTTGTTTTGTGAATTGTATCTTCAAATATTTATAAAAGGAGTTGCTTGTTATTTACGCTTTGCCAATCCGTTACAGTTACATAACAGTGGAGAGAAGATTGTGTTTCAAAGAGAAGCTAGAGTCACACTAATTTAAGAGAAAATTTTTAAGCAAATAACTCCACTTTTCCTTCCTAAGAAAAATAATGTGAGATTAGGACACAGCTTTTCTTAAATGAATGTACTTCCAAATTCAAACGGCTATTTCAAAATGTTCCTATTAGTACCTAGATTTTCTTTATATTTTAAATTTTATAAAATACATGTAAATTACCTTAAGAAACCTCAAAATTCATCACACTTTTATTTAATGCTTTTTATGTGCCTGGTACTAGGTTGACGGGGGGGGCAGATATCACAAGACTAGTGTTCCCCTCTCAAGAACCTCATAGTCGTTGGAGTTGTATTACAATGAATCTACACACAATTTGCTAAAAGCCAGGAACCAAAATTTTGCTTGATCCCACAAGGGAGAATGAGATTGTCAGGGAGATTTCACGTAAAGTGATGACATTTGAACTATAATTTTACCATCTGTGATGTCAGGAAGCTTCAGAGGTCCTACTTCATGGTGCAGCGAAATTAAAGCAAGAAGGGATTCAAGGAGTATTTACGGAGTTGGTTTTTTGTTTTTTTTTAATTGTGAAATTTTATAAATTGATTGATGTGTTTTTTAATCCGATGATAAATTTACTAGAGTCAATCAAAATGATGATTTTCTGTTGCTGTATTGACATGTTCCTCACCCAGTGGGTTTCAAGCTTTAGCTACATCAAAATAATCAGCAAGGTTGTTAGAATATGGATTCCTCCCCAAACTTAGTGAATCCAAACCTCCTGATAGGGGGAGGCAATGTGCTTTTAATTAAGACTTGCATGTGATTCTGATTTAAGTACCATTACTTGGGTAATTTGATAAGCGAGAGGTAAAACTTGGCCTTGTAGGTCATGCTATAGTTACTAATATTATCTTCTGATCTACTGGCTAATGTTCCTTTTGAGGGGAGAAAAGGAAACTTAACATTTATTAGCATCTTACTCTTTGTCCTAGGTTTACATGTGGAGCTTTCTTTCCTTCTTTCTTTTTTTTTTTTTCAAAAATAGTAATGCCATGAATACACCCATTTTAGAGACTAGGAAATTTAAGGTTTAGAGAGATTAAGAAATTTTTTTTAATAGCTTCATTATTTTTTTTGTTTACATTTTATATTCACTTTAGGACATGAACTCTCACCTCAGTCCGGTGTATATTTCCCAGCACACCCGCCACCAGAATTCAGGGCCCTGCACCACCACCGTGCTCCCTCCTTCTTTCCCTTGTTCTTTCTCCTCTCCACCCTCAGAATCACAGTTGTGCATCCTGTGAATTTTGTTGAGATGTGTCTGTTTTGTTTCTTTGTATTCCACATATGAGTAAAACCATCCCTTTTTCTTTCTGGCTTATTGCACTTAATATGATTCCCTCCAGTTCCATCTAGTTTGTGGCAAAAGGCGAGATTTCATCTTTTTTAAATAACTTGATCAAGGTCACACATCTAGTAAGTGGTGAAACCAGTAATAAATTTGCTGACCCTTGGTCTTTGAGTGTGTCAAGCTTATCTCAGCCCCTGAGAGATTTTTTTTTTTTTAAATGCATTTCCTGCAAGGTAATTATTTAAATCATTTCCCTTGAAAAGAAAAAAAAAAACAATGGTGATTTTCTCACTCATGTACCCTGAACTGGCTGCTGACAACTTAATATCCAGAGAAAAAAAGAAAGATAGCTGCTATAATTGAACATCTCTTTTATCTCCATCTCGTTGTTAGGACTTTTCCTGTTATTCTTGAATCAGAAAGCAAATATGGACAAATCAAAATCTGTTTCCGACAAACCTAGCAGTCACCAAGTCTGGCAGTCAGTGTTGCTGACACTCCTTGAGCGTGCATTTCAAAGATTAGACTCTCCTAAAAGTAATAATCAATTTGTTGAGAATATAGTTGCACAAACTGCTCCCTTTGTAAATGGACAATTGGGATTTGGCCAAGAGCAGAAAATTTTTGACACACCCGATTCTTTCCTTTGACAAGCTAATTTATGCCTGAGGACAGTCTTCGGTGTGACCTGGAGAAAGTTTGGAAATACTATTTCTTGCTAACCTCTAGAGAGTTAGCAGAGCACCAGAGCCAGAGATGGTCAGCATAGTTCAACCCCCCAGATAACCCCAGATGCTAAAGGCGCAGAATTTTTGATGCTTAAGCTCCAAGGAGCTTTGAAGTTGCCATTAGCTGGCCTATGGTTATCTCTGACTGACTCAAAGAGAGGGTGGATTTTTCCCTTTACCGAGCACTTCAAAACATAACTACTATTGTAGAACATCATTAAGGAAATATTTGCAAGATAAACATTTGGCAAGTAAATTTGCATAGTTTTTGTTTTTCTCAGCGATATAGTTTCTTTTTTCCTCATAGTAAGTTTTATTTTGTTTTTATTTCTATTGGCGATTGTAGTTTCTAAGGACTCTCAAGCAAATGAAAATGGATTTTTGGTGTTATTCATTTAATGAGAACCCCAAGTTCAAAAGTGGGTAAGCTAAAAACACCAAATTTAATAGTTATCTAAAACCAATGGGAGTAATATATACAACTTTAAAATTTAGCAACTGAGATGTGTTCTAATGATATCATTATTAGACAGATTTAAGTGTGTGTGTTTTAAAAACATCATCCGCTATAATTCTATAATTAAACTATCTGTGCATTTACCCTTTTTAAAATGATCAGTTTTTGCACGTGCATAAGTGTGTGTGTACCTCACTTCTAATGACAATTTAGTGTGTCTATATGATGTAATTATAAAGCACTTTCCCTCAATTTTAGGCCAAAGGTCAAGAGAGGGTCCTATGGCTTCCTGTCAAAGGGACCACAATAACTTCTCTGCATTATTTCTCCCCCCTGAAACTTTTGTTATTGCTGTTTATATATGACCTACCATTTTCTTGAGGATAACCAATATCCCAAGCTGTAGCTTCTCAACTTTATATTTCTGAAAGCTGCTATTTCAGTAACTGCTAAAGCTGATTTATCTGACATCTAAACAGCCTTCTGTCAACATGCCATGCTGGCAAGAGAGAGCAGTTGATTGAGTAACAGCAGAAACCCCTCCACCAGCAGTTCAGGAGCTGGCTGAGGGGGTGCGGGTGGGGGGTAGTGGGGGGTAGGGGGGGACTATTCTTGTACAGGAACAAACCTGGGTTATTAATTTTTATAATTGAAGCTTAGTAGGGTTAAGTTAGCTTCACTGAAACACATACATACTCAAATATTGGACTGGAAGACACAGCTGTAAAGGGAAGAAATGTCCTCCATAACAATGTTTCTTTTTTACGTTTATCAATAAGAAATGGGTGTCTGTGTGTGTGTGTGTGTGTGTGTGTGTGTGTGTGTGTGTGTGTGTGTAATAGACTGATGTTCCTGTTTTATTAAATTAAATCTCTATTTCCATTTAGATCATGGGGAACAAAGTTTGCACGCCTTACGCTTTCTTATAGATACCTGGAACACGAAACTTAACTTCTCTTTTTAAAAAGCTTTTGCTCTCTCTTCCCCATAAGATGCGATGTGACTAGCCTAACTGGTCCCTAACTGTACTGATCAGTCAATCCATTTTTTCCTTCCTAATACACTGTGATCCCTATTTTATTCAAACCAGTACTAGGTCAAGATAATTCAGATGACCAAAATATAATTCTCACACGTATTTGGTCTCCAGAGTTTCTGGCTCACAGCTCCCAAAAGTCTTGGAATTTCTTAAGTGTTGAGAATATTAAAAGTGTCTTGTGTTATGTTAATATAGCAACTTTTTTGGTAAGTACCTGAGGCTGGGGGCTGTTTGCCCTGGAAACCAGCATAAACTAAGGGTGGAGCTTCCCCTCCTGGTCCCAGACCTCCAGAAGGGAGAGAGAAGAGGGATGGGAAATTGAGTTCAATTCCCAATGGCCAATGATTTAATCAGTCACATCTATGTAATGAGCCTTCAGAAAATCCAGGAGTAGGGCTACCAGAGAACTTGTAGGTTAGAGAACTGGTGAGGTTTTGAGATGGCACTGAAGAGGGGGCATGGTAGCACCATAACTTTTCTGCATACCTTGTCCAATGACTCTTTCATCTGCCTCTTCTTGGGTTATATCCTTTCTAATAAATCTGTGATCTAGTTAGTAAGTAGGGTTTCTGAATTCTTTGAGTTGCTTTAACAAATGAACTGAAACGGAGAGAGGTGTTCTGGGAATGCATGAACTACACAGCCAGTGGGTCAGAAGCACGAGTAATAATTTGTCACCTGAAGTTTGAGGAGGAAATCTTAGGAAACTCCAGCCTACTCAGCTGCTCAAAAGCAGGCAAACAGCCTGGGCTTGGGACTGGTGACTGATGTGGAGGAGAGTGTTGGGAGACTGAGTTCTCTGCCTGTGGAATCTGATGCTCTCTCTGATTAGATAGTGTCAGAATTGAGTTGAATTTCAATTCCCTTGTTCCAGAATTGCTCCTTGGTGTGGGGAAGCCTTCACCCAGTCACAGTGAAATTGAGGTGTAGGAATTCTATCAACTACAAATCCCAGCTTTTCTTGCAGCTTTTCTAGAGGGATGATGACAAAGTTGTTCCCAGGCATGCTCTGATTCAGGGGGAAGATGTGTCCTTTGCTCTCCTAGTTCTTCTTTTTTTTTTTTCACCCTGTTGCATGGAACAAAGATGTCATCTGGAGAACTGCAGTGACTATCTGACTATCTAGCAACTTCAAGATGAACTTAAAAATAGAAGCCATTAGCTAAGGATGTGGAATTGAAAATAATCCCATCGTTATGGAGCATATTACCAGTTCTGATTTCCTATCTCCAAACTTATTTGCGCGGGTGGGGGCAGAAATAAACCTGTAACTTTTAAAGCTGCTGTTCTTGTGTTTTTGTTTAACACAACTGAACCTAATCTGTTGCAAAGGTATACAAATCACATGCTTTTTCTTTTTTCTTTTTTAAAGGAAATGTTCAGGCAGGAGTGAAGGTTGGTTGGCAGGCAGGATGAGAAAGGTGGAAGAAAAATTTATTTATTTTATTTAGTCATTCATCTTGGTTGTTCCCCTCTATCCCAGGTCTTGAACCTGAGTCCTTGGGGTGTATGTGCACTGCATCCAGTGGCCTTATCTGCTAGATCATCAGGGTGTGCCTCTACTTTGTCTTTTTCTCTCCCTATTCTCCCAACCCCAGTTTTTGCCCTTTTTATAGCTTCTCACCTTTAATCGGCAAACCCAGTGCTTGATCCACTTATCACAGGAGGAATGAAAGCACAGATGTGCAGAATGGCGGAACACAGACACAGGTGTCCAGCATTTGTATAGCTCAGGCCTCCTTTTGTTTTCAGTACCCAAGCAGGATCCTGTCTCTTGATGTGAGACAAATTAACCAGTCAGATTAATCACTTCCATTTCCAAAAGGAAGACCAAATAAAGAGGGATTGAGACGAATGAATATTTATTTTATGGTATTCCTGAGAGGGTATTATTGGTGGAAATTCCCTTTTTTGTTGAGATGAGGGGGAAAGAAGAGAAGATTTCTCAAAAGACAAAATCCTCAACTTTGTCTGTCATTTCTTCGCTGCTGTTTTAAAAGGAAGAAGGAGTAGTGGAAAGTAATGGGTCACTAGATCCAGGGATTTCCAGCCCATTATTGAGCTAGCTTTACTTCTATGACTGGTGCCTCTGAGGAGAAAGTAGGGGCCGGAGGAAGTAGGCTTGTGTTTCTCCCACGAACATCTTCCAGCTTTGAGGGGCAGGGGCAGGACAGAGCGTTCCTGGGGGTAGAGTGGACTGGGGTTCGGTCTATCTGCTTTGGGGCTTTACATTGCGTAAATGCTAGACTCATTTGAGTTAGGCATATATGAAGAGCAGGACAGTTCTTTTGCTGGAAATGTGTTTATTTACAGTAAAATAGATAGACAGTCGCAACGTGTGATGGCTGAATCCTGAGATTCAATGCATAGCCCTTCCTAGAGTATTAGACTACTTCTTCCTCTGTAGAAGGTTAAACTAATAACATTCACTCTCTAGAAAATGGGATGTTACATTTTCCACATTTCAGAATCTTAGCAGTCAGTCCCCATCTCCTTCAACTCCTCCAGCCCCCAGCAACCACTAATCCACTTTCTGTCTTTACTGATTTGCATATTCTGGATATTTCATAAAAATCAAATTACGCAGTATGTGTCCATTTATATTTGATTTTTCTCACTTGTTTTTGAGACAAGCACTTCATTCATTGTTTATGGTTGAGTAATATTCTATTGTAAGTCTATACCACATGCTGTTTATCTATTCATCAGGTAATAGGTATTTGGGTTGTTTCCCTTTTGACTCCTTGATTAATGCTTCTGTTCATATATTACATGCATACTTATTCACATATGAGTTTCCATGTATACAAGTTTTCAGTTCTTTTGAATATATACCTAGGAGTAGACTTATTGAGTCAGAGGGTAACTCTATGTTTACCATTTTGAGGAATTTCCAGAATATTTTACAAGGCGTCTGCACCACTTTACATTTCCATGCAGTGTGTGAGGGTTCCATTTGTTCCATATCCTTGACAACGCTTATTGTTCATCATTGGCATTTTATTCCTCCTAGTCAGTGTGATAGCTGTTGATTTTTAAACAATAATGCAAAGATATGAAACTAGAGATCTTGGGTCACTTTCGAGGGTAGTGGGTTATGTAATCCATGGAACAGGAATCTCTTTCCTTTCAAGACATCCCTCATTTTCATCCCTTATTCCTTTTCCATGACAGCCTTTCTGAAGTCTGCACTTCAAAGGTGGGAGAAGAAACTGTTCATGGCCTCACCTCCTCTTTCCTTTTCTATGGCACCATTTTCAGGAGACTTGGAGGCTTTTCCAATTTAAACTTCCAACGCTACACAGAAATTCTTCTGCTATCAATGCCCAGCTCATTGTGTTTTCTATCATCTTCTTTTTTCAGTGGTAGTGGAATAGTCTTTACCCCTTCACTTGATACTGACAATAGTGAACTTTAGCACTAGTTATTCCCATTGTACTTATTATGCATATGGTATCATTTAATCCTCATAATAATTCTGTGATGCACATTGTTATTGTTCCAGTTTTGGAGGTGAAGAAATGGAAAATGGAAAGTATCCGGTCATTTCCCCAGCCAAACAGCCATCAGTGGTAAAGCAGGATGGACCGGAGACGGATGTAATGTCATCCTCATCTTCCCTGGTACTTACTTCTTCTGAGCCTCTTCTTGGGCTCTGAAATTCTGGAGAATTCCCATACTCTGGAAAATCCTGAAAAGTGATTTTTCATTTCTCTTCTCCCTCAAATGCCACAATAATCCTGGGAGGAATTATAGAGCTAAATAGTTTTGGAATGGTTTTGCTTTGCTTAATTATAATTTCAATTATTCTATTAGGTTATTCCTGTCTCTGGAGTCCAATTCAGATATTTTCTGATAATTAGGAAATAAATTTATAACTTTTTCTTTGTGAGTGTAGGCATGGTCTTATCCATTGGGTCTCCTTCAATTTAGGGCAGTTTCATAGTTTGGCAGTTAAGAATTATCAGTCCAACCCTGTACACCCAACTCAACAATCATAGTTTTTCTTACCTGTGAAACAGAGCCCAGAATTGTAATTTCCTTCCAGGTAAAAGAGTGCTTACAATGAAGCAAAATATTCACTTGCTACACGCTCTAATTTTGCTGGTTTGTGAAATGCATTAGCAGAATAGATGGCCACAGTGCTGGAGCAGACTCTGATTTTTTGGTGCCAGAACACCATTAGATGGGAAAAGAGAATGAAAGTTTCACTACTCCATGAGGAATGGAAATAAAGGAGTCTCTCTTTTTAAGACTCTATTTAAATTGAAATAGTATCTTTGATATTGAGCTTTGATTCCTGTATT